>JAQLOL010000021.1:7954316-7983051 GCA_029783665.1 Naso thynnoides | reverse complement strand
CAGCAGACCCGGGTTCGATTCCACCTGTGGCCCTTTGCTGCATGTCATTCCCCCTCTCTCTGCCCTGTTTCCTGTCCTCTCTTCAGCTGTCCTTTATATAAAGGCACAAAAGCCCAAAAGATCAAAGATGGTATGAAAAAATTGGGGATTTTATTTTTAGGCCATATCACCCATTTCTAATTCCTACGTGGCTTTTTGCGTAGGTACAAGCAGTACACGTACACTCTCCGATACTTCTGGTGTCGTTGAGCCCAGGAGAAGGAATATTGTTAATTGTTTTTGTTTATTACGGATCCCCATTAGTCCACACCGAAGTGAGGACAACTCTTCCTGGGGTCCACACAAAAGACAAATGTAATATCACCACACATCAACAAATAAAAATTCACTCAAAAAACTAGTGAATTCATACGATAAAAATGCTAATATAATAAAAAAAAACAAATGATAAAAATAAATAAAACTGAAAAAATAAATGAATTAATAACTCACTGTTATGAATGCTGTGTTTAAAAGCTCCAAGGAACAATGCAACTGACCCAATCTTTAACATTAAATTGCACTATTCCTTCTTTTGCAAACATTGCAAGACAGCTTTATTTTTACATTTTTCCGTCCCTGCTCCTTCCTCTCAGTATTTCTCATATGAAAAGCAGGTTCTCTGCTATTAAAACAGGGTCTCTTTGTACCAGAAATCATGATAAAGCAGAGGTGAAACGTGACGTTTGTTTTTTACCTTATGAGTGCCTTCTCGCCAAAATAGTCTCCCTTTTGCAGCGTGTTGATGATCTGGGGCAGCTTGTGGGCCTCGGTGGTCTGTGTCACCTTCACCTGCACAGCACAGTCAGTTGATCTTTAAAACATGATTCACTTCCTCACACTGTAGCTTCCACTTTACTGCTTGAGTTTTTACAGATGCCTTTATAGGTAGTTTTTATGCGCATTGTAAAAAGTTAAAAGTTAAAATTTGACATATCAACTATAATTAGTGGAACATGATGAACTACCTTTTTTTTTTTACTTGCTGTTAGAACTGATACACCAATCGTATTATCAGCTGCCTTTTGTTTGGCTTGTCTTCCTCACACTGCTGCATATAGAGGAGCAGTTGCAACACAATTTCAGCCTGGGTGTTGTGAAACTTCCTGTTAATTTAGGAGGCTTTAAAACCCAGTGGCCCAGTGGTTGAGGTCAAACATCCCACGTGTGCATGTGGCACCATCCTGCCCAAGAAAAACACTGCAATGACATCACAGCCATAAGCGGGGTGTGTTTTAGCTAAGTGTCCTTTTTGACCTCCACAACCTTCACTTCCCCTGTTTTTCCTGGTGGCCAGTGCTCTTAGATTGTATTCCCTCCCTGGTCAGGGGGGAAGGTGGGAGAGCCATTTCCTGTATTGGTCCCTTTCCTCCCAAACAACATGTGTCTCTCTCTGGTTTAGTTAGATGAGCGCTGAGAAGCTGCTGTCTCACATCCACTCATAATGGCATTTTGAAAGTCCCCTGTGGACTGCTTTGGCCCCCTCTCCATCTCCCCTCACTCCCTGGTGTCAGGTTGCCAACTTATCAGACAGACAGGCGAGTGACTCATGGTCCAACACCTCCCACACTCACCCACAGTTTGACCAACATTGTGTTTTGTTGGGAGTATTGGCCAGAAATGGTCTATTATGTATTTAAGAGAAATATTTTTTTATGTAGATTTATTTGTCTTTGGGAGATTCCTTTGGAGATTCAAGCATGACTTCAGATAGGAGCAATCATTAAATAAATGAGTTAACTGTTCAAAGATGCCACCAGGAAATTCCTCTTCACTAAACTGCAGATCGATTTGCAGGATGAAATACCTGCCAGATTCACTGTTGTACGCAGTTTTGTTTACACTCAAGTTGAGCTCAAACTAAAGGGGAAAGAGCAAGACTGAAAGTAGAAGCACAGAGAGTCATGACTAGTATTATTTCTGTTGCCATTTAACTCACTGACTGATGAGAAAAGCCTTTGCCACAAAGGTCTCGATCAGTGCATCAGAGAAATCACCAGAAGAACTACAGGATTCATTTTATCGTTCGAAGGACAGGACTGAGGCTGGAGACTCTGACCCTTATGAGTCTGTAAACATTCCAGAAAGCTCCACATGCAGCTCATGTGTAACATCTTATTCCACAAATACCCCGATGAAGACTGTTGTAGAACACTGGTAACAGAACAAAGAAAGTTTTTTTTGCATTGAGGTTTTGTTTGGACAGCACCTCGACAACACTGGTGTGTGCTCCTCCACTCTTCTCTAACATCTTAATCTAACTAAGGTAACAGTGGCATTCATTAGTTCCCACAGAATGAATTCCAATGACTTTTCACCTTGCGCCACAAAAAGGTTCATAACTGTTGGATAGGTTGCTATAAAACTTGAAACACACATTCATGTCCCCCCTCAAATCATTCAGGTGACCCTTTAACATTTCCCATAGTGTCAGGTCACACATCTGCTTTGCCCAATATTTTGTTTTATGACCAAATTCCTGTTAAACTCACATTCAACCTCAGCTGCACTTTGTTTTCTGCTTTAACGCAAATGTTAGCATGCTAACATGCTAAACTAAAATGGAAACAAGAAAAACATTATACCTGGTTAACTTTAGCATGTTAGCATTGTCACTGTGAGCATGTTAGCGTGCCAGCATTGGCATTCAGCATCATAAAGCCAGTTGTGAATACACATGCTAGCTCCTAGCATGCTGCAAGTCTTTCATACTGTTTAATTTCTATTTTTTGTTAAAGGCATAATATATCTAATATATTAGACCCTGGATGTCTTGAGACTCTGTTTCACTGTGATAACCAACAGTTATAAACACTTATGAAATCAAACAAACAAACAAAAAAAAAATAAAAACTAACTAAATTTCAGAACAAGATTTTTGCAGATTAGTAAAATTATCAGTTTCGAAATTTGGCTATGAGTCAAATTTTCTGGCAACATACAACTAAATGCAAAAGTAAGGTAAATAGTGTAAAAACAGATTATTATTGTAGAATCTGTCTCTCTCTTTGTGTAACTGTAGTGAATTATTTTTTGTATTTTTTGACAGACAGACAGGCTAAAGTTTTTCAGTCGTGGTACGAGTGGGGACATTTTTTTTTATCTTTGGTTTCAGATCAATTTTAAAACTAGTTCACAGTAAGCTACTCTGAGAATTCTGGCAGAAACTGTGTGTGTGTGTGTGTGTGTGTGTGTGTGTGTGTGTGTGTGTGTGTGTGTGTTTGTCCTGCCTGTTCACCTGTTAACAGTATGTAAAACACCTCACCTTTCCCTGTGCGATGATGTAGAAGGTGCTGCCCTCCTCTCCCTGCCGGATGACGTACTCTCCTTTGTCATAGTACTCCTAATGGGGAAGAGGGATGAAGAGGGGGAGGACAACAGTCAGAACTGAAGCGTTATATTGATTAAACCATCGACCCGGCTGGTCTGATTCCTGGTAGCCAGTCCCCTGCGGGATTAGAGCCGGAGTTCAGCCATCAATGATGCTCCGTCATTCGGAGCTTCCCAACCTGCTGATCAGCAGGGGCTTTTTGGAGGCTCATGGGATTAATAGACAATGAAGTACAGGTCAGTAGCATGTGTTTATTGTAATGCATATAATGTCTGTCATGAGGGCCTTTCATCTTCATACTCAGGAAGAATCTGTCAGTGGTGAATGTTTGTGTTATGACATCATGGTCGTACCTTTATTTAAACGTTCATTAATGTTCAGTCTGTCTTTCATTACTTGATGAATTATTTTTGATAGTCCTGTTAATTTAATTTTAAAAATGTCAGAAATAGAGACAAATGACCATGTACGGCATCAAAAGTAGTAATTTTGGTTAACCAAAGTTTAAAATCACAAAGTTTTGCTTGGTTTTGCTCTGTTTTTCTATTTGTTTTGTTTTGTTTGCAAAAATGCAGCCGGATCCAGCAAAAAGTTGAGACTGCCTCAACTTGTGCCGGAACGTAGCGCAACATTACATTCCACTATCCAATCACACAAAAGGTCAGTGCCAATCATTGATTGACCGGAAGAGATGTAGAGGAAACATAAAATACTTGTTTACGTGGAGCAGCAGCTTTTAGCATCGGTGAGATGGAGAAACGACTCATCCCAGCAGTTATGACCTATCCTCAGCTGTACAATCCCTCCCACAGGAATTACAAGGATACCAACAGATGTAGAGTCGCCTGGCGTCATGTTGTCGTTCAAGTCGGCATTTCAAGTTGGTAACATTAGCAGTTGTTCATCTATCATAGTGGCTAGTAGATAAACAACTTGACGTCACAGAATGGGGCCACTTATGTTAATTATGTGACACTTCCACCGCCAGACAGCCCTGCGGCATTTTGCTGGATCACTTGATTTGGTCTGAATACAGCCTAATAGTAGGAAAGGGTTTGACAAGCGCAGACTGGCTCACATGAAAGCAGTTTTCAATTCAGACCACTTCTACAGCAGTATGTCTACAATCAATATCCTCACTTTTGTCCAGGGTGTAGTTTTCTCTTTTTATACTGTCTATAGCAAGTCTGTCAGTCTTGGTAGAGAGTTCCCTCCTCTGTTGCTCCTCCTGAGGCTTTTCCCCCGGGTACAGGGATTAATTTAGAGAGTTTTTCCTTATTTGAATTGATGGTCATAGGATAGAGGATGCCATATATTGTAGAGATTGCAGAGCCCCTTCAGGCAAATTGCAATTTTGTGATAGGAGGCTATATGAATGAATGAAACTGACTTAACTTAACCTGCCAGTAGAATGAGAAATTTTACTGGTTATCTGCTGTCAGAACGTGAACACACTAAACCATGGAGTATATATAACAGTGCTAATGATGTTACTTATTATCTTTCCAGCAGTCTTACATATCACTTTGTACTGTCTCTCACAAATAGATTTACCACTCTTTCAATTACATAAGAACACACATGCTCTCTCTCTCTCTATCTATCTATCTATTCATCTCTCTTTCTTTGGCACATTAACCATTAACTTAGCAAACAAAACTGCATCAGAGGTATCTGATTATACTGTCAGTTAACAGACATTAATGCCAGCTAGCCACATAAACAAAGATGGACTTCCCGTCTCCTCTTCTCGGCCTAATCACGGGTTAGGGTTTAGCTGTCAATCATGACTTTTAAACCCTCATTTTTTAGCATCAAATAATTAATCAAAACCAAACTTAGAATAATCAACACTTGACTATACAAAAATATGATAAGAACCATCGAAAATGACAGTAACCCTCTTTGGGGGAAATTTATTTGAAGTATACTTGAATTACTCAGCTTTTGTCCCATGTCACATCCGCTAACATGGAGAAGATGGATTTTAAAAGCTGTACTGCAGCCGGAGATCAGGGGGTGAGTGAGATATTATCGGAGCTTTCATGTCATCCATCTCTTTTTGTCAGCGCTGCTTGCCAGTATGGATCTAGAATTCTCACTATCTACATCACAAAATGAAGTACCCTCAAACATGATGTAATGAAATAATAAACAGAGTAGAAGGGAAAGCCCCTGTATGGTGTATTCTTATGTAAGTCCCTTTTTCATGTTAAGTCAGTAGGGCATTATCATGCTTATACCACAACCAATGAAAGATATCATTAGCAATTTAAAAATTAGCATTTATATTGTTTCTAGTTGATTTCACCTCGAAGAGTGAAAATTCTATGCTGTTGAAACTGAATGTATCTATGTCTCAATTAAACTCAGTTTTCTTGCTATATTTATTTGCAGACTAAATCAACCTTTAGCTCTGACTTAAAAGGGTATTTTCACCTTGAATTGTCTTAATTTGATTATACCAGACACCTGTCATCTAATCAGAAACAAATAGCTCCTCTTGCTGTAGTATAAACTTCCAGACATGGTCTTGGAAGGTCAATCATTTATTCTCCGTGACACGCTCCAGTTGTTGCAGAAGATCACACTTGACTGAGAAACTTTATTTCAATGTTTGGTTGAGTGTTACGAGCATAATAAAACTGAATGAAACTTATTAAACACTGAGGTAGAGCACGTTCTCTCAGTCTGAGCTCTCATCCAGAGACAGATTCCTCCACTTCACGCTGTCAGTCACTCGCCCTCCTTTGCAAACTTAACACACCGTCCCAACCACAGCAGCACTAAAGCCAGGCGGCTGAGTCAGCAAGCTGCCAGATCGCCTTCCATTTTAAAGCTTTTAGGTTAAGAAGGGGAAGTGCAAAGAATGAAGGTGACCACGGTGAAATGTTCTCTGGGACGGATGCCAAAGCCCCGCTGCTGATACAACCACTGTAATCCGTTTGACTACAGAGGACTTTGGCAAAAAGTGGACAAACAAATCAGATCAACCACGCGTAAACATTCCCTGGTGTTTACTGTCAAATCTCTTGACACAAGTGCCATTTTCCTTGAGTGTCCAAGCTTGTTTACGTCGCGTTTACGCTTCAGGAGAGCCCAGTTTAACACCCGCCAGTGACAGCGGAGACAACATGCCATAGATTTGTTTATAAAGACTGTCTGGATGATACAGTGATGGTGCAGGAAACCTACAGCATTTAAATTGTGTCCTGGGTTTGTTATACCAGGCTTCCGAGATTGAATCCTGACTTGAGCTAAACATTTACCTTTTCTGGAAAGAAAGAGGACATTCTCACTAAAAACCTTTTAAAGATACAAGTACAAGTACCCTGACCTCCAAGAACCACATACATCCCCCTACGTCTTATCTTTACCATCAGCTTGCTCTAATTTGGTTTGCTAGTGTTTGTATCCAAATAACCACTAATGCGCTGCTGTGTGTGCATTGGGTTAGGCTGCAGTCAACCTATATTTGGAGACTGATCGACCGTTCAAAGCACATGTTAACGGCACATTTCTCTCTGCTACTAGTGACAGACACACTAAAACAAGAGGAAGGACCAAGCCTATTTTTAAGACCACCCCTTCAGCAGCCCCCAGGTGGACTGGTTGGTGTGTGTAGCTCCTTGAAAGCATTGTGCCACCTTCAAGGAGCTGCTGAAGTATCTGTCATGACATCAGCATGCATGAATGATTTTAACAGGGGTAAAATATGACAGTTGTCATTTTCTGCAATTCCCTATTTGCAGAGAAGTGGTATTTATGGACAAAAAGCTATGGAACCGTGTAAAGAAGTGGTTGTAAGAGTGATTTTTAATTATGAATTAGAATATACCATGATTTAGAAATACATATAACACATAGGCCGGCTGGTCTCTATTCCATTTGTGGCCCATGTAGTAGATCGTCAAAAGATGTTTTGTATTTGTATGCACTCAAGACTGGGGCCGGACCAATATCTGTTTGCCAATATTATCGGCCGATATCGGCCTATTGAAGATGTATCAATATCAGCGTATGTGTTCTCCAAAAACTGTCCATATTAAAACTGTTTTTTAAGACTGGAAAAAATGCTTGGATTAGTGATTTAAATGGTGTAATCATGTAGTTTGTCCTGCAGAGGGCGGTCCATTATTTTATTAGTAATAAGAGAAGTGTTTACTGGATTGGTGTTTACACTGATGTTTGGAATAAAGTTTGTTGGATTTCCTGCCTCCAAAACGTATCTTTGTTCCATGTATTTGATAACCACATTCAAAATATTAGTTAAAGAATATCACCCAATACATCGGATATCACAGTTTTCTTACTCCCTAATATTGGTATTGACATTGGCCCCAAAAAATCCCATATTGGTCGGGCCCAACTCAAGTCCCAAAAACAAACAAACAAAAAAGAAAAACGATAATTGTTTGTACACACTCTTTAAGGAATAACTTAACAGGAACTTCACACAACCTGTACCTTTCCAGAGTCTCTGCCAGTCTGTGTGAACCTAGACCCTTACTGTAATAGTGGCTCATTATAAACACTCTTTCCAATGGAAACAAAATCCACCGTCCAGCAGCTCCGCAGCTCACTATACAACACCTTACATCTTGCTTTGGTTAATCTGAATAAAAACCAGACAAAGTGGGACTGCAATTTGTTTTTTAGCTGGACTGATTAACATTAATGATATGAAACAGATGTAGCAGTAACTGCTCGCTGCCCAAACACACTTGATGGTTTACCTGTTTGTCACAGTGTCACACCAGAACATATAGTAGCATTTACTAGCTCTCACAAACTGTGTTTGGGCCCTGTTTTAACAATCGATGGCACATAGTCTAAAGCGCACAGCACTAGTTCAATCTGAGTGTATCCGAGTGCATTGAGATGGTCTATAATCTGGTTAGAAAGTGTGGTGCAAAGCACAAAGAGGATGCATTTAATCCATTAATTAATCATTGATGTGTTTTGGGCGTAACAATAAATAATTTAATCAGTGTGTCATTTCTCATCCCCTTTAAGAGTCAAGTGTGCTTGAACAAGGCTCATTGTTATTGAGACGGTGTAAATAATCAGTCACAGAAGTGAATGCTTTCGCGCTGAGCAAACTGATCCACTCATGCACGAGGTGAAAGCTGATTATCTAAGGGAGCAGCAGTCAACTCAATACGATGGGTTATGATAAACTCCATGATTTCACTGCATACAGTAACGCACTGATGGTATATTTAGCTTATTATGAGGAGATTT
This sequence comes from Naso thynnoides, assembly GCA_029783665.1. Lineage (NCBI taxonomy): Eukaryota > Metazoa > Chordata > Actinopteri > Acanthuriformes > Acanthuridae > Naso > Naso thynnoides. Next base: position 7,974,437 of record JAQLOL010000021.1, on the reverse strand, counting down.
GCTGTGCTTGTATCACAAGCAAAGCGTACGCACCTGTGTCCACATATCCAATAGAGCACTCTGTAAATGACAGGACAATTTTGCGCCAGACTTCAGACATGGTTTTGTTTGTCAAAAGCACAAATGCTCTTTGGTGCCTCAAGATAGAAATGCACCAACAATTCACCTGACCAAACAACTTCAACGACCAACACTCCCATCTGCACACAGATGACATCTGCTATTTGAATGACATGGGCATGGGTAAAAATGACAACTGCTTAGACTGGAAACCAACAATGACGTTTGTACTGCTCTGTGCACCACCTTTGCATCAGCTGGAAGACAGAGATCTTAGTCTTAGGGCTCTGAGCATCTTCCTCATTTTAGCAAACACTGCTCTTCTGCATTGAAAATGTCATAAACTCAGAGCTGCACTATGCCAGATCTAAAATAAATCAGGCTTTTAAAAGCTATTTTACACTCCTGAGTTAGCTTGTTAGCTTAGCTGAGCATCCAATCATCATTGCTAGGCTGCAGCTTCTCAGGACAAATCTAAGACTTTTTATGTGATGACATTTATTTCAAGCTGGGATTCTAAGTGAATAAAATGATACATTATTTCATTTGTACTTTGTTTTTACTTTCAACAAAGCTCCTCCTTTGTCTCTCAATCTTTCCAGTTCAAGTTCCAATCTGTAGATCAGATTAAAATCTAGCAGAGAATCCAAATACTATCCAAGTGCAGGACCCCCCTCACGCACACACACACACATACAAATTCCATTCCTCACATTTGACAAGAAGCTTCAAAATAATCTGGCAGATTCAACGAACATCTGCACCACTATTAAGTTACAGCTACCCCCCTGAGAGGCAGCAGAATCAGCTCCCTCAGAAATGATTGAATAAGGAAATTCTCCCGTAGTGGAAAGTAGCAGGACGACCAACAACTGCACAGAACGTCCTTGAATTTTTCATTGTGAAAAGACGCTGAGAGAGGCTGTTTTTGACCTGAAGCTGACAAGCACCGCTCCGTTTCCTCCTTCACCGTTGAAATACAATGCTTATGAAGGAGTACTGGAGTGAACCACTCTCCTGCATGTTTCAGCAAACACACACTTAACACACACATTCACTTTTACACACTTGTATGTTCACACAGAAAAGGCTGTCACTCGCACATCTTTAAGAAATCACTCGTCCCCCGTTTGAATAAACACTTTCTGGGGCCTTGGTCAAATAATTATGGTAACAATATACAGCGCCCTGCGATGACAGGAATAATATCAGCTCTATTCATCGACAAGGTAATTTGTGAGGTCTTTGCCAACTGGGGGTAGAAAGAATATGCTGACATGCTGTAATGGTATATGGCCAAATGGTAATGATATTTTGACAGCAGCTATCTGCGATGCTGGAGCTCCCATTAGCTGCCAAAGAGTTGTGCAATACTGAGGCAATACAATGAAAAGTCTAATTGTCCCTCAAGTAGAAATGTAGATAATTTGACAGAATAACTTACCACCTCAAGGCAGTCGACTATTTTGCTTAGCTTGTCCTCTGGTAGATTAGCCAAGAGTGAAACACTGACAGAAAAAAAAAACACAGAAGATGAAAATTAATTTCTGCATCTAAATTATGTTACAAATTACTACACACAAATGCTAACAGGGGCATCTCAAATAAAACTGTTATTTCCTGTGTCACAACCCCAGATTTAAAATAATACACTTGGGGCCAGGTGCATAAAAGTCTGTGTAGATTTAAGACCAAAACTATGAGTATGCAGGAAGGCAACAATATGCATATGCAGACTTTTATCAGATTTATAAAACTGTGACTCTGTGCTACAAATCCAGTTATGGTGGAAACAGGCTCATGTGCACAAAACTTCATTACCACTCCCATAATTATCCATAAATGACTGTAAAAACGCCCTTAAATATCCGTTTGCATGTTGATATTTGAGCCTGCTCCACCCCTCATTAGTACTGTCATTGAAAAGAACAGCAAGACAAAGTGACATGAAACCGACTGTAAACATCAGTGAGGTTCTCCAACAACAGCTGTCATTGTATGTAACCTCTGTGGCAATTTATAGCACCTGTGCCACTAATTTATTGCATGTACCTGTGAGCCATCAATGCTGTAATACCTAAATCATCTTTTTTGTAGGGTAATGCTTACGAGAACCATAGGCTAACATTAAAGCTGAGGGAGGCAATTTCTGGACACAAAGCTAGCGCTATGAGACTCCTATGGAAGCAACTCCGTTGTACCCTCCCCTCCCTGTTTTGCTCCAGCTCTCGTTTTATTCGCTTTTTTATTGTTTGACTTTTTGTCGCTCTCTCTTTTAAGTACAGTTTGCATCAACAAATCACGATGTGGCGAAATAATTGCAGGGAAAGTTGCTGCAGAGTAAACTGGTCCGTCTCATCTCAACTCAAGCTGACTGACTGTCTCTTGCAACTCAGCTTGTCAAGTCACCAGAGGCTAGTTTTAGTGCGAATGTCACTAGTTATAACAGTCAATCAGCTTGGAGCCGTGACTAAGAATTGCAGAGTCAAGCAGCCAATAGGAACATGCGCTCTCTGAAATGACTGTGATTGGCCAACAAAGTGCCTGTCACAATCTTTATTTTCTAAAGCCTGAATACAAAGAGCAAGAAAAGACGCATAGGTCTAGTGTTCTTTCAGAAACCTGAATTACAATAAGCTGAAAGGTTATTATTAGGGAATTTTTGTCAGATTACACGAAAAAAAACTCCCTATCTCAGCTTTAAGGTATGCTTGCTTATTGGCTACAGCTTGGGGCTAACCTTCGGAGGAAGTTGCGGTACTGTTCATGTCGTGTCTCAGCCGTTCTCCTCATGATGTTCTGAAACACCTCCCGGTCCAAAGCCCACGTCCTCACTTTGTTCACCGCTGTAAAAGCAACAACATATCGCTCAGAAAGCGGAACACTGTCCAGGCTCTGACCTTACAAAAAAAATAAGTTAACCTGATCAGTAAATATTTAGGCACCACAATACAGACTCATCTATCTTCTCATTTTCCAGTTTAATAAAACCTCTCTATCATGTTTGATTGCAAAGTAATTATATACTGTTTTGTTTTGTCAGCTGGAAAAAGGAGGTGAGAAAAACACTTTAATCTGTCTTCTATCTTGGTGGTGACTCACATCAAATCTATAGAAACTCTTGGTACAGGGAGGAAGTAGCTGTGAAAGTTTGACACGAGCCGGTAGCAAAGAAAGAGTTTCCCTTTATCCACTCCATGTGTTATCATGTAAAACTAACTCAGAGCAGCTCGTCAAACTGTCAACATTTCTCCAGTTCACCCTGAATATTGAGGTCAGAGCCGTCCCTCCCTGAAGGACCACCCGTCAATTACTTGGTTAAATATACAAACGTGGACCAAGTGCATTCACAGAGAACATGGTATGTGCTTTCCAAATGCCAAGGAGGAGAAAACCAATCAGAATGCAAAGCTGTGGATATCATGTAAAGCCTTTGTCAACACACCCATGCAAAGGCTTGTTTACTTCAGTCTAATGACCAATCTGATCTCCCGCTCTCACTATCAGGCAATTCATCGACTTGAAGAAGTCGCTGCAGAAGGTCAGAGAAGTGTCAGATTACATTCTGTGTGTAGGGGGGATCTAAAAGAATATCATGTTAGAGTGGACTTGGCAAGATGGGAAACAAATTTTCATTGGTCACTAAGTAACATATGTTAGCTGCTATCTTTCCCCTCAGCCACAGTCACAGTTCACAGTGTTAGAGTCTTTACCTCGCACTGATGCGGTCCGCGTGCTGTTGTAGAGAATGGCTAATTCTCCAAACGCGGTCCACACTGTTATCGATGTGAGCAGTTTGTTATGCTGAAACACATCCAGCTTCCCATCTGTAAATATGAAACAAGGACAATCAACATTTTCTTTAAACCCACGTTTAGGACACAGATGAACAGACTCAGGAGACAGATATGTACTAATGGCAGAATCACAAGACATTTAAGTTTCAGTCTATTCACTTAACTCTCGACAATGGAGCCAGTTAGAACATCATAAAATTCTTTTTGTGCTTTTCCTAATTTCACCATGTGGTGGATATGGATAGGGCCTCTAAAAATAGCTACACTCATGCATTTATATGGTGTCTGTTACACGGAGACTCAGTAGAAATAAGAAGGCACAGAACTGCATGTTTCATTTTATGCATTTCTGGTTTCACAATTTGGAGAGTCCTTTTACAAAAGTAATTCCGTGATGTATTACAAATAATAACAACAACGATAATTCCTCTCACTAAATTGAAAGCTATTGGCTAGAGAAGGAATATCTCCATTTAATTGCAAAATCTTTTATGTAAGAGAAGGAAACAAGAAAATAATCTTGTCTCTTTCTCCTCTCCTCCTTCCAGACATCTGTACCTACTGTTAGTGTGACATAAAACATAACATGTTTTTTTAAGCTCTTGGTTCGTCACTGAACCTGACATGTAATCATTTGCTGCACAAATTATGACACAAATTAAAATCTTCATTAATGACATTACCATCACTGGCTCCTGATGTCTGTGTGATTATTTTATTTGCTTTCTTCATGATTATTAACCACAAGCAGTTTTAATACCTCAGCAACTATTAACATCACAAAAACAAAATCTGCAGTGGATTAAGTGTGGTAGCAAAACCTTGGTCGCATTTGGACAGACTGCATTTGAATGTGTCAGAATTACATTTGTTACAGTGACTCTATTGGAGAGACTGTGTTACTGTAGCGACCTATGGCCTTTTCCTGTCCACAGGGAGAAGGCACTGAAACACCAGACAGCAGAACAAATATGAGGACATTCTGTCTGTGAATGGCTGATTTCACCACCAACCACATTGGCAGACGACCAACCATTGTTTAGAGGCCACGTGGTCATCCAAAAACTTTGTTGCCTGGTTACTTTGAGATGGTTGCCACAGACGTTTGGGACGCACCACATACTATAAATGACAAAGTAGCTCTAAGCCTTTTAAACTACAACTGTTTGTGTGTGAACAAAAGACCAAAATACATGGAAAATGCCGCATTTTTCAAAAATACCTGTGAACATAAGGCCTATATCTGCATGTTTTCACACAGTGAATGAGGAAATATGATGCATAACTTTTCTCTTCATTGAAACCAGAATTTAGAATATTATGAGCAGCTAATCAAATAAGAGATCATCGCACCAGGTTTCCATCAAAATGTGACATTTGGATGAAAATTAGCTAAAGAAAATGCTATTTATGCATCTTTCTATCCATTGTTGTTATGAAAAAAGCAGTAGATGCCCCAGTCAGTTGCCTTTCATACCACTGTAGAAGAAAAAGGTACAGATGACAAAAAGCAAAACTAAATCCTCAAATAGTGTAAAAATTAGGAAAACATGGTGAAAATGTTATGTTTCTTTTTGTCTTATAAATCACTTTGAGCAAGACTGCAGTGGTCTGATCCCTCCACACAGATCTGCCATTTTTACTTATTCATTTGGACATTTAAGCAACATGATCATGAATTATTCCTTGAGTCTGTTTTCACTGCACTTTAACAAATTTTGATTTACTTTTTTTAGCTTTGACAAGAGAAAGGGTTTTTGGGGGAACATTTCTACTTCTATTATTAAAAAAAAAAAACACTTAGGATGGTGTGTGGACATCCCCCACGTGTGTTAAACCTTTTCGCAATCCATTTTTCTATGTAATTTATGTGTGAAAAGAAAAAAAAAACTTGTGAAGAAACCAGTTATTACTAAACATTAAGTGGATGCATTTGCATTTTAAAAGCACAGTTGGCAGAGGAGGGACAAATCAGTTAAGAAAAACTGTAAAATGTGCCCCAGACCTGAGACACTCATCATTTCCCAGGATTTTCTACATGATGTGCATGTTCGGTCTCCATAAAACATGGATGGCAAATGGAGAAGTGAATGTTTCCAGGTTTTCTCTCCACCAAAGACTCCACCCACTAATGAACACTCAGCAAGCAGAGAGGAAGAAGTAATCAGAGAAACCATCTGCTGAGGCGTCAGCTTTAGAGTTCCACATGTTGCTGCTGCTTCGTTATTGGGCATTACATGACATGCAAAGTTGTACAGTACTTTGCTGTGTTCCAGCACCTATATTATACTATTTAGTATGTCAGAAAAAAACATTGCGTGGGTGCTTCCGAATCACATACTTTTGCTTTTTACTTGTAGTACGTACTGCAGCTGACGTCACAAACTACATACTGTTGCATGCAGTATGCATACAATTGGGACATACTACTCCGCCATGATAGTGCGCCTTGAACTTTGACTCTGATGCTGTAAAATTTGTTCAGATGTAACTTACTACTTGCACTTATCTATTCACTTAGTTTTTAAGGTGAAAAAGTATATTAATATATAAATTGTACATAGAAGTCGTAAAACTTACATGGCGCTTACACTTAAACGTGCCTTCATATGTCATTGCAGTGCTTGTCATTCTGTCAATCATCCTTCATCTGTCTCAGCTTTGTTTATATCTAAGCCACACAACGTGACGTATGTGATGTATTTTCCGCTGCACAGAGGATTGTGGGTCAGAGTGGCCAGAAAAGCATGCTGACTCTCATACTGCCAAATTCGATTGAATGTAGTAGAACATCCTGGTACTTCTGGCATACTGCAATTCACATATTACGTACTGGGACATACTAAATCTTTTTCTGGCATACTAAATAGTAAGGTAGTATGAGTATTGGAAAGCAGGGCTAGTCCCAAAACAGTGTGACATGCTACAGACTGTGATGGGTGTCCGTGCCAGGATTAAAGTTCAAGCTGCAGTGTTTTGACAAAGGAATTTGTCCAGTTGTCCGGGAACTGCATGCAGCATTTGTAAGGGAAGCTGCAGTGCATATTACAAGTAAAAACAATAAGTCTGTGATTTGAAATACAGATCTTGTCTTCAGTGATCTGAGGTGTATCAGCCACTGCAGGAAGTGGACAGAAAAAAGCTCATTTCCTAATTTGTTTCCTGCCTGAGAAGAAGATGACCTAACAGGGCTGAACCCACCTGCCAGGACAAACAGATGGTTGCCGGGCTCTCCCTGCTTGATGACGCACTCTCCCTGCTGGTAGGTGCGCTCATACATGCACTCCACCATGTCTTTGATCTGCTGCAGCTCCAGCCTCTTCAGGTACTGGTTCTTGTTCAGGGCGTCTGTCAGCTGCTTCTTTACGCTGTTCACATGCAGACGACAGAGCAGGAGTGAGAAAACAGACATCTGCAGTGAAAATTAATTGTCCTTGTTTTGTTTTTGTTTTTTTTAAGTTTGCTCTGTGTTCATAAAGGACTGGACAATTACATGTTTGTTACATATCAGCAAGAAAAAGAAAAAAAGACTAAGAACTTTGGACAGTTTAAAATTCAGGACATGCAGACACCCGTAGAAGAAATTAAGGATGTTTAAAAATCAGTGTAAGTAAGTGTAAGTGCAGTTTAAAGGTATGGCAGCTCAGTGGTGTCAATCTAGTTCCACTTTCTTTTTACTCTGACAGATATAGTTACTTGTTACCTTACAGACATACATTTTGCATTCAATATATGATGTCAACTAAAAACTGATGTCAACATTAACAGTTTTGATGACTAAATAATACTGTAAAAAATGCCTTTTTTTAAACATTTTCCAGCATTTTTTTTTGTTTGTCAGTTTTCTCAGTCTCCCATGTTAGTAAATTAAAGATTCTTGACTTTCAGCTGGTTGACCACAACAAGCAATTTGGATACATCAACTTATATTTTGTAACATTGCAGTGACCTTTTTTCACTATTTTAAAAATATTTGTATTTTATATTTCTATCCTAAAAGGAAATCATTGTTGCAGCCCTTTACCATTGCTCTCTTTCTTTCCTTATTCTCGTCCATCATATGTCTGTCTTTCTCTTTTTAACATCTTTCTTTTATGTTTGTTTTTCTGCCTTTCTTCCTTCTTCCTCATTTCTTCCTTGTTTCTTTCATCTCCTTTTGTTTTTTCTTTCAGTCATTATCACCCTCTCTCCATTTCTCAATTCCTTCATTAGTTCCCTTGATTGCTTTCTCATTTTTACTGCTTGTCTCCTTTTTGCCCTTTCATCCATTTCTTTTCTTCTTTTCTTTCTTCATATACCTTTTTTCTAATTCATTCCTTTTTTTTTCTTCTTACCCTTCGAGTCCCTCTTTAACTTATCTGAAACTAGTAAAACAGCCTCATTCATTATTAATTGATCTTTGTACTTTTCATATCTGAATATGTTTTACTTATAGTTCCTTTTAGTGTTTACTTAAGTAGAATTTAAGGGACTTTATTAGTAATCTTAAATGGTATATTACTCTTTTAGTTTGAATGCTAGTTTTCCTTCAGGGTCATTTTAAGTACTTCTGACTGCAGCCATGTGACATGTCCCTGAGCCCACTGAGCCACTGGGACGCCCACCTCTACACTGCTCACCACATTTTCAGTCTGCATGAAAAATATTTTGTCTCCTGTGAAAAGATGACTCTTTGCAGCCTCTGGCCTCCTTCCGCCAATGAATCAAGTGAACCGGCGAGAACATAAAATCATCATGAGCTGTCAAAGTTCTCCGCTGTGCATTTTAACAGCTGCAGCGAAGGAGCCATAAGAAGAAGACATCGCTTCCTTTGGGGAGCTGTAAACTAAAAAGGTCCAGAGTCACGGTTGAACACAAACAATAGATCATGAGACTTGGGTCGCCGCTCAGAGGGGTGAGCGGTGCAGGTGCTGGGTGGTCTGTTTATCCACCTTATCATGTGCAATAAATTATCACTTTGGGCTTCATAAAATGAGAGCAGATGACATCCAGTCCTTTATTTTTCAGCCCACATCCCTTCCTCCCACATCGATGTGTCATTACTCTGCCCGAGTCTGCAACATGTTACGCTGTCATTCACAGAAGATGAGTTTTCTGTTTCAAAGGGCCGGTCTGCATGAGCATACCAGCCCGCCTCATTTACATTAGTTTGGCTTGTTAATACATGCTGGGCTTTATTAGCAGCATATGTTTTAAACATGAGGATCAGGTTGAGAGAGAGACTCTGTCTGCTCACATTTATTCACTGCAGAGCACCGTATTCATGTTGTACGATATGAGAACACTTACTGTGACAAAAGGCAATTTCACTGTCGTGTTGAAAAATATAACAAGACTTACTGCTCTCATTAAATAACCTTTTGTGATGTTTCCAGTCACGCTGAGCCTGTTGAGTGCGCAGTGCATGATTTGACATGAAAGGGGGTCACACATTTGGATTTGATTGTAATGGATCGCTCTGCTCTCTGTCGTTTGGCCGAAGCAAATGTAAAACATGACAATCTTTTCGTTGCCAGCTTGTGTCAAAATGACAAATAAGTTCAGCACTTATTGTGTTTGCACTCTTTTAAAGCTGTGAAAGAACAAAAGTCTCCAAATCCTCAATCAGAGGAGAGAGGAGCTGAAGAGACGTGGGCAGCATGTGTTGACTGGTCTGCAGAGTGTTAGAGGTAAATTAAAAAGTCATGATGATGATGATGCGTTTGTGTCCTTCTGCCTGGATTGCATAAGACTTCCAAAATCTTGTCAGTGGCAGCTGAATCTGAATTGAAGCCAGCACAGTGTGGACACAGGTTTTCATTCTTCAGTCTTGTTGTTTAACAATGCAAAAATAGAGGCTGCATATGTTCAACAAATTGAAAAACTCTTTGAGGCTTTCAAATTGTAAAACTTTTTGCTGTAAAGAGGGAAGTCTAAAATTATGAAAACTGTCAAATAGGGTTTATCAAAGGTAATACTTATGAGAACTGTTTTAACAGCAAGTCCACAATGATGAACTCATGTAAAAAGCTCGTAAAGTGTCTTTGAACACTTTCGAGACAAGATTTGAGTGAAAAAGAAAGAAATGAGCAAGGATGTATTGGGTTGATAGAACATTTCAGTAAATTAGCTTTGCAAATGAGATGATTGACACCACTTTCCTGCCTAATCATTAGATTTAAAGCCACAGCCAGCAGATGATTAGCTTAGCTTAGCTCATAGACTGGAAAGGAAACAGCAAAAAACCTTCTACCAGCAGCTCTGAAACTCACTAATTAGCATATTATAGCTTATTTCTTTTAGTAGTACATGCAAAAATGACAAGAGGAGGAGTTATAAGTTGGACTAATTCTTGGCCACAGCTTTTTGGAATCGAGAAAAAAAAAAAAGATATGAAAGCGGTTCCACGGACAACGTATCCCAAAATGTATCGTCCAGTTTCATGGTTTTGTCAAGTTTTTATAGAAGTCACATCTTAGTTCTTCAAAAGAGGAACACCCTGACGGTTTGAAATACAACATTTTTCAGCTTTTACTTGTTGCCATTACAGAGCATCTTTTGTCAGTCTGAACAAATGTCCTTTTTTGAGGCTGTAAGTCTTGATTTCACCATAAGCGGCTTTTTAAGAACAAATCACTTCCTTAATTTGATGTCCTTCCTGTCAGAGTGGGACATTCTATAACAAAGATGATTTGTATCAATCAGTGAAATGACCACTGGAAGAAAGATAACTGCTGGTGATGAATGGAGCTCCTGTTGGATTGGAAAGAAATTTTAAATATTTTTAGATTATAGAAGATTTAAAAAAAAAAAACACTGTATGCATTTTTGCCATTACTTGAAAATTGATCATAAAAATTACAGCTGAATAAATCAAATGGCCAAACATATGCAGACACCAAAAGGCTACACCTATTTGGATCTTTTTCCAACACTGTTGATGAGCTTTAAGGTCTCGCTGGTAGTCAACGCTAAGGTTTAACCCTAAGCTGTTGGATGGGGTTAAAGTCGGAGCAAACCCGTCAAGCCCTTGCACAACAAACTGCAAAAAGCATTTCTGTATATACCTGCTTAGTTCATACCGTCACTAGGCTATTTTAGGGGGAATGCCACCTCCTCCCCCCTTGTTGTCAAATGACCAAAATGCATCCCCTTTGTTTATCTGACTTGCCCCCTTTCTATTCTCTTCTAGCTGAGAGAGTGCAGGGGCAGAGTTCAATAACTTAGTCTAGTCTGTCTGACTCAGTGATTCTTCATCTGACTGAGGTTTATGCAGGTTAGTCTATGATCCCAATCACGGCTCTGAAATAACAGCAGACTTACTGTGCTGTGCTGTTCATTATAGATAGGTGCTCCTGTTGGGCATCCACCATGTTGAAAAATCAACAAATCACCGACTACACATTTCAGTGTTAAAACAGAAAGGGTCAAGCCAAACTGTTGTTTGACAACAATTTTTTACAAGTATTACTGTTATTAAATTCCCTTTTATTAGAACTGAAGTAGAGTCCAAACAAAAAAGAAAGGAGGTGTCCACATTTTTTGACCATATTGTGATGTTCCTTTTTTCAGGCAGTTAATGATTAACACTGGACACAAAGTTGATTATATACCAAATAATAAAGTATAATTTTTCTCTTACCTATCAGTCCCAGCTTGAAACCATTGACTAGCTATTGAAAATCAGCTTTTTTACATACCATCACACTGAAATCACTAAAATCTCCCTCCTCCACTCGGTCAAGTGGACTGAGGGCATCATGAACCATATTTTCGTCCCCCTTTTGTGTTTTTGAACCTCTCTGGAAACAAACCTCTCACCTTGCATCCTTCGGTACCCGGGCCTTCTCGAAGGAGAACTTTGGCAGGCTGCTGGAGTCGTAGGTTCTGGATGTAGGTTCTGCAGACACCCCGGCTTTGGCCCCTTTCCTTCTATTGAGAGTCTCCTTGAGGCGAACGCTGAGGTTGGGGCTGCTCTTGCCGCTGGTTTTGATGGAAGGGGGCCTTGACGGCAGACCTGCCGAGGCTCCGCTCTGGTTCTTCATCACGTCCTGCAGCTTGTTGAGCTGGACACACTTGTTCTGCAGCTCCTCGCTCAGCTCGGCCAGAGCCCACATCTGCTTGGCCAGCTGCTCCTGGAGACTTTTGATCTGCTGCTCTTTCACACAAAGCTCCTCATCCTTCCTCTTTCCCTCCCGCTCCAGCTCTTCCACTCGGGCCCTCAGGGAGTCCAGGGACGAGGTTTTGAACCCACCACCGTTATCTTTGTGAGCTCGGCTGTTGGAGGCAGCAGCAGAGCTGTCTGTCTGTTTGTAACGCTTTGATTTCATCGAACCATTCCCCATCTTATCACCTGAGGAGACAACAGAGAATCAAAGTCTATTTGCCGAGGAAATTGAAGTGTTGTGCGCTTTTGTAACAGTTCAGGGACATTTAGCATGAAAAAGTCTGTTTGAGAAAGCTAGGAGTGAGGTTTCAAACCGAAAAGCTGACACTGTGAGGACAGAAAAACTGGAGATAGGGAGAGAGAGAGAGGAAAGCGAGCAAATCAGTATATAATGGTCAGTCAAAGTCTTCTCCATTTATTATTTAGAAGGCAGGAAGCATTACATTACATCAACAGTCCCTCCCCATCTGCTAGCAGTGCAGGAAATGCTGCTCAGGAAGTTGATAAAAAAGGAAAATCTGTCAAAATAAAAATGCAAAAACAACTTTAACAAAATAATTTCCCTCAGTAGTGAACTTTAAAGCATGTTTCTTTCCACATAGTAAGAGTGCATACGGGGGAAGAAGAACAATCCTGTTTCTGTTGTTTGGGACTGTCGCCCACTCACACATACAGTACACTTCATTCACGACATTCCTGCTGGTTACAGTGAGTGGATGTCAGATCAGACATTATTCTGAGAATTTGTTTACTGACATCATTTCTGAACCTACTTGAAAAAAATAAGAAATCGACCTTACTTTTTTTTTTCTTTTTTGTTTTAAAGCTCCAACTCTGTCATATTCACTGTCTCATAAAAGATTTCCAGTGACAGATTTAATGACACACAGCCAACGACGTTTAATAGCTTAATAATATTCCCGGACTCCTTTTTGCGCAATTGAAAACTAGTTAAGTTTACCCATTAAAACATCTTCTAAGATGATGATACACCTGCAACTTGCGCTGCCTCGTCATTCTCCAGATCTGAGAGTGATGAGTCCGTGCTTAGCTCAAAGTAAATCTCTGTATTCACCTGATGAGTTTGGGAGTCTTCAAACGAGCCTGGAAGACGATTTAAGCGAAGAAATGACGTGTTTGCACATTCGAGCATCCGTAGAGAAGCAGTCCATCCACAACACTGCTCACATCCTCTCCTCCCTCTGTCTCTCCCTCCCTCGCGCTCTCTGTCCTTCCCGCATGTGCGCGGTCTCGCGTGATTTGATTGGCAGGGCAGGTGCGAGCGACGTGCGACGTTTATTTAGCTTATAATAAAAAAAAAAATATCAGCCTGTGTTGTGTATCAGAGTGATGTCAACTCAAAAACTTTGCAATTGTTGTGCTGTAGTTACACAGGCAAAATAAACACAATAAAATATTCCATCCAGCTTTTTTACAAAGGCTGTTGCAGTCAGTTTAAATGACCAGGATGGTGATTTTTGAACTCATGAATAGCAGATGATTCCCTTCTGAGTACAACAACCCACACCTACAAGAATCAGTTCCAAACAATTATTACATTACTGACATGTCAAAACACACAATCGCTACAATGAGACAGGAATATTGCATCAAAAAGTAAGGCTGACATATGGGGCCCCACCAATATATCAGCTTGCCAATATTATCAGCCAATATTGGCTTATTGCAGATACATCGGTATCAGCATATTTGTTATCCCACAAGGGCTGACATTTAAAAAAAAAAAACTTAATGGCTAAGAAAAAGAAAATACTTGGACCAGTGATTTAAAATGGTGTAATCACGCAATTTGTCCAGCAGAGGGCGGTCCCTTATTTAATTGGCAATAAGTGAAGTGTTTACTGTTTGGTGCAATGATGTTTGGAATAAGGTTTGTTAGACATCCTACCTACATTACATATCTTTTTCACATGCATTTGATAACCACATTCAAAATATTACATATAGAATATCAGCAGATATATCTGATATAGGAATTTTCTTACTCCCCAATTTGGTTCATCGGCATTGGCCCCAAAAATCCCATACTGGTGGGGCCCCACTTATGTCACTAGTGGGGGATAATGGTGCAGATATATGTTTGGTCGTGATGGCTATGTGAGCTCTGCTGAAGCTTTAGATGGATATGGCTGTAACCAGTGTTGGGCAAGTTACTCTGAAACAGTAATAGGTGACTTATCACTAATTACTCCTTATAAAAGTAATACATTTACTTCACTTACTACTTTGTATCAAAAGCAGTTAGTTGCATTACAGCTTGCTTTACAACATTACTTCTGTTACCCAACCGACTTCCTAAAATGTGACACACAACCTGTTTTCCAGCTCCCAAAACTTAATCCACTTTATAACCCTTTCATAAGATATCTGAGGACAGATATTTTCATCAGAAGTCAGGAGCACGGACAGCTGGAGCATGGAGATGACCCTTTCTAGTAACACAGCAACTACTGAGTTAGTACCTGTAATACAATTACTGTCTCTTCAGTTGTAATCCCTTACTTTACTTGTTACTAGGAAAAATAATAAAATTACAGTAATGTGTTACTAAGTGATGCGTTACTGCCCAACCCTGGCTGTGACTGACATCTCTGAGTCAGTTGTGCTGTTGCTGGGCTCTGTAAAAACATTCAGGGTTATTTGTAATTTTCCTGCATAAGTGTCTGTTAAGCAAGAATTTAATAGGTTCACTTTAAAGCTTCATTATGTATTTTTGGACACTTGGGGGCAGTAGAACAAGATTAAAATGCAGCTTCTGAAATATACTGACCTTCTGGTCACATTTTCAGCAGACTCAGAGCATTGCAGGTTTATTTGGAGTCGTGTTGTTTGCTCTAAAGAAGCTGACTGCTGCTATTGCTGCTGCTGCTGCTGCTGAAAAACATGTTGAAGTGAGCAAAAAGAGTGAGCCAAAACAAGCTATGGGCTGTAAAACCAAAGTAATGTGGTCATATTAGGCTATTAAAATATATATAAGAGCAGCATGGGTTAAATGAAAAAGATTAAATCAATGAGGGCCAAGATAGTTAAAAATGTACTTTGGGAATTCTCTCTGTCCTTTACCTGAACATTGTCCTGTCTTGGTCTCCGTGATGTCATCCTGTGTATCTGGACAGCCAAAGTCTGCATCCAAAGCTGTAGGCTTGTTCAGAAATGATTAATTGGTTTTCCCGGCGTGTTTGTCTGTGATGAGCAGCCTGGCCTGCAGCAAAACTTTATTGACATGCACGAAACAATAATGGCAGGTGGCCAAAGCTGAATCATCTGCAGTAGTTGCACCAAAGCAAAATAATCCAGGTCACTGACTCCCATCCTGAACCTGAGAGAAAATGTGAGACACTGCTGGCAGATGATCTGAGGACATATTTCATATGAACAAACATTGTTATCTGACGCTCTACCTCATCTCTGTACAGGGCTTCAATGACTTGCCTATGGGCACTTTGGCAGAATGACCCACCCTACAGCCAGGAGGCCAGGATTAAACCTGGCTTTTTGGTTGTTTGAATATTTTCCTCAAGTTTACACTGTGTTCCCTCTCATTGTTTACAGTGTTTACAATCTTACAGTGCAGGTTAGTTCAATGTATAATACAGTTTATGGTCAGTTAGCTGCAAGATGACAACTGGTATCAAGGGCAACAGCTAAATATTTTTTAACATCCACCTGCGCCAAACAACATGTCAACATGATTATACACGGTTATATGTTATAGCTGCAGTTTTTAGATTTGGTCAAAATAATGAATAATGAATTGCAGAACACCGTAACGTGATAGTTGCTCCTTATGTAATTGTATCAGTTTCGGCATGCCTTTGACTTTTACATTATTTTTAGTGCCATACAGTAACAGTATTTTTTGAATGACCACTTTTTACACTCAGTGGTGTCTCAAGACTCTCCTAAGTTCTCTTATTTTAAATGTGGGTAATTTGTTTTAAACATTATTATTCAGGTGCAATATTAACTCTGAATGTCATCAAGTGGGACAATAATTTGTCATTGACTTGATTCGCAGCAGTCTAGCTCTGCTAGAAAACTGCATTTGTCACACTCTGAAAATTATTCATCTCTTTAAATTATTGAGTGCCAGCAGCAAATGTTGTCAGTTGTGCTATCTGTGTTTGGTCACTAGGTGGAGCCAGTGTACAATGCAATGCATTGGCACAGAGATTTCCAGCAAATCAGCAGAAAACAATGCCACACTGGTTCTTCAAATATTGACTGTAAAGTCTTTGTTCTGTCAAACACGGCATTTTATTATGTTTCCAAATATATTCATGATTAAACTTCATGAAAGTTCTGTAAAATTAATGTTTTTAGGACACAGAATTCAGCAGTCAATGTTTTTCCAATACTGTGTGATTTTTTTCTGTTTGATGGAAACAAGTATTTGATCTCAATAAACACTAAACAATTTCTGTGTGTGCCTGGGTGTTACATTATAGTTTTTATTCAATCAGATTTCAGTCCTGACTGAGACTTTCAATGCAGTTTACATGCTGTGTTAACTTCCCTCACACCAGCTTTTTGTTTCTTTTTGTTTCTTTTCATGCTGTCTGTTCCTAAATGTTGTAAGCTGCCACAGTCAAGCCGGTCAGTGGGAGAGAGGCAAGGCATTTTTATCATTGGTGAGTCACTTTTCTCAGCATAGAGGGCAATTGCAGTGTTACTTTTAACTTTTATAGATTATGACTGAAGTTGCCACTGCTGATACCAAAAACCAGGGTAGAAAAAGAAACCTATAGTGAACACATGGGACTTTACAGTGTTAGTGACGAACATTAAATTTTTACAACTTGGCTCAGTAGCCAGTCAGTGGGTCAAGACTTTTCCAATTAGGCATTTAAAGGGAAATTTCACCACATTTAATTAGGATGTCTGATCGCTGCTGATGGTAAATGTAGTCAATTGAAGCAATAAATTCCTCAGTGTATACTTTATTGTATGAGGAAAGGAGTTCTCCTCCCTTCACGTACCAGGAAGCATTGTGCCTGAGCTTTTGATTAAGCAAAAGCTAAGGGCAAAGTTTTGTTTTTGAGCAGCAGCACTCCCTCCTGGCCACTCAGGCTGAAAAAGCCTGTGGTTCTTCCTTGATTTAAATAGCTTGGTAAACATAGCGTGCACTGATTTAATATATTATTCATTATATTATTGAGATGCTAAGTCACATGCTGATGCTAATAACATTATTTACTTGATTTTTATTTATTGTCAGTAAAAACAACAATATGCATCACTTACTTGGTGCTAAGCTTGTAGCTACACTTGACCATATTTCCATATTTTGAAAGGTCTTTACTTTTGGTGTGATATTCAGTAGCAGAATGCCAAGTCCAAGTGAATTAAGAAGCACATTATCATTTCTTTTTCTCTCTCTCTTTTTGTCTCCACATATTAAGGAATCAAGACGCCTATGAGGGACTAACCTGCAGTGAACAGCTCCTGTCAACAGATTGAGCTCTAGTTGTATTCAGGAGTTTGTGGTGCATTCATAAAAACCTTTTTTTTGCAGTTAATTTTTACGTCGTCTGGTCTAAAGAGTTACATTTTTCATTTATTAAAACTTTTGTTTACTTAGGGTAGTATTTACACTGGCCCCCTGCAATTTAATAGTTAATTTATAAAGTTCAATCTTCATAGTGTTTTTGATATTTAAATTTGATCCTTATTAGATAAAGCCCAGAATCCCCTCTGAACCATGGCTCAACAACCAAGGTGTGAATCAAACTATGGACACAAACTTGTGCCCTGAAATGAATGAATGAATGAATGACTGAGCAAAACATTTAACAAACCCCACAGAGTCATCACTCGATGTTTTTAAACATATTTTATTTCCTCTCTTTTTAAACACTACTAAATCATTTATAAAGAGTTCCTCTATTCCGTGTTAATGGTCCAAATACAAATGAATGAACACAGAGAGGGAAACAAAAAAGAAACACAGTACACGATAAACCACAACAGCACTCAGTGTTCTGGGAGGAGCAGTTAAGGCAAAGCACACGTCAGTCAAAAATATTAACGTCATACTCTGAGCTAGTACCTTGAAAAATGAGTGTCTCATACAAACCTATATAAAAAAAAACAGTTAACCAATATCAGATGACTACTTAAACATGTTGTGTACCTATTACAAAATTAAATATCAATAAAATAAAAGTGGCATGATGACATGATGTGACTACACAAATAGATTTATAAATAAAACATATGGAGGAAACTTTACTTTAAATGACGTGAAAAATATAAACATGAAAAGGTTATTATTAACGTGTAGGGTTTAAACAGAAATCCTCAGTTCACATTATTTAACCACACAAATCCATTCACTTTCTAACTGAACCACCAGGGGGCAGCACAACCAAATTCATTTTCTACATCAGAGCAGAAACAAAAGGGAAAAGTATGAAGAGCAGACAACAGCCTGGCTTATCTTTTCAGTAGCCGAGGGCTATCTTAACACTGATTATCAGGAACAACAGGAAACACACTATCATCACACCTTCCATTTAAGCTCACTGCTAAATGCCTCCGTTTGCTTTACATGAAGAGCTCATCAGAGTGGCCAACAGCATCTTGAACCCCATTTCCATTGTTGGAGAGGAGTGGGGGAAGAGGGTTTGGTTGAAGCCTACTGACGCCTCAATTCATGCAAAACGTGGAGGCCTTGTGTGTGTCAAAGATAAACGACAGAGAAGTTTTTCTTCCTGCTGAGGAAAATCACAAAACTTTACACAACACAAAACAGAAAAACTCAGTAATATCTTCTTTAAAATGCAGCCAGTGCGTTTTTTTCTTACACATCACAATAACAAAAACCTTCAGAAACATGAAGTGAGAGATACTTGGGCATCGTACAAAAGGACGCAAAACAAAACTACAAATAATGGCTAGCTTCATATGAAACAACAGCAATGCTGAAAGGTTTGACTTCTCCGTACAAAGAATGCTGGCGTATGGAACCAGTGAGAGTAGCGTTTCTGTTGAGTTAGCCAACCAGCAGCTAACTTTGTAGCTTCAGTGGGGGAAAAAAAAAGTCTCAAAAACTAGTGGGGAAACAAACAACCCCAACGACTCCATTAACGCTCACAGAAGGTGTATCAGGGCAAAATGCTCCAGACAAGAAAAAGCACGTTGACTTTTACTTTGAAGGTTTGTAGTATTTTGTTTTTTTAAAAAAAGACTATAAAGTCATACAAAGAGATGAAAGAAAAAACAGCTGTCCTGCAAAATACAGCACAAAGAGCAAAGAGGGTAAGGAAAAGCAGAGCTTAATAGAAATCTGAAGCTGGGGGAACAAAAGATCCACGCCAGCCAAAGTAGAGATTGTCGTTTCCCTTCCAACACGGGGATACTTTGTTCGGACGACAGCGGCGTGGACAGGACACGGCGCGCTGGTCGGGTTTGTCCTCATTCTGGTTTCTCCAGTTTAGACCCTGCTCAGCAGAGTGGATCTGTGGAAAGAAGACAGAAAACAGCTGTTAACATCACAAGACAAGCCTGACAACACCAGATTTCATAGTGCTCCAAAATACAATAAAAAAGTCAGTATGATGTAAATCTTAAAGCAACTCATTTCAACCATTTTTAGGTTTTTGAGTAAAACTGCAAGAGTTTTGCCAGCATGATCTTTACATAGTTTATTTGTATAGATTCATTACAGATTTTTTTAAAATTGTTATTCTATAGAGAAGCCACAAAAACAGAGTAAAAGTGTTTCTGCTGTTATTCTTAACCCTTCATCAAACATTTATTTACCTTATTATTGTGAATATCAAGTCAAAAGCTGATGTTACAGTTATTGTCTCAGTCAGTAAGTGATCATCGTGTGTTTTGTGGGGCTTTGTGTGCAGCAAAAACATACAACACTGAAGTCACGATTGCGGTTTTGCTTAAGAACTGTTGCTAAGTTGGTTTTGAAACTCAAATTGATTGAAGTTGTATAAAATTGTACTCAATATTTAAAATCTTACACAACAACAAATGATTTTACCCATCCTCATTTGCATTTAAAGCAACAATCTCAGTGCAGTTTTACAGTGACACATTGTGGTTTTCAAAACACAGAATCATAGTTACAGCAACAGTTTG
>JAQLOL010000021.1:7914999-7931119 GCA_029783665.1 Naso thynnoides | reverse complement strand
CCCCCCCCCCCCCCCCCTCCCCTGATATAAGCAAAAATCTGTCTCTGTCTGTAGCTTTGCTGCACGTGTGGTCCATGAAACAGCACTCCCCTGCTTGTGATAACACCTTAATTAAGCATATTATCTAATCAGCAGGCAAGCCTTTGTTACTTAACTCATTAAGTAAGAATAACTCTTTCTATGCATGCCTATGACATGAAGCATAAAAGAGGCAGGACTGACCTCATCTCCACTGGCCAGCCGGTGGGTCAGCTCCTTCAGGCTCCGCATCATCCTCTCGTCCCTGAAGTCGTATGGGAACGTCTCCGTCCACTCTGTCAGCAGCTGGAGGATCTTAGGAGCAATCTTCTTGACTCTCATCTGGGAATTCCGCATAAACACATAAGAATTCTAAACAATTAAATTTGGGATGTCCATTTCTTGCAGAAGGTTTAGAGCTACGGTTTAATAGAACATAAGATTTCACTTGCTCCTACAAAATAAAGAGGAACTAGAAATTTGCTGTAGTGAAGCAGAGATTTTTTTGTTGTGCATACCTTGTCAGCTTGGGGATCGCCAAGTCGCTGTTGCTCCATGCACAGGTGACACACCTTTGACATGAGTTCATATGGGTGGATGAAGAGGCGAGAGCTGAGTAGGAAGGTGAAGATGTACGTCCTCTGTAAAGAGAAAACAAACTTTCTATAAACAGCATAATCATGTTAACAAATTAATCATTTGACTTTGAAAATTGGCTTTAAAACAACATGAAACCGCTCAGGGATTGATATCTTAACAATAAAACACAGAAATAGGAAGTAGGGGGTGTTGAAACTTTCAATCCCTGATGTACAGAGGAAAAAAGATGCAAGAAGAAAAGAGAGACAAAGAGAGAGGAAGAAAATAAAAGTGACTTTGGCACTTAACAGGGTCTCAAAGCACCAGAGCTGCTCAGACAGAACAAAGAGAAAAAGGCTTCACCTCCTTACTTTGATGAAACCACAAAGGAAAAGAAAACACCAAGGATAATTGAAAAAGGTAAAATGGAAAAGAGCTAATACTCACATCTGGATAATAGTCCACAGTTGGGACCAAATGGTGAATGAGGGCCTCCAGGGACCCGGACACCAGGTTGTTGTCATGGTAAAAGAGGCCGGGGTAGCCCTCCTCTTTGGTTTGGTACAAGTTCTTGTTGTAGCTGCTGGTGTTCAGCTGCCCCGTGAACGGTGGTGTCTGAGGCATGTTGTCCTGCAAAGACAGAGAGGATAAACACAGGAACAGTCAGCCCAAACTCCTCACTTCTTGTCCGGTAGATATTTCACCGCAGACGCTGATGCAGGATGGCTGAACAAATCTAAAATAGCTCTCAGACACAAACACAGACAGCGAAGGTTTGTTTGGAAATTGGTTTGGACGTGGTCAACACCCTTCCTCCTCTGGATCCCTGTTGTCCAATTTAAGCTTTCTGGGTTTGGGTTTAGTTCATTTCTATGTAGAAACGGTCAACTAAAAAAGCTGAAAAGCAAACTGTGGTTTTAGACCCAAAAAAGAGAGAAAAGAAAAGTGGGAGGTTCAAGAGTCATCTACAATGAAAAACACTAGGCGCTTTTTTTGTTTTGACCCCACTGAGCTTCACAGGGGACTGAACCCTCAACCCTGGCGGCATTGGTGTCTTGCTTTAAGGAACCTCCATGTGTACAACCAAAGCAAACTGCAAGCAAATAGAGTGGATCGCAACTTTTACAATACTGAATTCAAAGAAAACAAAACTGATTCATCTTGCAGATTTCCCATTTGATACGTCAATAAATCCTCAACGGGACAATTCCTTTATTCGTGATGAACTCTGACTCACAAAGAACGAGTCACGACTTATTAAGCTTATCAGGTAGTATGTTCTCTCATACGCAGACATGGGAATGAAAGTACACCAAACAAAACTCGTGAGAGATTTTGAGCTGTAGCCCTGCAGGATGTCACGACACTTGTTTGGCTCTAAAAACACATTGTTTGATCACGTTGCCTGTTTTCTTCCACTGTGAACGTGTGTGTGTGTGCATGACCCAGAGTGTGTGTCCAAGAGGCAGAAACAGATCACGATGCAGGGTAGATTATGACAAGTGAAGAAACACGTGTGTGGTCCTGTGCTAGGGTGCTAGTGCCAGGCCAGCACTGACCAAAACCTTTACTGTAGTGGCTTTGGTGGCTTACGAGGAGCTGACAATACATCTAGAGTTTACACCCCTCTTGCCTGCCAATCGAGGCTACTGATCATACCAAACAAGGTAAGGCTGTACTGACACAACCAGTTTATAAAACATTTTGTTCTTAAGGAAAGGAATTTGTTATTTCCTCTTTCAAGAATGACACAGTCTCACTTTAACCCTTAAAAGACCTGAGGACCGTTATATGGTCCTCACTCCCAGGACTGAAACTCTATTGGTCCTCACAAAGACAGAACAAGAAGCTCACACACACTTTCCACTGCCAGCCTCCTGACCTCTGAACCTGGCACTTTGGCTAAGTCCCATGCCAGGCAGACTTACGGCTGCATAGGGGAAACACAAAGCGTCTTTTCACATCAGGGGGGTTGTGTGGGAGTGTCCGTGCAGAGCAAAACAACCCCACCCCCACACACCGTCACAACCCCTCACACCCCCACCTCCTTGACAATATGCTGGCCCGTGGCTGCCTGCCGAGTCAGGAAGCCTTTATGGCTGATGCACTGCAGTGCTACCAGGGACGGATACAAGGATGCCAGGATATATAAAGTGCACCTGCCCACACACTGGCCCATTTACTTCAAATAAAGTTAGGGTTTCATTGTCCTGGGATAATTTTGTATTGCAGAGGAGGCTAAAATAAGAGAAACGGAAAAACAAAGAATATAAACATCCTCCGATATGACCAGAGAGAATTAACAGACACTATTAAGAAGCATTAATAGTCTGACAAACACAATTGTTTGCCTTTGCAGGAACACACTGCTCCATATGGATACCACAACAAGCCCAGTTTATTCACACGTTCCCTTAAAGCCTCCACCCACATGAGGGAGGCAAACCATCCTCCCTTCCACTTTCACACGCCTGCCGCACCATAATGCGCGCGTGCACACACAAACCATCGCTATTATTCAGCCAGACAGCCACGGCCATTTCCATGAGAAAGACGAGTGTAAGGAGTCAGAGCACAGCGGCCCGAGCATCTGCTGCACCATGTGGTTTTCCCCACAGAGAGGGAGATCACAGGTCTGACTGAGGCAGAGAGAGGGGGGACACCCTGACAGAAGTCAACTGTGTTTGGTACTTTGTTTACTCCTTAAATTGCTCTTTTCTTATCTGTATAATACCACAGACTCATTTGGTCACAGTTTCTTCTTTTCCAAGTACAACCACAGACATCTACTATATCCACAAAGCAGCCTTTAAGACTCCCCTCGGGTTAAAACGAAGAGCACATCAACAGCAGCAGGTGATCAGGCAATGAGAACACGTCTTATTCACTTTTCCCAGCTGGGATCCAAACCACCAACTCCCTGATCCCACGCCTGCTTATCTTACCATGTAAAGGGGGTTGTTTTGGTTGGATGTTGAGCTTGAACCATTAGTCAACTGATGGAAACTTAAGCAAGGACCATTTTAATACTCGCTCCAGTGTTTTTAAGCCATTTTCCTATTTCAGAGCTTTTCTTCATCTAACAGCATTATTAACAAAATCTCATCTGGTTTTTAGCTGTTGCTCAGACAAAGCACAGCTCTAGAATATTGCCACGGGCATGTGTCCTTATTTTCATCAAGTCACATTTTGCATGCCCTGAACGATCAATTGATGATGATTGACGATGAGTAAATAAAAATAATAATACTGATACAAAAACAGGGATATCGGGCAGCTCTTACTGACCACTTGTATTGATCTGGGAATCTGCAGCTGCTGATGACCTAAGCTGAGGAATCTGTGTTGGGGAATAAAGAAGGCAGACTGGTGCCGGGTTGCTTAGCTGAATACAAAGTTCATCGTTTCATTTCAGGCACCAGTTCAATCAGCAAGTTCAGCTGGACTGAGATTCATTGTTTTGATGCTGCTGCAGATCTGTCGAGTCCAACCTTCATCTTGTGAACTACACAAATCCACACAGACACGTCTTCAAATGAACCTCAGATCACAGAACACAGAGACAGAAATGTTTTTTTCAAACAGCAAACAATTGTGATCAATCTCATGCTGCCAGATAGAGCTGCAACGATTAATCAAATAATAGAAAATTAATTGCCAACTACTTTGGTAATCAATTCATTGTTTAAGTCACATTTAAAATTAAAAAGTAAAAAGAATTGCTCGTTTAGCCTCTTACATGTGAGGATTTGCTGATTCTCTGTGTCAATAATGAGAATAAATGTGTTTCAGGCTGTTGTTTGGACAAAAGAAGCAATCTGAAGACGTCACATTGGGCTCTGGGAAATCAAGATGAGCATTTTGAGCATTTTTTTTTTTTACATTTCATGAAATAAAAGATTAATCGATGAATCGTAAAAATAATTGGCAGATCAACTGATAATGAAAATAATCATTAGTTGCAGCCCTACTGCCAGAAGCAGATGGACTTCTGCTAATACAAGAAACTCAGAAGACACCATGAGTTCAGATGTTGCACTTTATCCCCCTCACTCATAGCTCTGTCTCTTAGTTCAGAGCGCTTTGTTGTCAAACAGCACATGCAGGTCAGCATGAAGTGTTTTCAATCTCATCTTCAGACATACTTGTACTTCGGAGTGTTTTATTGATAATCTTGTTTGTTCTGGATTACTTTGAAGCTTCTTTAAATATTTTTAGTGGACTTTCATTTTATGGCACCTTTCAAATCAGTCAATAAATTTAATCTGAACGACAAACGAAAAACAGAAAACAGAACAAAACCGAAATCCTGTTCTCTGGCCAGAAACTGCGAATCAGTTCGGTTTTGTGAAGCAAAAGGATTCCACCACCATGTCTTCATGCACTGAAGCCAAGAGTGTCTGTTCTCATCTGCTCCGCTGCACACACGCCAGCTGCAGCCTTCCCCATAATCCCAAAAACAAAGCGCGGGATGCTTACAAGAAGCGACAACTGAGACACACTGATTTACATTTGGCTTCCAGGTGTCTGTGCAGTAGTAGTAGCTGTGTTGAAGCACGTAAAGGAGGGGGACACAAGTCGAGGCCCTGGCCTGAAAAAAGCAAACTTTTCACACACTGATGTTGGTTTAGCCTGGCTGCTGACTGGGTGGCTGCTGAAGGTAAACAAACAAAATGCCACAGCTCGCCTCCCAACTTCAGGGGGGGTTTGTTTAGGTTGGCTAGATGGTTTTAATTATAGCCACGCTGGTGGTGTGTGTGTCTGCATGTGTGTGTAGCCATCTGTCTCAATGTGTTAAAAAAAAGTCTGGTTAGGAATTAAATG
Source organism: Naso thynnoides (assembly GCA_029783665.1). NCBI lineage: Eukaryota > Metazoa > Chordata > Actinopteri > Acanthuriformes > Acanthuridae > Naso > Naso thynnoides. Next base: position 7,925,698 of record JAQLOL010000021.1, on the reverse strand, counting down.
GATTTAAAAACAGAGAATATTCAAATTTCTCAATTAAAAAGCATCGTGCTGTAAAGTGACGTAGGAATTGCCGCCTTGGATGAAATCATTTCTAAGAACTGAGGGATTTCTCAACAGTTTTCAAATCAATTCCAAACCATTAAAGGTCAGTATGTTCTCAGTTACCATCTTACAAAGATATTCTTTGAACATTAAAAGTCAAAGCCATTTTATTTTTGCTCACGCAGACTAAAGACTCAACTGATCATCACATTGCAGTGAGTCTCTCAGAAGATTGCCTGGCTCAAGCTTGACGTCTCGTGGTAGTCTGATGGGCTGTTTTTCCCTCCATCCTAGTATTTACTTTGGGAAGTAGTGCACTGAGCTCCAAAAGGCAACTTAGACATGAAACTGAAGGACACTGATCATGTGCTGTGGTATTTGGAGGTGAAGGGTTGAGTTGAGGAGAAGGAGAAAAAAAAGGGAGTTTTTCCTTTCGAGCCATGGTTGGCTGAAAGGTTGTAGAAATGTCAAAATACTTCCCTTTTTCGCCCTGCGGGGAAATTTTAAAAATGAAGGGCAATAGCTTAAAAACCACCAAACCTCCCTGGGCAAATGTCATATTAGGAGTAAAACCCCACCGTTTACGTGAAATTACCTTCAGGCTTCGGAGCCATCAGTGACACAAGCTAGCAGGTAATTTTGTCTCCAAACATTTGGGTGGGTCTTCTTCCCCAGAGGGAGAATGATGGAGCCTGGTCTCTCCCTTGCTCAAAATACGAGCTATCAAAGCGGCGATGGAGGCTCTTCCCGCCCTGCCCATAGTGTTAATGGCTGCCCCTGATGCGCACCCACCAGCAATTCAGAGGCTGTAAAGAAATAAGCCTGAACACAGAAAAAACATTCCCGGGGTCCAACACATGCATGTACACAGCCGCCAGACACTCATGTTTACTGTTGACGCACTTTCCAAGTGCTATTTTCCTGGGACATTTCAAAGATCTTCCTGCAACCACAGAGGATTACACAGGTCAAAGCAGTAAAGCTCTGAGATTTGTGACGTAATAAAACATCCTCCGCAGCCTTGACAGCAATGTGCTTGAGAAGTGGTACCCACAAAAATGACAGCTTAGGAGAAAAAGTAGAGCTGGGTTTTATTTTAGGTTTACTGGGGCTGGGGAGGGAGGCTATAGCAATGGGGGAACACTGTGAGAGTCTTTGAGGGACCAGCAGTAAATCAGCAGTTCCCCCCCTGCTGAGTAAATACTGAAAGGCATGAGGAATCTCACTCATCCGTGGCTTGAGGAAATAAAGGTTAGAGATAACTGAGTGGCTGCACAAGAGGGCCAAGTGGCCACAGTGGAATAGTGGAAGTAGTCTATATACAGACGGCTGGTTGCTGGTGCTGTTTGAAGCCGGTGGTGTGTGGTCAGGAGTACTTAAAACAAAGTAGGATGATGAAAATACACCTGTGCTACAGGGCTGCAGTCAAAAGGTGGGACTAAACATGGAAAAACACAGCCACTGCATCATCCCAGCCAGCCTATTAACCAAATACAGCTCTGATGTTATGCATGGGCACCTTATCACAGAGGAAGAGGGGACTTATCACAACTTCAGAGAGGAAAACAGACTCCAACAGCAGCTAGAACATGATCAGATCAAAAAACAGGGAGGCTTGCCACAGTTCAGTCTTTGTCCCTCTGAACCTTTTAACCTTTTCTACCACTCAGACCCACCTGCAGGTCACTCGGTACAAGCTCACGTCATGTGGCTGAACTTTGTTCAAACACACAGAACTTAATTTTAGCAGACATTCCCAAGTGGGAGCCTCGATGTTGATATTTGTGTAAACATTTCATAATTTCAATGAAGAGGCAACATCGGTCGAAGCAGAGAAGGTGATTGTCAAAATTACTTACAGGGACAAATTAAGAGACGCAGCTCTGATAGCGCCAACAAGTTTGAGCAGTTGTAAATTACTGAGTGGATTCATCATTTCCTGGTACTGTAGTTCAAATATTTTAATTTGACCTTTAGCCACCAGCAACATGTAACTATATATACCCATCTACTAGCCTGCCTAGCCCTTACACGTCATCAAAGCAATTTCAGACAATTTGGTCATCGTCCCTATAGCAGCTAGTCTTTAAAACCCTCTGTGAGATGCTGCCGACTGAACTGAGAGGACAAATAGTATTCTAGCAGACACTCTCATTTACACCTCATGATGGCTGAAGACAGCGGACTCTTTCCAAGCACCTCCTCAAAGCAATGCACCATCCAACAGCAGGACAACACGTTAGTACATACATAAAGTGAAGTCACTTGCAGCTCATGCACCCCTCCCGACAGCATCCAAACCAGTAATGACTGTAGTGCTACCGACAGTGTTTTGACTTGGCGTAATGATTGCAGCTGTTGCAGCGAGTGGTAAAAATCACAGGGTTATATAGGATACTGTCAGCTGGCGTCATCAGTCCTTATCAGCCACATAAGCACCCCCACCCCCCCTTCACAGCCACATCCTACACAGAGGGACACTGCAGCAGAATCAACACCGTTTCTACTTCTGGCTCTTGCCCTAACTCAAACAGCAGAGTAAACAACAGGCAACACAGTGGGATTAGATATCGGAAACATCATTTAGACAAATGTTAATTTGAGTATTCAGGTAGGATATAATACACGTAGTGTATTGAGGCTTCATTATAGCTGTGTGTGTGTCTGGAAGGGGAAATTCCTCACATCGGAGGTTTCTCTGTAAGCACTTATTGGCCAGTTTGCAGGTCAGAAGACGTCTGAAATTGGACTAAATTTAATTTTAGAAGCAAACATTTTTCAGACATCTGTTAAAAATCTAAGGATTCACCTTATTTTGAGGACTGCATTTGAACTTGCAGAAAGGACCTTCTCTGTAGTCATTTTAATACTTTTAAATGAAAGTTTTGTATAACAGAAATTGGAAAAGTTTTCTCTTTTCAACCAAATTTAGCTTAGAAAGGCTCCAAAAGGACAAATTAAGGCACCTGCAGTTCCATAACTGCACTGAAGCTGCTAGAGAAGATTGGTCAATATGACAGAAATCATAAAAGCAGCCACTAAAAACTTTGTGGTTAAAATCATTTTGCCAATTTTAGCCTACTTTGAATGCTTAGATTCTTTTGAACTTGTAGGTCAATGAGTCAGTCATAGATATAAACAGCAGAGCTGCAGCTGAGCACACACTTCTTGGGATCCACAAACATCTGAAGTCTGCACAGCTTTTTCTCTACCACTGATCCCCACTTGCACCAAATATCAGGCTCCTGTGACTTCAAGGACCCGTACATCAAGATAGGAAATTCCCACCTTCTCCAAAGTATGTAATTGTCTGCATTTACACAAACAAAGACAGCCACAACCACCAGGCCTACAACACAACACCAGTAAAGTAGCAATCATGTAATCCACAGCAACAATAACTCATTCAAGTGTTTCCAGAGGAGGCAGCCTCACTCTGTCAGCCAGCCAGAGTCCTGCCAAATCACCAATAAACGGATTTAACTTGTCAGCACATTAAGGAAAACCCAGTGCATGCTTGTAATACAGAGCAGTGGCACGAAAAAGCCAAGGAGGACCGGCCACAGTTATTCAGGAGAGATGAAGGATTAACTTCACTGATCCCTCACCGTCTTGCAGGGGAGGAGAGACGACGAATCCTCTTAACCAGAAGGTAGTGGGGGTTAAAAATAGTCCGCCATTGACACTGATTTAAAAAAAAATCTCATTATTAAAGTACACGTTATGTAATCTATCATCACTTTGGGGGGAAATAGGTAAAAACACAGCTCATTAATAGGCTCCAGCCAGCCAATGAGGGTCTCACAGCCCTTGTTTGTTTGGTCTCAGGAGGGTAAGGATTTGGATAAAGTCAATAAAAGGCGCACAGCCAGCTCTCACACTGCAACAAAGGTTCGATTCCGAAGCTAAACACAACCTGCAATCTTACAATTTGCTTTCAAGTTGAGAAGAGTCAAAGAGACCACTCAAGTCAAGTGGTCAGTTCATTTACAAACGCTGCCGATCCTCCAGCTGGAAAGTGCGCTCTTTCCACCACCGGCGCGCTTTCCAAACACGCACAGGATCTCTGGGGCGCACACATACAACTGACATTTAATTTTAAACAACAACAACAACAAAATAACACTTTATATTCCGAAAATTATTCCACTCAGCTCACCTCAAGAGGCAGTAGCCCGATCCAGACGCGAACTCCCTCGTATCCTTTTCCAAAACGAGCGAAACAACCTTTCAGCAGCCGAGACTTTCTCCGTTTACATGAGAATGAAGCGAGGCGGTGAATCCAGCAGTCCCTCCCCGCTCCGCTCACTCAGCACAGCATCATTCAGCTACAAATGCAAAAACGTGTATTCGCTGCTCCAGAGCAGCACGAGTAGGTCTGTCCGGAGACGAAGAGTCCCAATGTATGAATGAATGAATGAATGAATGAGTGAGTGAGTGAGTGACAGCTCCGGTCTTGTCGCTCCGTCGCAGCCCTCTCTGCTGTTTGAGCCCCGGAGCCGCGAGCAGCCTCAAGACTTTATTGTGAGGGAGAGGCAGCAGCCAATCAACGCTCAGACCTACCCATCACCCCCACCCCACCCCCACACAGAGTCCTCCCTCTCTCCTCTAGTTTTCAATTTCATTTCTCCTTCTCCATCCATACTCTCATTCTCGTGAACTGACTTCTTTTCCATCAGTAGTTTGTTTTCCTTCCTTCCTCTTTCAGTTCTCCGTGCAGTTTGCCTTATTTAGAATGGGGGGAAATCACATGAAGCATCATAAAAATCATAAAAGGCAATTTGGAATTTTTTCAGTTAGCTGTCAGATTTTTTTCATTTGTTTGTAGTTATGTGTTTGTGGATGGAGCCTATGTGGGGAGGACAAGTACTCCTTCAGTGTCTTTGGCTGTTTTCTTTTCTTCAGTCTTTTGTTATGTTTGCATGTTACTGTTTCTTATTATTTATTTGTATGCACACTAAAGAAAACACTAAATGTTGCCTATTTATTTATAAAAATTAGGCTTGGAATTCTATCAAGGCGAGTCTACAGCCATGTTAGCCGCTGTAGGCTCAGAGATGCTAAATGCATAAAAATGCTAAACATAAAAATGCATCTCTTATTTTAGCATGTTAGTTTGCCAAAACTCACTATTTTGGAGTTATTACAAAGCAGGCCTTGAGCTGAGGCTGACAGGAATGTCATCAGTTGTAGGTGGTTCAAAACCTGGACACCTTGACACTTTGACCTAATGACAATCAATCCCAATAAATATTTTCAAGTTATTCTTTTTACCTTTCTTTCTTCACCTCTTTCTCTTGTTCACATCCTCTTTCACCCCAATCCCTCTCTCCTCTCCACGTCTCCATCCCTCCCCCCACTCTTTCATTCGTACGCCTCCACATCATTCTCAGCTCAGGTCATGTAAGTTGAGGCTTCACGGCCATCACAAGGAACAAGTTATAACTGAATAATTTATATCAGTGAAGATGTCAAATGAAATCAAACTGAGCAGCTCGCTCGCTGTCCCAACACAATGAACATCTCCTTTTGTTCTTCAGATCCAACAGAGATGTTTGTTGTTTGTCCACATTATTTAGAGTGACAACTGTGTCTAAGTGGGCAACAATGAAAGACAGGAGGCTGCCTTTCTTACAGAAATGAATAATCTCATGTTTCATTAAAGTCCAGAATGGGACTGACATGTGGGATTTCAAAAATATGTACAGATTAAATGAAACAGACATGCCAACCACAATCATATTTAAATGTCAAATGTACTAAATCCTTTAATGCAATGTTCTCAGGCAAACTCTATTCTTGGCAGAGTTACAGGGAACCAATGTGTGACCGCTGGTCACTATTAAGTTAGTTTCTATCTAATAAGGCAGATCGATGAAGGATAAAGTCCCATCTCCAATGACAACCCGGAGAGAGAACATACTGAGAGTACATGACAAGAATACTGTAAATTGTTTTACTTCTTTAAATATCTGTCAAAGTATCATGTTTAGTATTAAATTATTTCAATAGACGTAGAACAATGAATTAAAATTATGTAATTCTGTTTGAAAATGAAACAGAAAGTAAAACGGAACGATTTTTTCTCTTCTTTCAGCATGATGTCTTTGCAGTTGACTTACTCTTAGGAGCAAAGAAATGTGTCAGTCACGACGACTTTCAACTGGATGCTTGTCAGGACACAGAACCCTTTGTGCTTGGCTGACTTTCTCCACATTTCCAGGCAGAGTAATAAGCTCCGGTAAAATAACACCAAATTATCTCAAATCTCATCAACATACAGGGGCATTGCGTAATCTGGTATTAGCGCAGATTTACGTATATGCACTAATCCAGCTTTTCTCTCGCTTCAATAACTGCACAGAGTTTGGCCACAAAGATCAGGATTGCAGTCATTATGTCGGACACAAACACAGTTTATGTCGTCAAACACTGCAGACAATGGGAAGTCTGAACACGGTTGTCATTTCTAGTGGAAATTTTTAGGCATTCGGTTTTTTTTTGTATGCTGCAACAAAAACTGGCATAGTTCAAATCCATAATTAGCGATGTCAAAAGAAGAAGCAGTATAATTGTGTGTATTTGGAAAGGTTTAACAGGGCCCTGAACAAACATCTTATTTTCATTCAGTTTGGTTCTTTGTCTTTTAGGGAAAGTTAGTGCCTTCGCTTTTGGATGAGTTTCCCTGCCAGATAACTCGCTTGCAAAACGACCACATTAAGGCAAGTGTGCGCAAGAAAGGGCCTAATTCTACACCAACTCTTACTGTCTACTAATCCAGTGAAAAGACTAAAACAAAAATGTCTGCCCCTCTTTTTTTCCTGATTTCTCCACCCTGTCTGTTCCACTTAGCTTTAGCCCTCTGACTTGCCTTGTTGAAATGTGTTCTACAAATAAACTCACCTTACCTTACAGACAACACCAATCCACTGTTGGTTTTGGTCTTTTCAGTTATTTGACAATAATAAGAATAAAGAATATCATCAGCCGTAACCTTTAAGTGTGTTCTGTCTGTTTTCAAACATGTCTGTGAAACAAGAAACCAGCCTGAAGAGAGCTGATGGCAGTCTGGTTTCAGCATCTTTGAAAGCTCAAGGATGTGGGGCTTCTTCCAATTCACCTCGTTCACACTCTGCCCCCCCAGGGCAGGCTGTGCTGAACGGCTGAATAAAAGATTTCCAGTTTGTCTATTCAGGTTACAATCAGCACAGGGCAGCTACAGCCTGAAGGTTCAATAAATAGGATTCCTCGAAGTGTGAGTGTAATGCAGGGCATTGCAAAGAATTCGATTAAGCTTATAAAAAACAAAGACTTAAAGCTGCAACAGCTCGAAAACATGATACTATTAAAGGTACAACATGTCCACAGCATCATTAACATGCTGTGCGACTGATGACATCTGATGTTTACTCTTGTGCAGAAGGTGCCTGACTGGTGTAGCAGAACTGTGTGAGAGGTCTGTTATGCAAGCAAGACAGATTTGAAATGTTCCTACAGGGAAATAAATAAACACGGACTTTATGTTTGTGCTACATTCCCCATGTAGCTTCAACACAGGGCAGAGAGGGAAGCAGGCGTCAGGAATTTACAGTAAGGCGTTGTTTCCCATTTGTTTCGCCCCTAAAGAGGTCAGGTCACATTGTCTCACTCATGGACACTTGGACAAACATCCTGAAAAATGCGGAGCTCTTTTTTCACTCTGAAAGAAGATGTAAACTTGTAATCGTCTAATTAAGTCTGCAACAAACAGTCATCATGGTCAAAATATTTAGATTTTAATTCATCCTGTTGAGGCCAGAACCACGAGATCAACTCTTCATGCTGTGAAATTAATTTTGCAAGCATATATGTAGATGTGAAGTGCTGACTTACATGTTGACATTTACTGCAAAATACATGATGTTAATTTGTGTCTGTATGAAATATTTTAAATACTTGAAAAAGAAGACAATGCAAGTGAACAATGTCAAGTCATATGTAGATTCTTCCCGTATATTTAAATATAATGTATTAAAATGAAATTTCAAGTAAGAAAACAGCTTATATTTGGCTTGATGTACATTTTTGAGCAAACGTTTTTCTTAAAGCTCTTGTTGAGGCTCAAATTAGTTTGAAAAGGTCTCAGAGACATTAGCATGTAATCAGTTCGAGTCAGATGATTGATTCAACTGTATATCGTGTTGCAGCCTGTAGCTGTTGTAGCTGACGGTGGTTGTTCATTTCTTGCAAGAACTGCAATAAACAGTCTAAGGTTATTATGACAGAAAGAAATTTCCTCAAAGGAACTGCCCCATACGTTGCTTGCACTATGGCTCAGTTGCAGTAACGGTACAACAGACGGCATCAGTCCTACTGAGACTTTAGCGTTGTGTCAGTACTTCTGATGGTCAGTACAAACAAAGGGTTTTTCATTAGTACCAAGAAGCTACAATGTTGACAAACAGAAGTCCAAAGGGAAACAAAAACATGGCTTAAATGTTCAATATTTTAATTTATATAAAAGTGTATTAAACAATCAGATTTCATTTGGTACATTTGACTGACAACTGTGACTTTCCCTCACAGATGTACACTTGAACTTAAATTTCTTCATCTTGCTTTCTGAACACAACTGGCTGTCAGTCAACCATCTTTTGAGGGTGTTTTCCTGCATTGAATAGATATCATTCAGGATCAGGGCCTAAACCAAGCCTGAATGTAACTCTTTGCATTGTCAGTGCTGTTATTTGGGTCCCCCTGAGCTTAAAGACCACAACTCACTTTGGGTTAACCACAGTAAAAATCCCTGATGTGAGTGTATCCTAATTTTTTTGGTCTTTGTTCATGGTATGATTTGCCTCTGCTGCACTCTGGCTGCCTACACATTTACACCCTTGTCCTCTAGCTAGACTGGTGAGGAGCTCCAGGACTCTGATCTCGTGCTCCATGCGAGCTTTCTCCCTCCTCTCCTCTCTCTCAGCCGTCTCCCTCTGCCGGCGCTCCTCCCTCTGTAGCCACTGCGCCAGGAGCTCCTGATGCCAGCGGACCTGCTCCTGCCGCTGACTCTCCAGCTGCACCAGCAGGCCCCGGGTCTCCGACACCAGCCGCTGGAAGCACTCAGACAGGTGCTTGAGGACGGGTTCAAGGCAGGTGGACTCAGAGCGGCGATGGTGGCCAGATGTGGGGATGGTGTTGGGGCTTGGATCTGGGTGTGCAGGGAGTGAAGAGGCGGCAGGCTGGGTAAGAGGGGGAGGAGAGGGAGCAGGAGGAGGTGGAATTACATGTGGGGACGGAGTGGAGAAACTGTTTTCCACAAGTGTACCTATCACACAGGATATAAAACAGTACAGGCATGAGATGATTTCTGACAGGAAAATCTTTGGTGAAACAAAACAAACAGTCAATTAAAGGACTGGTTGAAAGATTTTAGAGGCAAAATGCCAAACATTCTTTAAATGTGAGAGTTTGCTGCTTTTCTTCACCTTGGCTGTGGTGACATAAAGTGAAGGGCTGACAAACAGGAGTTAAAGTAAGAGTTTTGTTGTCACACACACAAAAGAAATCGCATTTCTGAAATGAAATTATAAGTTTGTTATCCTGTCTCCTATTAAATAAACAAAAGATGACTGATTGCACAAGTGATTAAACTACTGATTTGCAATTTCAAAATCAATACTTATTTTTTATTGTCTTTCTATTTCTAGAGATGTTATTTTAAAAACCTTTGCTCACTTAATAAAGACTATGCAATATAATTAAAGTATTTTCATGAACCTAAATAAATCCTAATAGTGATGACTTATTTTACCAATTTAATAACTGAAAAAAAAACAGCTTTTGTGTCCCAGGTCAGACATTCTTTCAGCACAAAATGCTGGGATTATTTTCAGGAACAACTTTACAGTTAATATGCACAAGTACAAATATATGGTACTTAGGGCAAGTAATTGATCTGAAGTTATTAAATTAACAGAATTGCTAAAAAAAAAACAAGACGACTGGGTCAAAAGCTGAGAGTAGCTTAGCTAAAACAAAAATTTAAAACAGCCGTGTTTTCTTGTTAAATCTCAGTCAGTACGTTTACATGCACAGTTGAGTCAAGTTATGGTTATAGCTCAATAAAGCCATTTAATTGGACTACTGTCCTTGTCCCAGTGTACATGCGCTGAGGGAGAATCGCTTTAATGTTCACTTCCACTATGACAGGTGGTGATATGCCTCGTTTTGCTGGTTGCTAATTGACCTTCTTCTGGTCAGCCAAGCGAGCTACAAATAAGTTAGCAAGCAGCTAGTGAAATCCTTGTCGAATCGTGAAAACGTGGACAACTTTACAGAGCTGTCCGCTTCATATTTACGCTTTACTTTTGTTACAAATTCGATGCACGCTTCTCCCCTTGTGCTTGTGGGATTTTTGTTTTTGTACTGGCTTTCTTCTACAAATTTATGCTGTTCAAATTCCGGGTCAAAGATCGCTGTGGGTGTTATTGATCATGCGCAGAGTGCTTAGGCCAGTCCGAGTCTGGTTGAGGGATGTACGTGCAGGAGTAATTCGACTTCCAATCACATTATCTGGGTGAGTTGGACTGACTTTGAGAAATTCGATTTAGTACCATTTCAGTAGGACTAACATGTCCACATGCATTTTAAAAGTCCAATTTTAGTAAGACTAACACAATAA
>JAQLOL010000021.1:7893536-7906080 GCA_029783665.1 Naso thynnoides | reverse complement strand
TTTAATGTCATACTATCAGAATATAGTGACAGTTCCAGCAAATATGACTGAATAATTGTTAATAATTCTTACCTACTACAGCTTCAAGTATAAATAAAGCCTTTAACTTGTCAGAGTAGGAAAACACAGGTGTAAAAAATAAATTTAATGATGACTGAATTCCAATTAGCCGCTTAAGTTTCAGGGTCTTTTTATTGTGTATGCCGGCACACTGTCACGGTTTACTGACACTGAAATGGAGGATAAATGTTGTTTGTGGTACCTGTGCTTTTCCTACAAGTCAAAATGTCTGCTTTAAAAATGGCAACTGCCTGCTGTTATAACTTTCCACAAATGTAAAATCCTCTCTCATAGGGTTATAAGCATTGTGCAGTGTTTTGCAGTGCCCACTTGTTTCATCTCCTTAACTAGCAGTCATAGCAAAAAGCCTACATTTATTTATCCTGCAACCTAAATATTCTCCATTATCATTGCCCCTAGAGTGACCACTTAGAAGGTTCATTTTCAATCCTACAGTGACAAAGCAGGAAAAAAACACCCTTTGTAGTCCAGTCCATGTGTGTGCACTCATTTGCAGATATTTTCTACACAGAAAAAACTAAAAAATTTCTAAAACAGACAGTCTCATGTCTTTGGGGGAATATCATAAGCTCATCATCCTCTTATGATATTACAGCAACCCATGCAGAAAATGTTCCCCCTATAGCTGTGATTTACAGCTGCAAAGCATATGCTTCTGCTAAAGGGTGGGATGTTGAACCACAGAATTTGAAAACTCACATGGAGGAACCACGGCGGGTCATTTATCAGCCATAAAAGTGGGCTTCAGAGCTGTTGTGATGTGGAGTGGCGAGCCCCTCTGTTTTCAAAGGTTTGCTCCAGTTTCTCAAATGAATTACAGAACTCTTGGTCCCTCGCCCGGATGCCCTCTAATTTGCCTGCATTTTTATAGTAGCCACCAATTTGCAGAGGCCACGTTGACCAACAGTAAACTTATAGCAGAGCATCTGTGCTTCAAAACATTTCGTACTAGCACCAGATGCGTGTATGAAAAAAACATCACGTCTGCTTTAACATATTCAACAACACAGATTAATTTGAGATGAAGTGCAAGAGACCATCTGGGGGACGTGTGTGGTAAAGGTTTGGCTTCCAGAGAAATTCAATGTGGACACTCATTTCTTCAGAACTACACAGCAGAGATCCAGTCCAGCCACATTTAGAACACAGGTGTTGGTTCACCTTTCTGTTTATCAGTATGTACAGCTAAATTTATTCTCAGTCACACATCACACTTCCCATACGTCCTATTTGAGTCACAGTCATCTGCAATTCTGCGTAGCTCTACGGGCATTTCCACCTTGAATTCCTTTTTCCTTTGTTTGCATTAGCAGCAGCTTCAAACAGGAACTGAGGAGCTAAAAGTGGAACAAAGAGTTAAAAGACTCCAAAAATACCCCATACTTTGTTGCTGCACATATTTGTAGACGGGCACATTCCACAACGTCGCTTTTACCAAAAAAGGTAGAAAATTCTTCTGTGAGGGAACATTGTGATCTTTGATATAAATGGTAAACGTTGGTCAGAGCTCTGAGAAACTGTCCACTGTCTGTCCAGAAGCATGAGAGTGAGAGCTCGCTGGTTACATCACAAGGTCAGTCAGTGTGACGCTGTGCCGTGTAGACAAGGCCGACCAAAGGACTGAACATGTAAACAACTGAATGAATGATTCCCTTGTCATGCGTTCACACTGTTGACCTGCCATGGTGGTCTGCGGCGGAGAGAGAGCATCAACTGTGGTTAATGATATTTGTAGTGTCCTGAATTAAGAACACTGTGACCTGCATTTCACAGTGGACCGCTGGTCACTGACCGCAAGACTAAGTTTATAAGAATAGGCTGTGTTACAGATCTACATAAATATCTAGAAGAAAAAAATCTAGGTTAAAATCTGGGCTCACTTAGAGGGCTCACATTTTTTAGAAACCAAAATCAGTGCATGCAAGCAAGTTTTTTAAATGCAGGTAAAATTGCTAAAACCAGGTGATAGACACCTAATCCACTGCCAGTAGAAGAGTTTGCCTCGTCTGTTTTTATTGATGTGTCACGTTCAACTCCATGAACATGTAAGAAAAACAAAACAGACAGAATCATGGAAGCCAGTGATGGCATAACAGCATTCATTTTTCATACCTTTCACCTTAGTTACTTTTTCAAACTCAATGCAAACTGTAGAAAGTTTAAGTGCTACTGAAATGTGGGCAGATGGAATATGTAATGTTGCTGTATGGGCCTAATGCTGTTTCTCACAGTGCCAATTAATTGTCTCCTTATTTCTTCTCTCCTGAAATCAGCAGAGGTCTCGCCTTCATCGTCTTGTCAGTGCTGCATCTTGCATGAAACAAAAAACAAAACTGCCTTAGTAATAATATAATAGACAACTTTTTTGGTTTAACTTTGTCATTATGATGTAAAGTCTCATTAAACAGTGTAATTGTGGTTGAAAAATGACTCCACTCACTGCTACATTGGTCTCCAGTAAGCCCTATTTTTACCGTGATACTTTCTTTGCTAGTGGAACAAGGGTTTCGTGGAAAAATGAAAAATCAGTGACGCTCTCTGTACACTCTATCCTAACTCCCCGGTCTACGCTGCGCCCCTCACCAACAGGTGACGTCAGTATGAGTTGACTGGCTCACCGTGCTCTGACTCGCCTCTGCCAACAACAGAGTGTCTGCAAGCCTCACTGTCAGTCTGCTCGGGGGCTCGAGCAGAGACGGACCAGTTTACTTCACTGCAACTTTCCCTGCAACCGTTTCGTCTCAGATCAAACTGGACTTAAAAGAGAGCGACAAACGAAATAAAGTGCGAGCCGGCGCGAACGGCTGCAGTGGATTTGCTTCCCAACAAGTGTCATGCTACAGCTAACGTTAGCTTCTTAGCTCATTTGCAGAAGTTATCTACTGCAGCTTGAAAATCGATGTGCCACATGGTGTACGAAAAGGGCTGATGATGAGCGTGTCCAACCTTTGTGTCACATTTACATAACTGCTGATTGTCATTTGACCAGGGAAACAAATGCTGATCATTCCTTCCTGTTGCAGAAAAAAGCAGTTATTATGGGCCCTTTTCATACATTTTGCTGATTATATAAATAATTTTTACTCCCTTCTCTTAAGACAGGGTTTCTTTATAATGTAGGATAGAGCTTATACTTACAGCAAACGTCTGAATACTTAGACCACGGCAAAAGCTTTTTCTAAATCTGGACATCGATATGTAGGTAGGAACTGCTTCACAATGAATCAGTTATCTGGGTTATCTGTTAATCATAGAGTTGGTGGTTCAGTCATCGTCTTCTAAAGTCCACATGTCAAAATGTTTTTGAGCCATGTGGTAACTTCACACTTCTTGATTTCAGTCTCCAGATTTCAGGATCAGACCCCCACATACATCCACCTCCCCCTGCTCCCCTTTGTTTTTGGCTCCCTGGCACTGCGAGGAATGTGTCCTACCTAAGTCACCGCAGCGACCCCCTTTTGGTGGACGAGGAATGCCAGGCGTTTCACTGCTCGGACTGTTTTCACAGCGCAAACAAGCGTCTGCATTTCTGCTGGTAAACTGATCCCGACCACACAGGAGGAGCCCCTCTCCTCCCTACCTCCCTGTGCAGCCTCCACTCCCACAGTCATGCCCCCCACTGCTGTCAATCAACACCTCACACTCCAGGCACAGCTGATCAAAACCACGTGGGTGAACTGCTGGTTCCAGTTGAACCCAGAATGTGCTTATATAACAATAAAAACTGGCTCTCCATCTACTCCGAAGCTGTTGCAGGGGTATTCCTATGGCTTTGAACACATAGGAAGCAGACAGCTGCACAGATCAAAGACTAAGACACTTGGAAAAAGTTGGCTGAAAGTCACACAGTATTTTAAGTTCAGTCACAGCAAGAGTTTCAACTTTTGCAATGTGTTATTCCTTGAAGACCGTGCTAACATTTACAAACTGACTGACAAACAGTATTTGTCTTCCTCTTTGAAACAGTTTGTCTCAATCATTTCTTGGAGGAGGAAAAAATGCACAATAATTTGAATATTTTTACAAGATTAGGCACTTTATCTTAAAAAAATATACATGTAAATTTTAAACATGAAAACCTTGGGGGTATCTGAACCCTGGACTAGGAACCACTGACCTTTCTGTGGCACAACTTCTAAGTGCTGAATTTGATGCACAAAATGGACCCTGTTTGGATATGTCACCTAACAATGTAGTTAATGGGAGTAAATTAACATAATTCTCTGAGGAAAATTAATGCATTTTGGTCTGAGGACAGAACAGTGGTTGGGATGGATTCTGTGATGCTGAGAGTGACCCTGAAGAAAAATATCCTCCATGACTGGAGACATCCCAAAGAACTACTCTTTGTATTGTTATTCCGCTTTTTGTTTTTTCTTGTATTTTCTTGTATTCTTGTATCTTGCCCCGGGGCGACTTAGTAGTTAGGTTTATGTCAGAGTCTTTGATTATTCTTACCATTTTAAAGAATGTTAATATGTTTGTATGGCATATGTATTCAGATAGCGCGCTAAGATCACATGTTTGAATGCTAGCATCTGCTCCCATATTCACAAGCTTACATTAGCTTATAAGGGTGTCCTGTTGGATTTGCTTTTCAATATGATTTAAATGACTATCTGTTATCACTTTTTTTTTTTTTTTTTTTTTTTGCATAAAGACTGCGAATGGATCAGTGAATGGAAGCCTAATGACGATGTCACAGGAACAATATTATTATATTTTTACAGTCAGAGGTGTTTGAACAGCTCACTGTTACATTAGACTGCATTTCTCTAAAAAAAAGACCAAAGCTTTGTTCATTGTTCAGTTACATTAAAATATCAGCTTGTAGACTCATCAACAGGGCATACTGTGAAAATTTCACCCACGCTGCAGGATTTTGGTGGTTTGGTAATAATCAGCCTAAACTATTGTTCAAAAGAGGCTTTATCTCTCCGGATCACTGGCTTAAAACTGATTACTCTCCACGTTTCTCCCTCTTTCCTCACAGTGCTATCTTAGATCAGATCAGAGAAGACCCAGGGAAGACAAATCCGCTGAGTTTAAATAATGCTCACAACAAACATGGCTTTTAGCACTCAATTACTCCCCTCTGCCTCCCCAGCTTCTTCCACCGGTGCTCTCTCTGTGCTGACTGTGGCATGCTAACATCAGCCTGTTAGAATGCTGAAGACTAGCTCAAAGAACACCTGAGCTGAATGAGACCAACAAAGTCAGATATCAATTAACCCAAGCCTGCAATGTGGGGTTCAAGCTGTGTCTGAGCGTCCTATGGGAGTGACCAATGGCTGCAGAAGATCTTTGTCATGTTGTTAACATGACCTCTCTTCAGGTGCCACCGTGACAGCAGATTTTTACAGTTCTGCTCCACTAGAGGTAAAGAACTGAAGCAAATTTACAGCTTTTTTAAAGTGTGCTAGTAAGACCAGAGTTAATATTCATCAAATGTTGCTAATCCTTAAAAAGCACTGATACTGAATGCAACATTAGTAATTTTGCCCGCTAGAGGTCCTTCTATCAAAACAATGAAAACAAAAGATATAGCTTAATGATGCATTAATGGGAATTGTTTATTTTATTAATAAAGAGCCACATCTGCGGATGAAATCCATCCGACTGACTCAGGCAGAAAAGTTCACAGGTGAGTAAGTGATTTAGAGTTTTATTCATGTTAACATTTTAATCACGTTTGCAAACTTCCTTCTTCACGCTCCTCACTTGTTACTCCAGACGTTAGCGACAGATGACAAAATGAAACACACTGTTATGCCTGCCTCGGAAAAATGACATTTGGGAGGACAGTACACAGCTAAAATAAATATAACAAACATAAAGTCATTTTTAGACATTTTAATGTGAAAAAATTTACATATTTTAAGTTTAAATGTGGCTAGCCAACAAATGTGTGAAGTGTGGCCTGTGTGATTGTTTGCACGACAAATCGGGAACTCCAACATTTTAAATATTTTATTCCAGTTTCTAATTTGTTTCCCTCTTGTCCTCTTTGCTTGTTCATGTGCACTAATGACCTGGAGTCATGAAGTGTTTTTTGCTTTATTTTGCATGAAATCATTCAATTTAAATTCTTTTTACATTAAGTCTTAGGAGACTTTATGTTTCTTTTCATTTACATTCATCCAACAATTTGGTATAATCAGGTTTGTAGTCTTTTAGGGCTGCTAACATGGCTATAAACTTATTTTGTTAGAAAGGCCTACATCTGTACTGGACCACAAGCTGACTGAGGTTTGAAACTTTGTGGTTTTCATATGTGATAAAATAAAAAATTAAAGGAGGCTTTCAACAGTTTTGTGAGTTTTTGAAAGCAGAAAACACAATTACAGTTAAATGACGTGCCTGTTTTTTCCCAATGACAGTGTTAATAAAAAAAAAAGATAACAACTACAAGTATCAACAAATCTGTCTATAATGATTCATGATTCATACAAACCATTCCTTTTGACCACTTTCCAGGCAAACACTCCTAAAATTACAAGGCTACAGAGAGAAAGCTGAGCCTACCTAGCAAGAGTCTGTTATGTCACACACTGAAAGTGTCTTCATCCACGGACATAATGTTCTCTGCAGTGTTAACTGGAGCAGAGAGAGACAGGATGGACAGGAGAGCTGCTTCAGATTGTATAGTCCATGTGCTGAGAGGGTATTTGAGTTTGATGCCCCTACGTAACCCCAACCCCTCCATGTTTACATCTTCCTCAAAGTGAGACCCACTCCCTTAAATCTACATTTAAATTATCAAAATACTGTTTAATATTTTCTGATTTGTTATGCAACAGTTCTGCGTTATAATGGTTAATAAGATGTAGGAGGGCAAACTGTTTCCACTTGAGTAGTCTGCAGGGAGACACAGACAGGGAGTGATTAAAATGATGAGGGGGAGAGAGACAGTCTGTACACCAAATCTGTCTCCGAGCTCCCCTGTCTGCTTTTCTCCAGTTGTCCTCATCCCTGTCTGGACTCACAGACTGTCCCTCCAAACTGTCATAAACAATGTCTATGCCACCCAGACACTTAATTGTACAGATCAGCCTCAGATTGTCTGATTGTGTGGAGTTTTGGTGCAGGTATTTGAGTTTAGATGCTGTTCATCATCTGGACAAACTAAGCTAAGCGGAGACTAAACACTAAACGCTCTAACTGAAGAGTAAACACTTTTAGTTCTGCTCCAAACTGGCTTAATGTGAATTATTTGTGTGTGAGAGGGAAGCACAAAATTCATGCCACAATGTCAACCAGATAAAAAGGATTAGGAAAATGAAGGACAAAGGCATTTTTAGGTTAAAAACTAAGTGAAAATTTCTATTTACCCATTTATTAAGGTTGTTTTTTTTTTACTTTGTTTTCTTTTTTGTTATGTTATGTTATGTTAGTCATCATCAAGTCTACACACATTTTTCTTTCTGCTCATTCTACAATATGTGCAGCTGTTGAATAAAATATCCATATACACAAGTTGTAATAAATATCAGGCCAGTGACATCAATTGGTCACTGTAGGTGAAATATTTTTGTCATTAATAAATAATGAAATTTAAAAATCAATAATTACTAGGAGAGAGTAATGATGTATCAATCTAAGACAACTTTGCTCTTTTGCCACTTGCCACAGAATAACAGAATATGAATGCATTGGGTCTGTTTTTAGGAACTGATATAGGGCAGCTAATCATCGTTCAAACCCATTGAACTTTATTTAAAATTCTAGTGTAGACTCCAGCGTTTACACCCCCATCCCCCACCCCCCATACATTTACATGTTTGACATGCGATAAATTCACATGGTCTGTGTGAGTGTTTTCGCATGCGGTTTGTTTGAAAGGGCAGAGACATTTGTAGCTTCCTGCGGTAAAACACCTCCTGCATGCCTCTCCTCATCTGGACAGGAATAGGAAACATTCAGCCCAGTTCCTGATTGCTTTGCCAACAACAAATGATTGCCAGACTCATTTTTTCACCTGCCGTCAGCAGTGTTAGAGGAAGCAGGTGCAGTGGCATTAAGAGGAGGGGTAAAGACCCAGCAGCATCGCCAAACAATAATATCATTAACTGCATAAAAACACAGAGGAGCGCGGCTGGAGGGATGAAGGTTACTGGTCTGGGAACGCTTGTAATTAGCCTGAGCAGCTGGGAAGCTGGGGTTAGTGTGTGTGTGTGTGTGTGTGTGTGTGTGTGTGTGTGTGTTTGGGTTTGTATGTGTGTGTGTGTTTCTGTCTTCTCCCTTTACATTCTTTCATCAAATTTAAATTCAATTTAATATACTGATGATTTTATTGGCTTGACCCAGTGATACAATGTCAGAACAGAGTGTGTTAAATAAATTATTTACCAAATGATAAAATATTAGATAAATTACCTTTTGTTATTTAAAATACATGTATGATTTGATACCGACTTTAATGTGAACATTTCTTAGAATTAGATCCATGATTATCAGCCAATCAGCTTCAGTCACCACGAGTTGGATCAAAGAATCTTCCCAGCCAGAACTACAGAAAAATAAGCAAAAGTGGACACAGAAATACGATTTTTTTTAAATCATATTTGTTGTTTTTGTTCGATATAGCATAGATCTGATTGTTTTTGAACTTTTTTTTCTCAACACCCAGAAACATTCAGTTTTTATTTTAGGTTTACAAATAAAGAAACAATGCATTACACAGGCCTTTCAATTTAGTAACATGACCTGAATTCTCTTTCAAACTTGTTTCACTTAAATTTCTGGTGAAATAAAGTTCTGTATACATGTTAAGACCAGATTTAAAGATGTTTCAAACTGCAAAAAAAAAAACCTCTTGTCACCAACTTCAGTCTAGGATCAGCTTCTGTCTTGGCAACAGTTCATGTTTTGTACACAATTTTTTACTAACAACATTGCTGCCCTACAGAAATTCTGACTCTCTTCATCTTTGTCTCACTCAGTCAGTTTCAGTATCTTTCTGTTTATTCATATGTTTGCGTTGTAGGGGAAGTGACTTGAGGAAACCAGGGAAACAATGAGCACCACCAAGAAAAACCACTCCACCCAACTTGACCCCACCTCTCCCTTTTCCTTTACTTCCCTATTGCCCTCCTCCCCTCACAAGAACAGCAGGGTGAGAGAATCTGCCCCACCCTGGATCAATAAGAAACCATCTGAGTATATTTACATGCACAAAAGCATCAGGAGATCCAATAACATGTTTACATGCACTGCAAAACCTTTCTGATGTGAAATCTATATTTTCCCATCCAACATTATTTATTAAAGTTTTTAGGTGACATATTGCCAGTTAAAGTGTGACATAAAAACATTTAATACCAAAGAAATTTGGCACTAAACTTCTTAAAAAGTCAGCAGCTTAGATAGATCTAAGAAAAAGCTCAATTTGCCAGTAAGCAGCATTACAAGCAACCAAATTTGCCGGCCGGGCATCTTTCCTAGCTTCTTGCACCAGAGGATCAAATGTGAGTCGGCTTCTGCTGGCCAACATCTGATCAGATTTGTTTTGGGTTTTGTTTCGTTTCAGGGAGTGGACTGCTTTAGGCAGAGAAAAGTTAGCATCGCTCAGGTCAGTTTTGGCACCCAGAACCGGATCAGTGTAGGTACTTATCGTGTACTACTCGTAATACTCGAATTGTAGCCTTGCATGAATCTGGTAAGCAGGTGTGTTGGATTTAGGCTGTTATTAAGCCAAGCAGTTTTGGGTACATAGGAAATGTTACAATGCTTAATTTTCTCAGGCTTCCAGGATTACATGCAAGTCGCCAGCAGAGTTTGGCCGATCCTGGCTGAGTGCTGGCACACTCTGCTGTGTTCTGGCACTGGAGAACCAAACAAGAGCCAACTCTGGTTGCTAGCTATGGATATATTTTGGGGTTGGAGCCTGTGTACACACGTGGTTATATTTGTGTGGGTGGGGGTGTTGTGGCAACTGTGTTTGTGTACAGAGAATGTAGTGTGTAAGGTTGTAGTGTACAGATAGTGTATAAACACATTTCCATATGTGTTAAGGAACACTAATGCTGCAGTCAAAGTAAGAGCAATGTCCATATTTTAAAATTAAGTGAATCATTTGCATAAAAATCAAGTTTGTATTTATCAAAATGATTTGTGAGCGACTTGTTATTGAGAGGGGCATCATACCTGGTTTTTACAAGGTTCTCCAGTTGAAAGATGGTGATGACGAGTTATTCCTTGAAAAATGTGTTTTTAGTGGATGACAGATGATCGGAACGCTTTTGTTCCATCACCCAGACCTTCAGTCAGTGTTGATTGAAGGTCAGCTCAGGCATTAGAAAAATGGCTTTTCCAATTTTCTTGTTAAATGAATCTGAAGTCCTCCAGTTTATCAGAGACATTTTTTGAAGGCTACATTTTTCTGAGGTGGAATGAATGGCACAAAGGCTCCATAGAGAAGCTGCTTCTGTGCCCTGACCTCCGAGGAAAAGGACTATTTTTCTTCAGAGGCTCAATGATGTCTAATAATGTGAGCACGTTTAAATTTTGACTTTAGATAAATCAAATATCCCACAACTTCAAACTACATGTAGCACAAATATTTGAACATTTGAAGCTGAAACATTTTGTTTTGTCCATGAAAAATTCTGATATGACCATAAATCAATGCAGCACACCAACTTTACAAATCCACTTCAATTTACTCTTATAACTCAGTCTGTCAGAGCTGTTGTATAATGTCGTCTGTGTCCTGGAGGAGTTCTCCCTAATGATGTCCTCTGGCTCCGTCTGGGCCATGACACTACATATTTATGACAGAAAAGCTGCTTTACAGATGTACGGCTGGGAGGAATCATTTCATATCTTATCATAGCAGCCAGTACATGAGGAGGTGGATACATCATTTGGTGAGTATTTGTTGCTGCTCTGATGTGATTCAAGTGTTTACGTGCATACTTCAGGGGAAGGAATGGGGGAAAAGTGGCAAAGGCAAAAAACTTCTCCTGTACTGTATCTACCAGACTGATAAATGTCATGATATAAACTGCAAAACACAGTTATCAGAGGCCTCCCTGCTGGAGCCTCCCTTCTCTTTGAATCATTTATCTGGTGACGCACAGAGGGAAACAAAGGGTAAACAGTGAGGACCAGGGATTCTCAGCACGGTCATGTCTCCAGTTTGTGTGTTTTTGTGTGTGTGTGTGTGTGTCTAGCAGGTGAGTATCAGCATCACAACTAATGAGTCTCAGGCCCCATGTGTGAATTCCTTCTCACACACTCACATATGCATTCACCTCTGCCACTTCATCACCCACTGGCACTCAGCGGTGCATCTGGAGGAAAGCCCGTGGACGAGGCTCTTCACTAAAGTGCCTTAGTGAGACTCGAGGCTGCCATTGTCAGCTACAGCTGCACAGGAACACAACTAACCGAAAAACAAGCGCCTACTAATCTGCCCGAGTCCGTGCTGGATGGATATGCATTTTATAGACCTCCTTTCATCCCTCCATCCAGCCCTGCAGAGATGGAGCCACCCACACACACAAAGTGGAAGATTGGACAAGATTACATAATTTGGAGGCTTTATGTAACAGCGAGGGTGAGTCAATGAGTTAGTCAGTTGGAACAGGCCTTTTTAGGGCTCTTTTCTTTCTCTGTCTCACTGTTTCCTTTTATGAGAAGACGAACTGACGGATGGACGGATAGATGGATGGTTGTGTGCTACTGGCGATGCCCCACAGCAGTACCTCTGTGACAAAGAATAGCACAGATGGCAGCCCAGGGCTGGCTGACGTTCAGGGTACCAAATGGCGTGCCACAACAGGTCCAGATGGACTCAGGCTCTCAGTTTTATTTTTTTTCCCTGTGAATAGATGGTGGATAAACAGTGAGAAAAACAACAGAGTAAAGGAGTAGTAGTCACGCAGGAGGGCAGATAGACGACAGTCTGCCTACAATGTGGCTAATGTGAAACAAAACAAAAGAACTTGATCTGAAGGAAAACTAGGAGTGTGAAATTGAAACTAGGCAAACAAACTGATCAAGCTAACTTTCCATCTGTATGCATTTTGTGTTTTGCTCTCAAAGAAATCCAACAGCTGCACCCTTAAAGGGCCACCAACTTCTCAGTTCAGAGGAAAATCACCAAAATAAGGCCTGAAGCAGAAATAACATGACTGAGATGAACACATGCACCAATGTGTTTCATCTGTCAAAAATTTGTCCTTTAGTCCATTGCATATCTCTGTGCAGCTAGCTAGGCAACATTTGCCCATCCATGATGTGAATTTCTGAGTACCAGAGACATTTTTTAAATTTGATTTATTTAAAATTTTATTTGCAAAGCCATAGGAAGGTGTCTGTGAATATTCTCATTCATCCAGGTCATTGTTCTCTCTGGGCAGACTAGTGCCCAGTCTCTCTTCGTCAGACTAGTGCAGACTAGTGAGACCGATGCGTATGAACTGATGAAGCCACTTGGATAAGAGGCGAAACGTCTTCC
>JAQLOL010000021.1:7866882-7881351 GCA_029783665.1 Naso thynnoides | reverse complement strand
CTCAGTCCATAGCTTCCTTTGTGGCAGATGAGAAACATGTTTATTCAAAAACAGTCCTGTTGAAATCCCAAAATGAATGTCTTCATCTGTGGATCCCAACACACACGCCAAAGTCGTTTGTCTTTGTCTTGCTTTTATCTGGCAATTAACGACTGGTACAAAACTGACACATTTACAGTTGTGTTCATTTTTTGCACTGTACTTGTACATCTAAACAAAATAAACTAAAATAAATGACAAGTGGGCATTTTATCTGTAAACCTGGTCAGAGGAGCTTTGATCTGTTTGGGATATGGTGGTAACTCCTGGAAAAAAAGAATATGTTAACTTTGAGTTCAGAGTATTTTCTGTAAGTAAATACTTATATTTGCTATTTGCTGAACTTGCTATGGCAACAGCAGTACATGCAGGTGCAGCTCCTGATAGCGCCTGCAAAATCTGCTATGTTTTTATTATGTTTTTCTACTTTTTTATCTTTTTGGTCTTTTATATGGATGCATAGATTGTGTATTACACAAGACAAGACGCATTCATTGACATCAGAAAAAGATGTGTGGGATTTGAACTGAGTGCAGCACATGAGACGATCTCTGCTTGTGGTATCTGCCGACTGGCAAGTCAGATTAACGAGACCAGGCTTCACAGAAAGAGATGCGCCCACAACAGAGAAAGAGAAAAGAAAGGTGGTCCCAGAGATGGACCCAAAGATGTCACTTTGCCAAGCTTTCCTCTGAAAAACTTACAATCTCAGTGATAAGGATGAAGAAACGAATCAGACTCAGCAGCAGGATAACAGAGACTTTTACACACACATGTTCACCAAGATGAGGACATGCACTGCAAAACTGAAAATAATTTTTCTTTAATTCCTTGATTTCTCTTCTGGGGGAAGGATCAAATTTTAATCTGAATCTTAAGTGTGATTTGGGCCAACAACTGAATCAAATATTGTGGTTGATTCTTTTGTTCAAAGTGGTTGTTGCCTAGAACATGGTAGAAAAATATCTACAGAGCAACACAAAGACAATACCAGAAGCTCCACAACTGATTACATGTTATTTCTGACTGGGAGTGCTGTCTTCAGTCTCTTTGTGCTCAAGCAAACAAAATGATTTTGCTCTTAGAATCATAGATACATCACAATGACAACATTAATATGACATAAAAAAACAGAAAATAGAACATGAGGTATCAAAAAAAGCAAAAGTCTTTGCAGAAAAACATCTGGCAGTGAAAGAACTGTTTATCCAGAGTAAAGATAGAAAACAAGCTGTATTTGCTTCAGACTAATAATACAAACACTGAGGCAGAACAGACATGTTGGTATAGGAGGCAGGTTTTGCTTTATTCATGAACGTATTATTCGTGCAGTGGGATCAAAGTGTAGTCTAACAATAGTGGTGTCAGCACAGGGCTTAGAGGCTGTCAGTCAGATCTGAAGACTGGAAGGTCACAATTTAAATCCCTGACCAGCTCAGAGACAGTGAATCATTCTCTGTCATTAACTGTTGCTGTGCTGGTGCCTTTGAGCAAGGCACCAACACAAATTTTCTGTGCAGCATAGCAAAGAAATCTTCTAACTTTTTGTACCTGAGACTTATCAGTAGTGGAGTATTTAGATCCTTGCCAAAAAAAAGGACAAAATATGATTTCTCAAGTCAAGTTAACTAAAACTGAAACTGGTGGCTTTAGCAGAAACAACAAGGGTTGTTACATAAACCATGTTCCTCAGTTAAAATAACGATAGTTTTACAAATAAATATTAAATGGGTATGGGTATGAGCAGCAGCCTATGACTGTGAGAAAAGTTCAGTTCAGTGTCAAACTAATCCAACAACAAAACAGCGTTAAAATACAGTCATTCTTTTGAATTGTACGCAAATCGATACCAATATAAACCTTTCTTGAATTGCAGTTAGGTGAGTGCTGTTACTTTATAAGCAGTAAAATGTCACTTTTCTCATTATAAAAGTGTGATAGTGGGTCTTATTATTGATGACCTGACAAAAAGGAAAACGCTGGTGATTGGACGTTCATCTTGTTTCTGTCTGATCATCCTGTAATGTTTCACCTTTCTGCGTGGGCCCCAGGTGTTTACGCTTCTCCTCGCAACATAATTGGTCAATTATCATTTTTGTGTGGTTGGCAGCAGACACACTCACTCTCTCACCCTCTCTCTTTCTCTCACACACATACACACGCAAATATGAACCCATCCATTATTCATTCTGCAGTGGAAGCAGACAGTGCACTTCTCTCGCCACAGTAAGGGAATTATTAGAGGTTTAGGAAATGACTAAATCCTTTCCTGCTCTCTCTTTGTTTTCCTCTGGCTCTGTGTGTCAAACACTCATGTACAGTATACTAACATCCATCAAGAATAAAGACAAGAGGAAAAGAAGTCAAGGCAAGCTGTTATTATTTCACTTGATCTTGTGTCTACAAGGTGATTTTCCCGCATAAATTAGTACTGAATCAAATGAAAATGAATGAATTTCTCATTTTTAACTATGAATATGGGAAATGCCAACATACAGCTGCAAATGGCTGTTGGTGAATTCAACATTAAATTAATATTTTTAGTTTTTCCCTTCAACAAAGCTCTCTTGCTCAATAAAGTGATGCTTTAAAAATCCATAAATTCTATTTAAAAAAAGAGTAACTCTCTTGTTAAGATCCAGTGTTCCTATACATTTACACACACGGCATACATCACCAGACTCCACTTTCACTGATGGCATTTGAAGGCAGAGTAGGCGCGTTACATAAAGGATGCTCATGTAATCCTGAGGCGAAAGTACAACTGTCATTGGTATGTAAGCATCCACTGGCATGTAAGCTTCAGCTGCTGCCAACTGCTCTGCATGGTGAGATAACAGAAGGATTTTGTAACATCATGCCTAAAATAGTGATGAAGTCTTCTACTTCCAATACCAAAAGACTTGCTAGAGCAGAATATGTCAAACCAACTCATTTCTGTGTTTGAATCCATCAGCTATGTAGCCCTCAGTGGTATTTTTATACAACACACTTTTACGGAGCCAACAGCAGAATACTGTCTCTGTGTTCCACAAGCTATCCGATGCCAGAAGCTCAAAAGAATTTTTTAATTTTTCTGCTCATCCCTTATTAGCAGCTCAGTATTACTGTCTTGTCACTCCCTGCTACTATAAACTGCACCATTAATTTGATGATGCATTTGTGTGATTATCCACAAAAAGTCAGAGGAACAAACAAGACCAAAAAGAGTTCACTGCATGTCAACTGCTACTACTTACAACCCACAATGCAATGCATTGCATTTTATAGATAGGAAAATGACAGTCATGCAACACAACAGCTGTAGATGACTTGGCACTGAGTGAATGAGGCACTGACAGCAGACTTCCCAAATGTCCCTATAAGACAATGTCAGATTGATTAATTATTCACACACTTTAATTTTTCCCTATTTCAATGAGGAAAACTTGCTAAGTGTATTAACAGCTGCTTTCAAAATCTGCCTCTGGAGATCCCAACACTGTATCATTTTTATCTGATTGATAAAAATAAATTTTATGTCTAGAAGGTGAAAAAGAAAATACACACTGGTGTCATCAGTGGACTTCTCTTTCCACTCAGAATAAAATTAATTATTCAAAACAACTGGGTATATTACAAGATGATACAAAGCCTGTGTAGATGTAGTTAAAATCACATTTTATCTGCTAATATTATTTTTGAACTCATGTGCCAAATATTTATGATAATTATTTCTGATTATTTTGAGCTTGTCATGACAATTATTTAATTTACAATAACAGCTTAAGTCTTGGTTCCTTTTGGCAACTGCTGTTCAAGTTTTTTTCCTTGAAAATGTCTTTAATGAATAAATTGCTTGATCAACTCTATTTGATCACACTGAAATCATGTAAAGTTCACAAGTTCATTTTTAATGTGTTTACAGGCTTGACATCGCTTCATCTCTGCGGTTTCTACTCCTAACTCTCAACTAAAACATTACGCTTCTTTGACTAATCGCAGTGAGGAAAAATATGTCAGTTCCTTCTCCCTGTCAAACCTCCCGACTGCCGGATGGAGAACTATCTATATGTCACTGAAGATGTGCAGTTTCCATCCAAGGCAGCAGATAATTAACTTTTTCTCGCTCTGAAATATTTAAACAAATAGAATTCAGTTCAGCTGGAGGTCATATGAATATTAATGAGCTGGATTCCAAAAACATCTGGATCACCATGAACCCATCAGTGAAAGCAAATATAAAAGCACAGCAAGCATACAGAATAGATACAATATCCCCCTAATAAAACATATAATTCCGGTCCTAGAATATGATTGGCTAAGCCACGTTCGAACCTTTCCAAATATACACCTGTGACCACATTGGAACAGTACTACTGCACCAAACTAATGTTCCAAAATGTGATATTTTGTTGTTTATTTTGATGTACAGGGTAGGCTGAGCCTGAATGAATGGCTGAAAAAGACAGTGGAGGAGAAAGATTAAAAAAGAAAAGGAACCATGTTGAAAGTAATGAGAGAGACACTGAACCCGTGACTTTTACGCTGTTAAATGATGTGGTCCATTTGCTGTCTTTGGACCTGATGTGCCGAGAGAGATTTGGCGATTGATTTTAAATTAATTAACTTGTAGCACGTAACTACAACGAGAGAAGATGCTGGAGCAACGTGCCTGCTTCTGGCACTGCGCATTTGAAATGTTACTGTCCATAATCAAACACCAATGTAGGCTATCAACAAAGAAGAGCGCTAATGTAACTGGACACTACTTCAACAATTGCACAATTAATGGTGATATTCAGGTAAGTGTTAATAATCATGGCATGTCCCAATTCAGAGGTCTCATCGGCTCCTTCAAATGTGGCCAACAATTCCCCCGCTGTGAAAGCTCCAACTGGTGGATCCTTTGTGGCCCAGTATATTCCATATTCATTGAGTTTCTGGAGATATATTGGTAGGCAGAAGAATGATTATATGTTATCAAAAAATTTTTAGATTTTTTTTTTGCTGTGTTTATTTAATGAAACCTTGCCAGGTATATGTAGTTGATTGTTTTATTAAAGCAATAAGCCCCAAGAGGCCGTAGTTTACAGTGATTACAGTGTAACAACACATCTCCAGCTCTCTATTTTACAACAGGTCTAAATGTGGCTAAGCCAATCATATTCAAGGACCAGAACTAATTTGTTTTATAAAGTGATTTTTAAACAGCTGAGGGGGTTTAAGCACTCTGCTACACGTCATGCCTGACGACACCCTTTAGCTGTTTCAATGTCACTGTAAATCCCAGGTTCTTGAGGCTTTACTTTTTGCTTTAATACACTTGTATAAAAACATTCTATACATACAGCATTATAAAACTGATAAAACATCTCTTGGCTTGAAGCTTGCTTCAGTTTAGGTGACTAAAACTGTTAAAATTAGTCATGGTTAAAGACAGAATAAATAAAGACTCACTTAGTTTTGTGCTACGTATGTTATGAGAATCTGAAGACAATTAGCTTAGCTTAGCAGGAAATTTGGAAACGGGTAAACTGCAAGCATGTCACTACACACTTTGAAAAACAAATCATGTCAAAAACTAAATATAAAAATGAGAAGCTATAATTTGATGTTATGTAATGCTGTAGGCCTAACTTGGCTTTCTTGGCAACTGTAGCTGGGGTGGTGTTTTCCTGAGTTCTTCTGAGTTGCCTGGCAACACCAAAGGATAACAAGAATCCAAACTTTGCTTGGTAACTTAGAGCAGTGGACAGTTATTATTTGAACAACCACAGGAGGTCACTGATCAAGACCACATACATGTAGGTCAATTTAAGAGCTGAGGAGCCGACTACATTGCTTGGAGATTAAATCTTCACCTAAGAGAGGCTGAGATAAACTATGCAGGATAACTTTCGAAAAGGTCAGTTTATCTAATATGAATGTAACCATTTAAATGTGAAACAATCCAGCCATGCCTCATTACCATTGCATTGAATACCGTTGCTTTGTCATTTTCCCTGATGCAAAAAGGAGGTTTTTAGTGTTGTAGCGTGTTTAGTGTGTTCCTTTTGTGTTTGTAAAAGATGCTACGGGCTTTAAAAAACTAGCGACAAAGTTGAGAAAATGGGAGGTCGGCATAGAGTGGCAGGCTACACATGACCAGTGTACAGGAGAATCAAGTTTGCAAGCAGTGCTAAACCAAATACTTAAGTAAAAAGTTGTACATTAACATTTTTATGTAGACAAGTAGATTTTTCAAAACACATCTCCAGTTTTTAGAAAGGTGCACAATGAAAGTACTGCTCTTCCTGTCAAAAATGACATGATTGTGAATTAATTATTTAAGAATTTTTGCCAGGTCCAACATGATTATGTGTTTATCTTTATCTAAGATGATCAGAAAGGCTTTCAAGCCTTTACAATGCGGTATCTCTGTGTCATCAGTGAACAAGACTCCCTGTGGTGATAGCTTGAAGTTGTCTACAGGGAATTTTAAAATGAAGGGTACCTTGTTTTTCTGTATGAGACACCGTGAGAAAGGTGGCAATATTTAAAGAGTAGAATTGAGAACATTTTGAAAAATCATTGAAACATTTATTTTCTGTCTTTGTCATGACAACAGCATATGCATTACATACTTCTGAAGCTTTGTATCTTGACAACCTTTCCACAGAGACGCACCAGTGAGAGAGAACGAAGTTTCACAAGGACAGACAACAGATAGAAGCCGATCACCATCATCAGTGAGAGACAATTGACACCAGATATTTGAAAGGTCCACGGGCTAAAAATGGAGAGCAGCAGCACGTCCCTGAGTCACCTCACGTTGTCCCAGCAGCTGAATGACTGTATGCTGGAAAAGGAGGCTCTTGAACAGCAGGTTGAGAAGCTGAAGAGTCAGCTGCAGAGTGCCGAAAACCACGGCGCCTGTCAGGAGGAAAAGCTACAGTGGCTTACCACCAAACTGGAGAGCCAGATGAACCACACAGAGTCTCTTCAGAGGCAAGTGGACTCCTTGAAAAACAAGCTGTTCGCGAATGATTCATTTGAGCATAATATACAGATGCGGCTCATTCAGGAACTGGAAGAGACTAAAGAGCGGCTGACGCATCAGAAGAACGTAAAAGAATATTTCATCAACAAAGAGAAGGAAACTCGCAATGAACTGGAGATGCTTAAGAGGCACCTTGACAGGGAGACAAGGGACACCATGATGTTTGCCAATGAAATTAGAAATGATATCAAGAAAAAGAAGAAGAAGGAACTCCTTAGAGACTTTGAGGAGCTCAGAGTGGCTCACATGAACAGCCAGAAGAAGTATCACGTTGTAAAAGATCAAAATAAAGCTCTTCAGCAAGAACTTGAGCAGCTGAAAGCTTCACATCCTCTCGTTTTCACGCCTGCAGAAAGAATGCGGACATCTGAAAGAAAAATCACAGAGCATCCGACCTGCACTTGCAGAGCTCAGAGTGGAGCATCAGGACAAAACCTTGCAGGAGGAGAAGAAGTCTGAGGAGTCAAAATACACCTGAGACTTTTAAAGACACACTCACATTCAAAATGAAAAACATGAATAAAAAATAATAATGGAAAAAAAATGGGTATGCATGTATATTTTAACTGTTTAGCTGAATTAAAGACAAAAACATTTCATTGCTTTGGGTCTATAGTGGATTTAAGTCATTTGCTAGTAGAGATAAAACCTTCTCTCTGGTTAAAAATGGCAGTTTTTTCCTTTGAAGAGCAAACACTTTGGATGAGAGTCTGCCAGTCATGATTTGTTTCATGACAAATGAGCAACCAGGTAATATCCAAAGATGTGGTTTTAAGAAACAAGCTCACATTTGAAAACAAATTATAATCTTTGAGGTTTTCACAAAATTGAACCCCATTTTTTGTCACTGTTTTTCTCTGGGGAGGTCCCGATCAAGTTTTTTTCCACCCAATCCTGATCCGAGTCATTTAATATTGAGCATCTGTCGATGCCGAGTCCTGATCCAATACTTCTGCAATGCATTAATAATACAAAAAAATTGCTTGTATCCAAGTAGTTTCTTAATGTTCTTTATTTGATTTACATAAGAAAGTAATCAATATTTTATAACAAAATCCAAATAATAACATGTAATGGTTGTTAACTGATGCCAGGAGCAGTTTGAAGGCCCCAAATCTTAACATTACCCAGGGCCCCAAAATGTCTGGGACCGGCCCTGCTGTGACAGGCTGTCAGCACCTGCGGGGGGAGAGACTCCAAGCTGCGCTGAATTATGAGAAGGATGCTGCACACTTCACTTTCACGTGACTTCACTTTCTTTGACCGTGTGGAAATGTGATGTTTTCTCATCACACACTGGATTCTAACAGAGTAACAGCTGATTGACATGAGGAGTCCAGCGCAGGTTAAATGCGCAGCAATAGATCAGGTAATAAAGACAACATCTTATGTATGAATCTCTGAATCTTCTTCATGATGCTGCATGTTCATAGACTTTTGGTCATGGGTCATCTCCACCTCCAGTCCAGACTCTGAAGAGAGCAGCACGGACTTTATGGGTAAATGTACTAATGCGTTTAATAATAACCATGTATATACTGAGGAAACACATCAGCTGACTGATCCCAAAACATTGTATTTGCTTTTGGCATTTTTAATTTCTGTGGCAGCCACAGCAAAATGTTATGAGCAGAAACGCTGCTCCTGTTTACTGCAATGATGCACTGTCCTCCCTCCTTCTCCTCTCCGTTGACCTCCAGTAAAACTTACAAATGCATTTAATAATAACCATGTACTGCTTCTTATTTATGACACCTGACATAAAACAAAGGATTGGCTTCCATTGGTGCTCAATCCGATCTGATCCGTATCACTTTAAAAACGCCTTGATCGGCTCTGATCCTGTTCTCAAAGATCAGATTGGGACATCCCTATTTTTGACATAAAGTTGTTCAATGCATTTACAGAACCTTCAAGCACCACTGATTCACAAGAAGATGAGGCAGGATGCACTTCAACATTGTTTGTAATTTTAGTCCACCGATTGAAGTCTCACTGTTTATTTGAAGCTCTTCCAAAGCTGTGGTAAATGATATCTTAGCATTCAACTCACAAAACACAGCAGGTTTTACTGCTAGGCTGCTACAGGAGATTAAATGTCTTTGACACAGAGCTGAGCTCTGTTTACTACCAATGGCTAAAATGTGTCACCACAACAAGAAACCAAAGCTGATCTAAAATATGTCTAAAGTAAGAAATCATGTATAGGTGTTATAAAACCTTACTTTGACATGAAATAATCTTATTGCTAAGCAAAGTCTAGACAAAGATATGAGAGTTTTTCCTGCTGGTTATGAAGAAGTATTGCAGTTTGGGACACAAGAGAGACCACACCTGAGACTAACTTAGATTAGTGGCAATCTGTTGCGGTTATGTAGGGCTGTTCTTTTATTTGTGCCTTTATTTTAGCTTTAGCGTTTAAGGTCAGTTTATTTCCTTTTAATATCAACTACAACAACACACTGCCAAGTGGCATGTTAGACTTTATATTTCTATATTTATTCATTATTGGCTGAATATGGTTATCAGATACTTGTGACAAAGATATGTAATGGAGGCAGGATATCTTATATTTTAACAAACTTTATTTCAAACATAAGTGCATTTTACACTAAACAGTTCACTGTTAAGTTATTAAACAACGTCCCTCTGCTGAACAAACTACATAATTACACCGCCCTAAATCACTAATCCAAGCATTTTCAATGGTCTTAAAAAACAAATGTAAAATCAGCACATATCAAAGAACATTAACATTAATACTGATATACCTGTGATAGGCCAATATTAGCCAATAATACTGGCAAACTGATATATTGATCCCCACAATTTAGTCCACAAAAAAACATGTGTAGCCTGGCTTTGGTTTCTTCTACCATTGTTGTGACCTTGCCTCCAAAAAACCTTTTTTCTCTCTCTAAAGTTATTTCCTGACTAAACCCTCAGTTTTGCTGCCATTATAAAAGAGGAAATCGTTGCGCGAAAGCCATCAACTTGAGTTGATTTGAGATTTACAGATCACTGGTGTGTAAGTTAGACGGGATTCCTAAAAACCTCCATCTAATTTTTCTGAACATACATAATACATCATTACACATGGTACAGAAACCCCTTTTCTTTTTGTTTGGATTACAGCTTTGGCTTGGAAGAAACAGCAGAAACGCCTCCTTCTCATTAACACACACTCACAGATTTGCAAATTTGGTTTGCAAATCAAGCCCCACACAGCCCCTGTAAAATGCCCTGCCAATCAAAACGCAGTGAAAAAGAAACAGTCGACCTGAAGTGACATAATGGAGGAACACAAACAATAAACCTGCTAATTACTGAGTCATTAATTATCTGGCAGATTAACAAGGCATCCCTTTGGTTCAGAGAACAAAAAAAAAATCCTCTTATTGCAACTCTGCAAACAACTGCACACTTGACCTTTTGAAATCAATGAAAGTCGCCTGGCTGGCATTTTGCAGAGCTGCCTCAAAAAAAGGAAAAAACTGTTATCACCTCTGGGAGCTGTGAGAAAAACAGTTTGGCAGCCGTGAGATCATTAAGGCTTGTTGAGAAACCAAACAGGATAAAAGTTTCAGATAACATTTGTACATACAGTATAGAGAGGTGGAGAGAAGAGCCACTTTTCACAGCTGATCTGCCTGACAGACTCGTGTTTAATGCCAAGATAAAATGGTTCAACGGCACAACGTCAAAGAAATGGAATGAATGTATTTCAGCCTAAACACAAAAACAATAATGTCTCCAACTGATTTTCTTTGAGCATAATATTTGTTGTATATCTGATCAAAAAACGACTTCTTTAAAGCAGATTAACATTTCAGTTTAGTCAACCACCATGTCGGTCGTGCCAGACGGTGCGTGCATATTTACACAGCCTCATCCTGTTGTACAATTTAACAAGTGACTTAACAAATGTAATCTCACTTAACTGAATAAAAAGCCTTTGCTTGCCACAGGCCAAGATTAATTATGAATAAAACATGAAGCCACCCCTCCGCCTCCTTAATAATAAAAAAAGAAAAAAAAATCCTTTAAAGCCGACTTTATGATGTGTGTCTCCTCACAGTTCAATGGCAAACAAAGACAAACTGCTTATTATCTGATCTGAAATCCCATTTGCTTAATAGCTGATGTATGCATAATGCAGCAGAGCATCTTTAATGCATAAATTTAAAACATAAATGTTTTTTGAGGCTTTGTGGTTGGACATGATAAGAGGAGCTGCTGCTCACTCCGGCTTCAGAATGTTTTCACTGCTTTTGATACTACAGGCCAGTTTGGACACAAAGTAATAAAGACACTCTGACTACAGACCGAAAAAAAAAAACCCTACAGCAAAGTACATTCTTTCATTTATGAATTGATGAGTCTGCGTGTGCTACACTGGTGTTTAATATTTAATATTTTATGTCAACAACACAAAAGTACTCATAAAACTTAAATATATGTTTTATTGATGTCTTTGTTGTTTATATTCTTGTTTAGGCTATGCACTGAATAATTAAGCCTTTCTAACAGAATAACATACAAATGTTTGTTTTGTGAAGAAAAAGCATCCTGTTTTATCGAAAAAAGACCGCAAAAAGATGTTTGCTGTTTATACTAGATCTTTAAGATTTTTGTGTGACTAGAGATTGGAAACTTTTGTGATTTAACACATAAAGTGATATGTTCTTAAAAAAATAAAAGGAAAGTCTTTTTAAAGGTACTGTAAGTGATTTACACCTTGTTAAAAAAAAAAGTATCAAAAAGCTCCACATTCTGACAGCCAACACTGATAACAGAGTTCGGTCAGCAATTTGCATCTCAAAGTCTTTCCATTCTGCAGGAAACCAAAAATACATTTCTGGATTCCTCTCTCCTGATTGGACGAGAGCGGGGGAGGGATATCAGAAAATGTCTTTTCTGTTCACGGCAGAGCAGAGCAGCCATGTTACTGACAAAACACTCGATATAATTGATGCCTGTTTGAGTGTAGAACTATTTGACACCAATTTAAAAAGTTTTATAGGGAAAAATTAAATACTAATTGTATCACCTCTAAATTACCAAACATAACATGAAACTGTGAGAGCGTCACAAAAATGTCCTGAGGTTCATTCTGTCTTTGTGTGCCTCTTTTGTCACACACTTTCTCTGTGGTATTATCACTTGTGCCAGGCCTTTACAATAGAGCGCAGCGGGAGACACATCAGACAGGCACATTAAGCCACACTTTACTATTGTCTTCTTCTTTTGCATACAGTAATATCGCATACAGCCAGGACTCAGATAAAACAAACATATTTCATGGCATTGCTTTGATTGTTTCTCCATTCAAGTGAAAGAAGCAGCAGGTGAAGCTTGGCATTTTCTTCCCATAAAGGCAGTTGACTGATACAAGAGCTTTACGGATCACTGCCTAAACTCATTACCTTCACTGTTTCAACAAGACTACTGTGACTGCTCGTAATTAGTGTCTGATGCTGGCATCAATTTCAATGATTGTCGAGGAACACCAGTCTGGTATTGCAGCAATTTGTGTACATCTACAGTGCAAACGTTCGAGCTTTGGCATAAATAACTGTTTCTATTTTGAGGGAGGAGCAGAAAGTAAAAAGGAAGTGTCAGAATTTAATTAGAGGCTGACAGTAGACTCTGACCTCTAAATGTAAGTGCAAAGGACTTTGTTACGGAAGCTAGTCTGTTGCCTGTTGTGGTGTGCGTGTGTGGCTCCGCTCATCAGGTGGTTTCTGGTCGTCATCAGCACGTCATCATTGCAGGGGAGTTCCCGGAAGCCGGTAATCCATAAAGGCCGCCTGGTCCCAGAGTTCATGGGCTCAGTCTGGCGGTGACTGTCAGCCCCCACACACCTTCATTTTTTTTGCTCCCTTTGTTATGCCATGTGCTGTTAATTTGTGTGAATGTGGGAAATATGGGCACATAGGCTTAGTTTTGTTCTTTTTCTTTGGAGTTAATCACACTTGTTTTCTTGTGTTTTTGTTTAGGTTTATGGGTGGTGTTTCTTTTGTTTTTTGTATCACCTTGTTACTTAAGATTTATTTCCGTTTTTCACAAGAGTTATGCTAGTGACTCTTTTTATTTATTTATTGGTTTGACGCCACCCGCTGCCCTTCCCTTGTGTTGTTAGATTCTTCTGTTAATAACAATAAAACTGATGTTTGTTGAGCTCAACACAGGTCCCGCTCTCCTTGTTACAAATCCCTCACTCCTAGACTTAAATTGGGTTGTAACAACTTCCATGTAAATAATAAGTAAAACACTAGCCTTGTGTTACAGACTGACACCAGGTTTCAATCCTCTGTTGTTAAATATATTTGTTTCAACCACCATATATCTTAGATGTATTGTGAAAAAAATATCACACTGGCCAACTTCAGTTCAGAGGTAAAACACAGACCCAAGGATGAACGTCAAATTTACCTACATTTAATTTGTGCAAATCATGACAAATCTACATCATCTTAGTTGGCAGGGTTACTGCTGTTGGTCAACTTAATGTAAATACTGTAACAGTAAAATCTTGGATAAATTTGACATAAAAAGCTCAACTTTGCAAATTATTTGCAAATTATTTGCACTCATGTTAATGTCTTCAATGTTGTACAGTCACCGTAAAATCCCATCGGATAATTTTGCCTGGGATGAAAACACGTTACATAAGTTCTTTGAACAGACTGTTTAATAATGAACTTCCTGTACTCCCTCATACTCACACAGCCAACCTGCGTTTTGCCTCTAAAGTCAAGCTTTAATAAGATAACCCTTTTTATTGGGGTTAATCAGCTTAAACTGTTCACTGCAGTCCTGTGTGGTGATTCCTCCACTGGCAGGTTGGAAAGTCACTAAGCCAATTTCATTTCCTCTTGGATTACTGGATTTGGAGAGGGGGAGGAGAGGCGAGGAGGGGGCAAAACCGAATATTAGCCAAAGCAGTCATTTGGACCCTCTGTCGCACAGGAAGTCAACAGGGGGGGAGTTGAATTATAACTGGTTGAGTAAGTAAGGTGTGAGCTTTCATGGCACATGGAGGGCAGAAGGACCAGAGCTCCAGGAACACTTGGTTTACTGAACACAACTTCATTACATAACCACCACAGTTCAGCTTGCTGCCTTCATCAGGGGCAGTTCAGGAATTTGATTTATCTAAAGCCACATGACCGCACACAGCTTAAGTCTACGAGCCAGTGCAGAATGTGTGAATACGTATGTGGCTGCTGTGTTAAATTACAGAAAGTTTCAGATGTTGACCATGCCGTCCTGGGCTGAGGACTTTTGTCGCATGTCATCCCCCACCCTTCCTCTCACCTCCTGTCACATGAAACAACAACCTGAGCAGCTTTTTTAAAGGCCAATAAACAAACGAGACAGAGCTCATGGAACAAGGAACAGCAGAC
>JAQLOL010000021.1:7847160-7866782 GCA_029783665.1 Naso thynnoides | reverse complement strand
ACAATCCAGTCAGAGTGACGAGTGGGAGGGGAGACTGTTGTGTGTGTGTGTGTGTGTGTGTGTGTGTGTGTGTGTGTGTGTGTGTGTGTGTGTGTGTGTGTGTGTGTATCTAAGGTTATGTGAGGTCATATCTATGAAATGTGGGTAGACACTTCACTCCCTCAGTTCAAAGCACGGGCAGGTGGATAAGACAACACATCATCGAATAGCAGGTATTAAATGAGTGCAGCAGCAACACACATGCTCACACACACATAAAAAAACCAGCACAAGTCAGGCCTGAGGCCAATGTTCAGGCTATGACTAATAATCACAAGACTGGCAGGCTCTGAGACGTGCTTGCGAGTAGCAAACTGTTGAACATAAACACATCTAAACACATCCACCTGATATGCCCACTGCAACCCGGACAGCTGATTTCATCCCTGAGGCTCAGAGTTCATCAATGTGTGCACATCCATGTGAAGAGGTGAGGAGTCTGCCATGACAAGGTTACGCAACATCTGAAGGCATGTGTGTGTGACGCTGTCCAGTCTGATGTTGACAACTGAAGGTTAGCGGATATCATACATGCAGGCTCAAAGGTGGCAGCAGGTGGTTGTGCAACTGGTTGGTGGGTGCTAATGGCCGGCTATGACTGAGCCCGACTTGTAGTACAAAAGGAAAGAATGTTTTTTGATGTAAACACAACATGCAGGAGTCAGAAAAATAAAACAGCTTCAAAATATAAACGGCACTATCTGTTGTTTCGATGAACAGCATGTTTTAGGTTCATGCCACAACACCCCCTTAAGGCTGTAATAAAGATGATTCTTGTTCGTTGGGAGCAAAGGACAGTAAGTTGATTTTTTTAAGTTGATATTTTCACGTGGTGAGGAGCTCATCGTCAGCAACAGGCTTCAACCTAAACTTCTCACCCATGTAACCAGCAGGTGCCCCTCATTAATGTTAACAGGATCCCATTCAGCATCGAGTTTAAAACTTAAATATTGCTAAAAGGCAGTTGTGCCTTCTCACTTTGACACCAAATCCGTCACCATGGTCAACTCTGTCAACTATCCCTACTCTCATCATGTGAAAATTAAAACCTGAGTCCTATTACTCTGTGCGGCAAATCTGCTGCTGCTGGGTGGAGCAGATGCTTTTAGTAAATTGTAAAATCTGTCATCTGATCACATCTTGATTTGAAAAGCAGTCGGGGCAGTGGGCAAAGAATGTTATCTGTGTATGCCTGCACCCCGTGTAACACCAGTGACATTAACAACCGCGGTCAGAGCCACAATGAGTGCATCTAATTGGGTTAATTGGAAACACTAAATAGTAATTATGGTCCAGTGTGTCTAATCAGGAAACACCAGAAAAAGCATCACCATTCTTTGTAATAATGTATTAATCAACAGTGGATGATAATGTCTCTACACGGCCAGGCTCCCTGGGAATTTTCAGAACATCAGATAAAATCACACTGTGCTTATGAACATCTGCCATTAATGTAATTAATTCAAGGGGGTCTTGTAACTAACACAGCCTGGGACATGAGTTTAATTCTCACTTTGGCCTCCCCATGTTAAAATGTCAGTCCTCATGGTTCTGCATAGTGCTTTGGAATAATCTGTCCTCCAAATGGCACTTGTCCCATGTGGGATGTAACAGGATTACACGTTCAATGTGACTGAAATGTCAGTGACATGTCAGAAGTTTTTATTCTCACACGTATTATATAAACAGCTGCTTTTCCTACAGCGCGTCAGTGTTGCAGAACAACAGAGATACTGTTTGTTTTATAAAATGCATGACTTGTGTTCACTGTGTCAGGCATCTGCTGGTTTTGAAGTATCAAAGTGATAACACATCTACATTTAAACAGAGCCGTGCCAAAAAAAATTGATACGACAATATAAAGCAATATTTATTTTTGTGATATACTGCATTGTATCGTGATCCATATATTGTGATGTGTATCGTATCGTGAAGTCCTTGCCAATACTCACTCTTAAAGCTCAGTGACACAAAAGAACACTTATGCCATTTATTCTCATATTTTCAATTTCAGTGTTTTCTCTGTTTCAGTGTGACCAGTTGAAGTGCAAGAAATTTCAATGTTCATTTTAATGTTATGGCAGCTACTTCAGTGTGTTTGGTAATTTTCCCATATCATCCAGAGAACCAGGACAGAAAATTTTGAATGACTTTTTTTTTAATTGAAATTGTAAACTGAATCTACAAAATGAGCACAAAAAGGTGCCTGGACTTGTAATACAAGCATGCATTCAAAAATAGTCATCAAAAAACTACACATTGAGGTGAAAGCCAAAAATTGCAAAAACAAACTCAATAAAAAGGGGCATTCATCAACTCAATCTACTTTTATGAAAGGAAATGAAGAGACTTCACATTCTGATTGAATTTAATTTACTCTAAGTTAACTTGTGTTTTTACATCAAAGTAATTCTACACAAGTCTCACCACACAGCAGAAATTTTACGAAGAACCCGGGCAGAAGTTTTGGGTTAAAGGCCCATTAATGCTCCCTTTATGTACGTAATTAAACGTTAGTTTCAAACACTGGAACTGCCTACATACTTCCAGGAGTCATTTATGTGGACATTGATTTTACACAATACAACCACAAGATGGAAGTTCACGGTCAAAAGTTTCTCTTTGTACTTCTGCATATGCTTAACAAATAAAGTGGGAAAAAAGCTCCTACCACCTTGATAACAACAACAAACATGGCAGCACTGAGGGAGACTGATATCAGGAGGCAGTGCTTTCAACAGCTGTGGTTTTGTGGCCATTAATTGAAATGTGTACAGATAAGTTTATTCCCTTGTTCTTCACATCTCCCTCTTTCTTGTCTTCTTTGGCTGTGGCTTGCTCTGGTCTTGCTTGAACTTTTGTTCATTGCCCCCACAGTTTCCTGTGTTGGTTGAAGGTATTAATCCATTTCCTCATCATGTGTAAACTTCTAGTAAACGTGCAGAAATACAGACAAAATGAAGGCAGAGTACCGACAGGGCTGCATCAGTGTCTGTATGCATATTTAATGTCCAGTCTGAGCAGTCTGATATTCAAATGACTGGCAACAGAGTTATGACTTCACTTTCAGCCGCATGTATTGACTCAGCAGTCAAGTTGGACCGAAATCGCTTTGAAAGTTTGGTGACTTTACACCAAAATAAAGTTTAAAAACCCCTTTTCTACCTTTTTCTACTACACATGCACAAGCCTTTCAACTACAGCTCAGACAAGAGAGCCAACAGGATCGGCTGGATGTGTTTCCTGGTGCAAAAGCTGTAGTGCAAATAACTGGCTTTTGAGGTAAAGGAGTGGAATATGTGTTACACAACCACCATCTCTGACGTTACAACTTCTCTATTTAAAATGCTTGAAGCGGTTTGTTTCGTCTCGTATAAAGTCTCTGTTTATATGAGCTCACAACACTTGAATCAGCCATAAACTGACCCCATTACTAGTTTATGAAAGAGTGAATTTAAACACAGGTTGCGTTTGTATATCGTAACCAAGTCTTCTTGGTTGATGCAGGCTGGGGTCCAGTATCTCGAGTGCATCTCTTTAGCTGACAGTAACCATACTTTAAAACACTCAGTGAGCATTCTTGGCTGATTCCCACTGCCAACTTTGTTACACAAATGGACGAAGAGGAAAAATGCAGCACTCTGGTTTTGGCCCATATCCACACTCCCAACAGTGGGTTGCTGATGTTGGAGGAAGATCAGGCCTCTGAAGGAGCACATTTGGCCCAGCTTCTGATTTCTCAGAGAAACACGTTTACATAAGCAGTGACCTTATATCAGACTTATGCAACCACCCAGGATTTCAGAGTTAAATACACATTGTTCATGTGCCAGGGACTTATCATACCTTCACTGTTTTAGAGTTATATAATGGATGTTCTGGGTCTGTGACAATGGGAATGGGTGAAAAAAACAAAGTTATGATTAACCATGAGTGAGAACAGGTGGATGTATTTTGGCAGCAGGGCAGCCTCACTAAGTGCAAAATGCTGAATCCTACCAGGCCAATGTAAACCATTCAACGTATGAGGATCAAGTAGATGGTAGAATTTTGAAAAACAATCAAAGCTAAAAGGGAAATCAGAGAGCAAAGACCTGCGCCAAAGACAACAGTCCATTGTTCTGTGATAAGCAAATCAGCAAATCACTTTATACCTTGATATACTTCCAGAACTATTAGAGCATGTCAAACATTGTGCCTGCTGAATTGTCATCTCAGCAAAGTTCTAAAATTTTCTTTAAAATCTTACATGGGTGTTTTTTTTCCCAGACAAGTTGCATTACTTTTGTGTGTATTATCTTGAGTCACACTCTTGTTTGAGATTAAAGTGTTGCTATAATTAAGGCAATGTGCCATTGTACTGGCTCTCCTATGAAACCAAAGTTTCTCCAGTAAACATACCTCTAAAGACAATAAAGTTACTGTAATACATTTTGTTGAATCTGTACATGAACAATGTACAGGACTTTTGCTCAAGACCTCAGTGCAGTGTCTCCACTAGTTGTATGGAAACCTCCCATTGATAAGATAGTAAATTCACTACATCCAGCTGTTTAACAAGAAATTGTACCAGCATACAACTGTGTTAAACAACAATTGTTTTTCCATTTGTGTTTGTGCACTGATTACCAGTTTCCCTGCTGTTCCAGTCTTCATGCTAAGCTTCACCAAATGCCTCCCACTTCTGGCTCCATAGGAGACTTC
The DNA here is from genome assembly GCA_029783665.1 of Naso thynnoides. Lineage (NCBI taxonomy): Eukaryota > Metazoa > Chordata > Actinopteri > Acanthuriformes > Acanthuridae > Naso > Naso thynnoides. The sequence continues at coordinate 7,862,039 of JAQLOL010000021.1, read as the reverse complement.
AGGCAAATACACGAGAGTTGCACTGGTCTACTCATCCAACTCTCAATAAGAAAGTAAATAAGTATATTTCCAAAAACACCAAAAACAATCTCTTAATGCCCCAGTTTTATATCACTGCAAACTAGTACCTTTAAAATTTTGAACTACTTTTCAGTGAAACAAGCTATCTGGAAACATCACCTCAGGATCTTTGAACTTTGCAAATGTGTCAGAAATACTCTTGAGGGGTCTCTCTCATAAATTATTTAGTCTTAATGTCGTAGGTTTGTAAACACAGCTCCTAACTGGTTTAAAAGGAGTCCTGCAGAAACCCACCTTCATTAAAATTCACAGTATTTGCTTCTTCAGTCGTCATCCTGCTTTCGTTGCCATGGAAAAACCTATCGTGATTAACGGTCAAAGGCTCCCGATCCATTCTAAGCCTTTTGGTGCTGCTTCCCTCATCTGTTTATTCATCTTTAATTAAAACCAAAGAGGTACGCCTGTTGACAATTGACTGCAGAAGATTATCATTGTCATTAAATTATAGCAGCATCAAGTTAACGACAGCAGAATCAAAGACTTATTAGATGTTGGTTGTTGGTTGTTGGTTGGTGCAGCTGCCATCCATAACAGATATTTATGCGTGTCTCTGAACACAACATGCAGAAAACCTCGGAGGAAATCCTGACAGTGAGGCTTTTTCTTCCTCTGCTATTTTACAGAATTTAGGGGGGGAAAAAAGGTTCATTCTAGTTACACTTCTTACTTTATTGATACTCATTCATGATCGGAGTCAGCCACATGTGCATATTAGATTAATCCACTATACAATGATGAGTACAATGTCCATGAGGGTGAAAAAAAAATCAATTAGGATTTAGGCACAATTCTGGCTTTATTATACGATTAATCCCACAAAGCCTCCTGATGCATGAGAGTTAAGCCGTCCGTGGTGATATGATGGTGGCTGTCTTCTCTGGTTGCCTGTCCCACTGAGAGTGCTATTCTATGGTATGCATAGTGTTAGCATAATCCTCAGCCAGCGCCTGCCCCCCTCTTTTCACCTGTGCTTCAGATTTTTGAGGCCAACCGAAAATCTAGAGAAGACTGAAAGGGAGTGAAAACCCCACTTTACCTCACTGTTCTTTGGAAAAAGAGAAATGAACCTTGAGGGTATTATCTGCAAGACTTGAACCAGCTAGAGGCTGGCATAATTTTACTTGGTGGTGATAAAGAGTTTTAGCCTGTGAACCCTGAAAAGTCTGATTTGTGACCCACCGACAGGTGCGCTTTTCCAAAGCGGCTGGATGATTGAAAAGGATGTATTAGCCTCTTTGTAAGCCACTTAACTTAATAACTTTAATCATTTGGGGAAAAAAAAAGTCTGGACTTACCTCAAAAGGTTTGGCACAAAATTAAAAGTATTTTTGATGGGTACTGTTTATTGCAATGGTTGACATATATAATATTGATTTGGTCCTATTTTTATGAATCCTTTTTTTCTGCAGGTAAGAAATGCCTCTGAAACAGAATTAAGAACATAATAACAGCATCTTAATACACAGTTGGAGGACCATATATCGAAAGGCAGAAATTAAAGTTGCTTTCCAAAAAATTTAAAAAGTGTTCAAGCAATTGTTAAATTACAATGTCTGACACAAGGCAACAATTGTGTGTAGGCTAGCCTATTCTTGTTTTTGTTGCTGTTTAAGGTTGGTTAATAATAGTGATGTCTCTGAACATAGCAAAAAAATGGTTACAACTTGACTTTACTGTAGATAAGAGAAACACACAAATTGCTAAGTATTAATATATGCTCCGCAAACAATTAAAATGTGTGTAGGCTACATCATATTTCTTTGGGGGGAAAAAAAAGATGAATATGAAAACATTTATTATTATCCCAGTTACATATATCTGCGTGTTTCTAAACACAGGGATAGAATAGGGCCATACCTCCATTTATGATTGGTGATTGGATTACTGATGTTTCGTGTATGCTGTCAAGTTTTAAACTTCAAAAGCTGTACATTGATTGCTGCTTAGAAAAGCAACGATCCCTTTCACATATGGTTTAACATGAGAAAATAAGTTCTCATGTATTTAACTTGTATCCACAGAGGTTTTCAGGTTCTTTTCTCATAATAACAATCCAAATCTCAATGAAGACTGAAGTGCCAGACTTTGTCCCTCACAGCAGCTGAAGAAATTTGAACACATTCTTTCCATCAAATGCCACCAAACATTCAAAATCCAGTCTGGCTTTGGACCAGCACTGGCTCTTCACACTCTCAAAGGGCTTAAGCAGTCTCTCATGATCAGGCTCTCCAATGGATATTATACCTGTGAATCAACACAGGACCGCCCACCCACCTGCTGCAGTCCATCACTAAGAACAAATTGAGAAAAGGCAGAGGCCTGTGGACAGAGCAGGGAGATCCTGCAGCTTAATGGTCATGGGCCCCAAGAGAGCTTTGGAGACGGAGCATAAAGGGACGCTTTTATTGTTTTCTGATAAATGGGAAACAGAGAATCCATAAATCTGCCGGATTCATTTGGTGCTGCAGGGCTAAGTAATTAAATAAGTCATGTGCCAGTTGGCACCCACTCACAACAGACTCCCCTCCTCCGACAGATCTAGCCAGGCAAACAACCGGGCAGTTTAATAATTTCCTTTGTTGCTGGTTAATTGGCTTTCTGTGACGTCTGCCATCGGCATTTGCATTACACAACAACAGAGAGCCCAAGGAAGTCTTTGTACTCCATCAAAACATGGTATCATTAACAAAGACACAAGATTTTTGCCATCTGGCAAGCAGGGAAATGCTTGAATGGTAGAAGGAAAAGTATTTTTAAAAGGTATTGATTTGAACAAAAATTCTTTCAACCATATTTTGAAGGTAAACTGAGCTTTGAAAATTACACACACACACTCTAAAGCACAGTCTGTTGCTGCCTTTGGAAATTTTTTATCCTCAGGAATTTTAGGTTAATTAAAATTCTCAATACTTGCTGCTGTTTAATTAAACCAACTTCAACCTTACACCCTGATTTAGCAAGCGTCATTACTGGGTTAAAAAAAAAGGAGAGTTCATACTGAGATGACTCACCAGTCTGTTGTCAAACAGAGGTCTCTCATTGGTTAATGTCCCAAAAATTGTTTGCTAAAGAGAGAGAGAAAAAAAACAAGGTTCTGTTAAGTTAATGCATTAAAACAGGCTAAGAAAGCATGCAACCTCTCACATATTAATGACAACATGCTCATTCTATGCAAAGATGCAGGGAATTCATATAGATTAGTAATTAATTTTCCAAGTAGAATTCACTGTAAATGTCTTTTCTACAAACTGCCCCAAAACCGTTGGACATAGTCATACATCACCTATGGATCTAAGGTTTCTACTCACACTCAAAATCCTTAAAAGTCTCCGTTGGGCCAGAGAAGGGAAGAAACTTTGTAGTTGAAAGGAAAAACACCAATAGCTGTTTACTAAATAGTAAACTAGCCACCTTGACATTATCCAAGTTTGTGTGGTACCATTTTGAAGCCTTGAGTTTGCCATTATGGCCCTCGCCATCTTTCTGGCACCCAGATGTGACCATGCATTATTTGGATGAGAGGCACAAGCTGAGGATGATATGGGTTCCATCCAGTAAATGTGACATGCCAAGCAGACAGATAATTGCCACTGTCACCCAAAGGAGCCTTGCCCCTAATTACACATAACTTTAAGCCTTAAAGGGGTCATATTGTGCTTTTCTGTCTCTTTTAACCAACAAATGATGTTACAAAGTCAGATTGCAGTAAAAATGATGCCAAAGTATGAAATAATGAGGTAAGGGCATGTAGCAGTAATCTCTGTCAGCTGTTCCTAATGGCTCTGAACGCTCTGTTCTCATCAGTTTTTTTAAATCTCAGAAAACTGTTGTGTCACAGTGTGCTGGGCGTCTCTATAGGTTCATCTGGAGGTGTGTGTTTAACTGGCCAATCAGAGCAGAGCAAGCCTTTAGAGGAGGGGCAGAAGCTAAAGAGGAGGACGAGGGTCTCAGACGAAGGCCAAAAAGCCTGGAAAAAACAGGGCTGCTGCAGTCAGCTGTATGAGAAAACAGATGAGTTCTTTGAGCATCAAAGCATGTAAAGCTGCTCTAGTAGTAGCCAAGAAGAAAATATGAACCCAAAAAACTAGTGTAACATGACCTCTTTAATATAGTTTAAATGAGCAAATTGAATAAAAATTCACCTCCCCAACAGCTGACATGAACATACAGAGACCAAAAGCATGCTTAAAACCAGACTGTAAACATGTTCATGCACAAGTTTAGTATTTTAATATGGTGCTCTGTGATTACTAATTCGCTTTTGGAGCAAGCCTTAAGTGGCTGTTCCAAGAAATGCAGTTCTTCAAGTCCAAGATGTAAATCAATAATATCAATGATTTGTCATAGGAATAATTTATTCCTATAGATGAAAAAGCAAAACTGCTATTTTTCTGGCATGTTTAACGATTTTGTTTCTGTTAAAATGATGACAATATTCAGTTTTTTCTGCATGTCTAACATTTAATGGGTTAATGCAATGATACAAGTTGTTTTGTTGGTTGTATTAAATTGGTTGTTGTGCATATGATTATATGTGTGATGAACCTCAGGAAGAATAACAAATGCTGGTGCTAATGGGGATTCAAAGAAAGCAAGAAGGAGAGAAAGACCTGTTCAGTCCCTGCTACAGTCTTAACCTAGCCTTTTCCTGAGTCTATGACTGACGATAGGAACACTTTACGACCTGTCTTTGGTGTAACACCCCAACACCAAATTATTGGCCTTGTAATGAACAACAGTCTCAGACAAGTCTGTCGAACACAACCGATCAGCCAAGGTAAAACAAATAAATCTTTTGGCAGGAAGCAGCAACAAAGTGGAAACCTGCTGAGCTGTGGGTATTGTAGCAAATTCAAAGCGCGAGAGAAAATAATGACGCTCATAAAAAAACAAAATTTATTACCGTGGGACAGGTGCCTTTGCTGAGCGTAATAGTACTTATCTGCATTTAATGTGGGCCTGAATGTGGGCAGCACTTATGAGCTAATCAAGTTTGAAGTTGAAATACAAGAAGCCGACAGAGCAGAAAAAAGAGCTTCTCTTTGCAGGTCAGATGATGATCAGACACTGAACAAAGAGATGTGCACCAACAACACCTTCAGGGTGTTCCTCCAGATAGTTAATCTTAACATGCAGGGAAATGACCGGATTAAAGGAAACAGGACAAGCTCTCCGAACCAAACATATAAATAACAAGGTTTGTCTCTGCATTCACAGGCAAGGAAACAAGATGATAAACAAATATTTCCTTTCTATTTGCGCAGAGGAATTATGGAGAGCAAACAGAATTGATTTCACAGATGTGTGATTCGGCTCTCCTGAGAACAGAATCCACAACTCTGAGTTTTACAAATCAATCATTGAGAAAGCAGCAGCCGGAGAAATGGAAAGGTGCATTCTTCATTCTTCAAAGTCATTCCTGTTTTTTTGCCTTCACGCATTTTGTGTTCGCCCTTAAAGAACCAAAATCCAAACTCTTCTTCTCCCTTAGTGTGAACAAAATGGCAAAAAATGAATTTTCAAATCTCCTCTCTCCTTTCAAGCAGATTGAAAAATAATAAAAAATGACCCTGCAGTGCCCACTTCCATGTGTTGCTGTCAGGGTGGGCATTCACTCAACTTTAATCTCCTCAAGTTGAGCACTGGCAGGGATTTATGGGTAAAAGCCTACAGCTGCATGCTGTTGCATAACTCAACCCTATTAGCCAACCCGTTTCTCGTTGACACAGAAACAGGAAATCAATGGGAAGGGCCACTTTGATGCTGCCATGCTAGATGTTGCATTTATTCTTCTTATGGTAGAGGTAACGTGAGTGTGTGTTTGACTTACTGTGCAAGTAAGCATACAGCTTAATACATATTTGTATGTGTCAAACAAGCTTCTGCTGAAAAAAACACGAATGATACAGTTACTGAAAAATGGAGTCAAACATATGATGCTGTGATAAAAAGGAAATGATCTATTCTCAGGAAATGACTTGTCTGATGCCATAATAACCTATAGAGAAAATCCTCTTAAACCATATTAGCGAAAAGATGGATTTAACCGATTAAATCCTGGAGGTTGCGAGCAGTTTGCATTATCTAGCCAGAGGATCAAGAGATCAACTCATATTTCACAAATTCTGAATACAGCCTCCTTTTAGTGGACAAAGTAGCACAGAGCTATAAAAGACTTTGCTTGGAGGACTAATTCCAAAAACCAAAAGGCATGTAATGACCGATATAATTTACAAGCTGCTTGGATTATACCAGCAGGAGTGGTCTATTTTTGCTCTTGATCAGACGGGCTCCCGCAACAGGGGTGGACATTATGTGTCAGCGTGACTGGTGTAATCTCAGACCTTTTTTACTCTGCTGCGCCAGCTTACAGGCTGTTCCCTAATATCACTTATCGTCATTAGTTATTAATACAAGCTCAAACTGAGTTCTATGAGTTCTATATCATTTATGGGTCAGTGAAAAAGATTAATTGAAAAGAACAAATTGATTGAGGTAAAGGTCATCAGTTCAGCAGCCTTTTTAGAAGTTAGGGAGAGGCAGTAAGAGCTGTCACAATCCAGAAAAAGTGACTAGCAGAGGCAATGTACTTCTTCATTTCAGAACTGTAAGTCCTGCAAAGCATCACCGTCACCGCAGGAAAGTAAAAAGAACTCAATACAGTTCACTGTAGGTCAGCAAAGACAAGAATTTTACTGGTTCATACAACGCTGATTGCAAGTTTGGATGCCATGTTCAGCATAACTAAAACAGAATAATTGCAAATCCTTTTAAGTCTTAACCTTAAAATGTTGTTATAAGTACTTGTGATATTTAAAAAAAATGAATGACTCCTTTGCACTGATGGATAAAAATCGACTGTGAGCTTGCAAACTGAGTCAAAATAATCCTGTGGGTCACTCGGAAGAGCAAAGTAAATGTCATTGCTAGTCATTTCAGCATTAATTTTACTGCTGACAACTGTTGGCAAGGCAACAAAGAAAGGAGGACATGAGGACGGAAGCAATAAACAAACATATCCCGTTAGCAACACAAACTGTAACAAGAGCCCTTTCAACATCCGCTGCGCCACTCAACACTTTTTCTACTTCCCCATCATGAGATAATTGCTTTGGGGAGTTGGACCTCAAAGCAGCACTACTACCTGTGACCTCTGACATGTTAGGTCAGCAACAAAAGCTGCTGGCAGAGGATGACCACTTGGAGACTGCTGATCTATGACGTCTGACAAAAACTAGGCTATTATCTTGATGACAGGGACAGGCTTGAACTCGAGGTGACCCGCTGACGTTGGATTTCCAAGTTTAAAACCAAATGAAGAAAGACAACCTTTGACCAAGTGACCCCTTTCTTTTTATTTTAAATGACTAGTTTTGCAAAGTCAAGTTGATTTCTCTTACACACAAAAACGACGTCTAATTGTTAATGTGGTTTTCTGATTTCTTCATTAAACCAGAATACTAACGCTGCAGTGCATATATCACTTTCTCTTTCTGTGCAGAATCGTTGTAGGTGCAAAACTTAAAAATCCTGAGTTTTTAAAGGGACAGTTCATCCAAAAATGAGAATCCAGTCACTTATCTACTCACCCTAACGCAGATGAAAGGTCAAGTGAAGTTTTTAAGTCCACAAAACACTGCTGGAGGAAAGAGGCGTTGCAGTAATCTCCCAAACAATTGAAGTAATATTGACCAATTTCCAAACGTAAAAAAATCCACAATGAAACCTAAAATACCTCCTGCTGCTCATCAGAAGTAATCCAAGTGTTGTGAAGCTTCAGCAGGCCAAGTTGTTTTATCCTTACTGTTCACTGAAGGCTGCAGCTAAAAATGGAAGTCACATTAACATGCTGACTTTCCATCAGCATTAGGAGTGATAAGGGACTGAATTTTCATTTTTTGGATGAACTATCTCGTTAAAATGATGATGTTGCCCTGTCAAAGTTGGTATCATGTCCTTTCAGGTGGTCAGATATATGCATGTGTAAAAAACCCAAAGACAGACATAAAGGGTGGCCATTAGCATTGATTTAGGAAAAAAAATAAATTACAAGTTATGTAGCTATAGAGGTTTCCACTTGGCAAAGACAGTAATGAAAGTCAGTCCGCACACTGTGGAAACATTGGTTACATAAGCTAGCTAAAATTTCAACATAGTGCCGCCCAGTTTCAATGGGCTAACCTGCAAACAACCAAAGCTCCTTGAGTTCTGACTAAATTCCCCAGTGCAACTGTTTTCAGCTTTTTTCCATTGTTTCTCCCGTTCATGCTCACATCTGGTTTATGTAATATGAGATTTTTTTAAAAGTCACTGGCACAAGTTTTGTCAATGCTGATTTAAAAGCTTTAAGATACATAAAAAGCTGCCGTGTTCAGACAGGTGTAGGAATGTCTTAAAAGCAAAGCTGTTCAGTACAGATTTAGACAAGTATCTGGAGGACCTTTCACTACAAAGGAACTTCAACTTATGTAAGAGCAACCATCTCAAAAAGAAACAGGCAGCCTGTGCCAACACAGATCAGGTCAAGAGAACACACTGGAAAAGATTGCACTATCTTGAAATCTTCAAATAGAATTCAACTTAAACTGACTTTGGAAGGTCCCAACTTTTTTGCAGTTTTTGATGCAAACCTGAGATATCCATAACTGTCACCTTACGTGTACAATATACTGACCCGAGTCTTGAGACAGTGTCATATGATGTTGTTACAAAACATGGACAGAGTTTATGTAACTTCTGGACAGCTGGCCCTGCCCTAGTTTGAAAAGACTTCCAGAGCGTGTGACTCAGTCTGTCATTCACCATGAACCAGGTCATACGAGAATCAGGCCACAGTGCTGCTGAGTGATCGAGTATTTTTAGCCATTTTGGTTATTTGGACATCTCAGAGATTGACGACTGTATGTTTAAATTTCCATGTAGGCTGGGTCTCTAAGCCATTACTCTGATTATTGTTGAGTCTTAAAATAATAGTAAAATATATATGCAAATATAAACTGTAGCAAATACAAGATTTAATCAAAATGCAACACAAAATCCATTATGTCTATCTGTCCAATCAAAAGAGAACAGAGCGATGTATTGTCTTCATATACTAAAAAATACATTATTGAAATGCTCATTTCATGTCAGCAGTAATTCCATTTCTGCTATTATTTCTCTCTGTAAAGATGAACAAAGATAATCCACCTTAGTTTCATCCTTACATCAGTGCAGATGAAAAGGACCAAATATTTAATTTGACATCAATCATTTAAAGCAAAAATTAAATTAATCTAATAAATAAAACTGGCTTAACAGGCATCGTAAAAACAAAATGGCTGAAAGACCAGATAAGGATGCAAGAGCTTAAATCAGTGGTGAAATGACAGCATTTTGCTCATCAGTGCAAAACACAAACTTCTTAGTCTTCATGTTTTTACATTTAAATCACAATCTAGTTAATAAAGTGTCTCTGGTCCCTTTGCATCAACTCTAATTGCCCTCAACGGGCTCAGCCTGAAATAACTCAAAGCAGACTCACAGATCAGCTCTTTCAGAGGAAACAATCACATCAGAGAGTGTTTACCTTGTGCTATAAAAGAAAACAATGCTGACTAAACAATGTTTAAATTGGAAAGTAATCTTGTGGGCTTTAATGCAGAGATGGCATGCATACTAAGGCCTGGGAGGAAATTAAAATTAAATTAGCCCTTTTCAGAAAGTGTTGCAGGAGGAAGATTTGTCAGTCAAGAGGGAAAAATGGGTCACCCGGTGGAGTAACTGACCGGTAGAGATGCTCTGGAAAATTAGCACACTTGACACACCTTTCTTTTCCCTGGCTGTGGAAGTCTGCTGCTGTCACATCACAGGTGACAAAAAGAGGCAATAAAACATGGGTCTTAAAGGTACCTGAGAGGCTTGTGGGCTCTAGAGTTCAGTGTGGTGCTCAAGTGAAAAAAAAAAAAGAAAAGCTATGAGTAGTCAAGTCTTCCTAATGACAAGCCAACAAGGAGAAAATTTTAACTTCAGAATGGCTCTAAAATATTTCAAAAATAAAAACAAGATTTTTGTTTAGAAAACTAGCAATTCTTCTGCTGCAGCATCAATATTTGCATAATATGTGCTGAACCTTTTAATGTATCCGCTTGTGTAGGTCTGGTTGTTGTACAGCCATAACAGTTTACAGGCCCATTAAGAGCTTTATTTCAGTCCCTAATTTCGTTTTTGTTCCCTATTTTGAATACCAAGTGAAGCCAGTAATGAAGATGCAAACTAAATTTTGCAAGATCAGATTAGGTTTTCAAACTGAAAAACAAAGGAAGAAAGGGGGTCCCTTTGAAGGGATTCTTGTATGTACAGGTTGGACATTGCATACAGTTTGAGTAGCATATTGAGGAGTGTGAATGTGTATAAGATGGCAAAACACCACACAGTCTTTTAAACACTACAGTGGGAAGAAGGATTTTAAAACAGTGGGTAAATACTGTACCGTGGTGACAGTGACTCTGCAGTATGTCTCAGTAATCCTTAGCTAAACAGGAGAAATATGGTGTTTATCTACAGTAATCCCTGCACTTTTGTTTTCAAAAAACCTTTTGTGCCGACATGCATTTCACGTATGACGCATGGACTCAATCATTTTTGCTAAGCTCAGTATTGCTGGTGTTGATGCCAGTACAGACAAGCAGGGTTTTCCCCCCGTTATAAAACTTTGTCACACCTAAGCACTTTTTTAAAGCACCTAAACTGAATGAATTGAAAGAATAATTAAATTGGGTCACATTTTGCTGTCATATCTAGTCAAGTTGCTTCTGTCCCCTCATCGTCTGCTCTCTGATCAAAAAATAGCCCAGTGTAACATTTAGCACAAATAAAACATAAAACATGCAGAAACTGATTTCTCAAGGAACAATGACAACCAAGGCCTTTTACAGTATATAGGTAGCTAGCCAGATAGCTGGAAAGCTATAAATATAGATAGATTGATAGATATATAAACTATATTACTTTTAGTTCTAATTCTCCATAGGGCCATGTTATATTTTCTCTGTATTTACTTTAATTTATTCATTTAATTCATGTGTATGAGTTCCCATTGAGCAGGTTGGCTCTTTGTAGAAGAAGCCACCTTGCTGTTAGTGTGTGAATGTGTGTGAATGGGTGAATGCTAATTTGACTTGTAAAAGCACTTTGAGTGGTTGAAAGACTAAAAAAGCGTGATATAAATACAGTCCATTTACTATCCTTGACCCAAGGCTTTTTATTTAAGCACTGGTTTCTTTGCATTATTTCAGAAGTCTTTAGAAGTTCATATTTCTGTCAGTTCAATTATCAATGTACAGCTTTTTTAACAAAATATAAAATTTAAAAAAAATTATCAGTATAACATTCTTTTCATATACTGCATAAATGCAAATGCAGAGATCAAAGCTATGCAAAGTCACTTCCCACATACAGCAGAGTCAAGCTATCTCCTTTGATCTGTGCCTTCATACAGTCAATCTGACCAGTTTCTTCAAAGTTCTAGGAATTTTTTTAAATGAGATTTTATGTAAATCTATTTTTTACCCAACCCTGGTCTGCAAAGTCACTATCTATCCCCCAGTGAGATTACAAAATGGTAACAAAGTCTAAGGCTCACTCATAAAAATACTCTACTATTTAAAATATTATGAACTGGGTGTCTTTGGCGAAATTTGCAGCAAAAAAAAAAGTGAGCAGTGAGCTGTTCGATGAAGGGCTGCAGGTGACAGGCTGCTCAATTCAAACTTCCTGGTGAGGGCAGGAAATCTTTTCAGTTTGACTGCTCTGCTTTCTGCAGACCTATGTTATGTACAGCATAAAATCAGGGATGGTCTCAGAACTATGTAAGAAACACAAAAATTGTATGACGTATTTCTTAAAATGACAACAGTCTGATTTGCCTCCCCAAGAATTTTGTGTCGAAAACCACCTCCGCTGTTACTGCAAATAACTACAGGTGGCATCAAAACGACCAGGCCTGAAATTTTAAAGGTCCCCTCCATACTGAAATGGTTTTCTTATGGGGTTTTTTCCCACTAAAATGTCTTACCTCGTCTGTATGCTGTTGAATAGCATCTGTGCAAAGTTTTCCACCAAAAAGGTGTCTTCCCCTTCCTCTGCAGAGGGGCGTAATGTCTGTGAACTTCCCTAAAATTTGATTCAAATGTGTCCCAGGCAAGCTAAGCTAAGTACAAAGAACAAGAGTCTGCATTAGCAGATCTACTTTCACTGTCTCATATACGGCCAGTTACAAGCTAACATCTACATTTAACATAACATAACATAACATAAAAAAAAAAATTTAAATACTATTAACATACTTGTTAACATAATATTAACATACATCTGCTAGATGCTATTTTTTGGTGAACAATAGTCTCCTCATCTCAGTCTGGGTCTGAATCAATGTTTCCTCGATTACTAATTGTTGACAATAGGGCTGACCTCTAATAGTCGACTATTTGATGATTCGATTCAGAGAGGTCTGATTTGACTGTCACCCACGTCGTCGAATTGCTGCAAAATGTGATTATGAAAAAAAGATTGTACCATTATGAATATATAGGGCTGCTCCCTGCCGCTTAACACCTGGTTTTATATACAATTCCTTTGTTTTCTCATAATATAGACAATAACAAATTCAGTGCTGACCTCATGCTTCTCAAATGATCAAGGCAGGGTGTCTTTCCTCTGCTTTGATCCTGGATGAGGTAACTGCAACGGCCCCCTCCGAGCCCTCAATGCCCAGCAACCTCACAGGGCCGCTCGGCGAAACGCAAATTGTCAGATTAGAGACTCATTCAGGTCTGTTTGATTTCACTAGACTGACAAAGGGAATTAGGAGAAAGTTTGAGATAAAAGATGTGTTAGGCTGCAGCCTGTGACGAGCTGGGAGACACAAAGAAGAACAAAGAAATTAACCCCTCAATGAGCTCAGTATTTATAGGATGAAGAAATCACATGATGAATTCAGCTGCTTCAGAGGGTCCAAGCAGAGATCTACAGATGTGTTGGAAACTGTTCACTGGGTGATCATCTTTTTGAGGTAATTAAAATTTCCTTAATTTTAGTTATAGATGATGGTTGAAGAGGATGCCATTAAACTACAAAGTATGGATACACAATATTGGATTTTTTGCTGATATCAGATACGCCGATATTTTACATTTATTCGGCCGATAATTATTACCGATACCGATATATATATGTATATTTTTCCCCACACCTAATTTCAGAGACCATCAAGTCTCTTATAGTGGAATTTACATACAGTACTATAGCACATACTCTTACCCGCTGGCAAATGCAGGCATAAAATACAAAGCTTAAAATTATGTAATATTCATCCAAGAAGAATACTTGAACTTACAATATGTAAAACATGTCATATTTATTTAGGACAACTGCATTTAAACAAAACAAGTAAGATACATTCCACTGAAAACTAGTTGATGTTTGCTAAGAAAATCGTAACAATACCCACTACCAGGGCAAATTCGGCCTGTTTCACACGAGACAAAGAAAGTAAACATAACATCTGTCCACAGGAACATGTGAAACACAGCAATGACTCCGGCATTAAATCAAGGAAACAGCAGCCTATTATTTTATTGGTTGTTATATCGGGAGATATAGGTGTGCTGGCTCATATCCAATAATTAATTTTAAAACCAATATCATCTGATATTGATAAGGTGACAAAAATAATTTGTATCCCTACTAGAAAGGTTAAAAAAAGACAGGAAGGTGGGAGGATGAGGTCAGTCAAAGAGAGAAGATCAAAGCAGTAGCCTTCACTGTTTAGTCCTCAGTGGGGAAAGTTTGTATGTGTGTAAATGTGTGTTATACCATCTTCAAAGACATTCAGCAGTTGCCCAATGTCCCCTCCTAACCTTCATCACACCTCTGAGTGGCTTAGAGCTATCATACATATCAGTTACCTCTGCTCTGCTAACTCTCTTCTGTTCAGTCAGACATGGGCTGTGTATGAGTGAAATTACAAGAAACGAAAAATAATGCTTGTAGAACTTTTAAGGAAGTTTTAAACTAAGCTTCATTAAGTTATTCACCTACTACATGTATAGGCTACACCAAAATCTAGCGTTGTAGTACTCGAAATCGGTCTTGGTCTAAAGACCATTTTTAGGGTCTCGGTCTTGTCTTGGAATCAAATGCATTTTGACTTGGTCTTGTTTGAGTCTCAGACGTAGCAGACTCAGGATTTTTAATCAAGACCAGGAAAGACCACAACAGTTTATTTGTAAACATAATTGCTGTGACTTGATGTAAAATGTCTTTCTTCAAATGCAGCCAATAATCTAAGTCATTTGTGGTTGGGTTTTTTTTTTTTTGTCACCGATGACAGCTGACACCTTTTCCAGCCCCTCCTAATTCGGGTGGGAGCAGATTCATGTAGACTACAGTACAAGAACAGTGTGGTTGTTTGGGAGCATAGATGTCCATCAATTCATCTAAGTTTGGCTACCTTAACCACAGATAATTCATATACAACATGCAAGGCAAGGCTGGTCTTGATCTTGACTTGGTCTCATCACACTTTGGTCTCAGTCAAGTCTTGGTCTTCGTTGATGCAGTCATGACAACACTACTACCAAAATCCTTTGTTGTCCCTAGTATTTAACTCCAGTGTTGCATTTAAAACGTTCATTAGCATAAGTTTAGTTTGAGTAACAGCACTTAAAGGAATAATCTGGTGAAAAATGATCCCAGGGTCTTTTTCTGAACGGACACTCATCAAAGAAGACCTCCAGAGAGTTTTTTTCGCTCATCGA
>JAQLOL010000021.1:7813419-7832202 GCA_029783665.1 Naso thynnoides | reverse complement strand
AGAGTCAGTGTAAAAACCACAGGTTTATGGTCATACAGCATTATGAAAATATGCACTGAGAACACAGACACAGCTTTTTATATTTGTTTGTGATGATTATTAACTGGGTTGCGAAAGGTCACTCAAGCCGAAATAAATAAATAAATGAATAAACGAAATAATAAGTAAAGAGTAGCTTGAGAATAGGCAAAGTATGCCTCCTCACTTTTGTTTCTGAAGTAAACCTTGGACTACCTCCTCACACGTACTCCCTTGTGCTCCCAAAATTATATAATAAGAGCTCTTCAGTGTTGCATCCTTCACAGTCGGTACAGGCACAACTGAAGTGGTATGGCAGCAAAAGCAAAAGTATGCTTTCTCTGCAGTTAGCAGACCATTAATGGTGAAAAGGAAATAAACTGGAAGGCAATGTTCAGCAGGCCTGTTGAGAACAGAAAGTTTTTGCTCCATTTTTTTTTTAAATTAAAAAAGGACCAGCATTCTCTACTTTGTCAAACTCTGACTCCTTCATTATCCAAAAATGCAACTCAACCACCAACAGTTCCATTGAAATTTAAGATGTGTTATATTGCTAGTTTTAGAAAAGATGGGAGTGCTGCTTTGATCAATATGATGAATATGTTAAAATTCAAGTGCTCATCAGCCTAGGTAACGATGACAAAGCAAAAAAATGACTGTCAGCTTGCTAAAAAAAAGGAAGGTCCAAGTTGAGGAGCAGTCCAAAAGAGGAGCACTGAAGCACTGAATTACAAGTAACTAGAAAGGAGATACATACACGCACCTGGGCAGGTGCACCCCTGCTGTTCCCCCTAAGTCTGCAATATGACAATGTAAAGTTTAAAGCATTGCTGTAGTGCCCCCTATGGGTGCAATGTATTTTTTTCTCTGACCAAACTCAAGGCAGAGCCCACAACAATGTTCACACGAAGTTTGGCACTGATCGAAGTAATGGCCACCGAGTTTTGACCATGTAAAGTCAGAAACACAGCTGTAGCACCCCCTGTGGGTGCAACGACACATCCAATTTATCCCCAAATTTAATGGGTTCATCCTTGGCCCAGTCTACAGCCTTCCTCCGAGTTTCATGGGAATTGGCCCAGTAGGTTTTCCGTAATCCTGC
This sequence comes from Naso thynnoides, assembly GCA_029783665.1. Taxonomy (NCBI): domain Eukaryota; kingdom Metazoa; phylum Chordata; class Actinopteri; order Acanthuriformes; family Acanthuridae; genus Naso; species Naso thynnoides. The sequence goes on along the minus strand of JAQLOL010000021.1, from coordinate 7,831,082 downwards.
TCACTAACAAACAAACAAACAAACATACGGCACCAAAAACGATACCTTCTTGGTGAAGTAAGAATCCTTTAATTCAGCAAAGATATTGACCAACGCGTTTCAGCTGTGTCAAGCAGTATTCATCAGTCAAAAGTCATTGGTCTATATCTCTGCTGAATTAAAGGATTTTTACTTATAATTCAGAGTGCCTCAGTATTCCTCTTTTGGACTGCTCCTCTGCTTGGGCTTCCGTTTTTGTAGTAAACTAAAAGTCGTTTTTTCACTCTGTTATGTTACTATCACAGCCTGGAGCAGCTACCCTGCAGAGATGAGGAGCGGGTTACAGAGTTCTGGTAAAAATCACTTCTTCACTACGGCCCCCAATTTGCAGTCTAATTTTTTAAGACCTGTAAACTAAGGCTGTATCTAGATCTGAAATTTGTCTGTTGAATCAGATTTGGCTGTTCAATATGAATATTCCACTGCTGGTGACTTTTTTTCTTAAATACAAGCAAGGCTGTCTTGAACTGCCAGATTTTTCAACAGAATTGGGTGGGTTGTTCAGGGTGGTAGAAATTGTCACATAATTACAATAGGTAAGCAGGCCAAGTAAGCCTTCCAAGCTAAAGCATACTAACTATAAATAGATGATAGATGGATGGTTTATTTGTCCTCAAAGAGGAAAAAAAAGCAAGAACCAGCAGCAATCCCCTATTTCTCAACCCATATGTACTTCATTGATATTTAACCACATGCTTTGGAAGCCTTGATTTGACACAAACAATTACAAAAACATATTTACTGGCATAAACTTCACAAACAAATTAATCCCAACAGACAGAGCATTAGAATTTGATTACAGGGAACATGATGCCCTGCTACACCGTGTGTCCTTGTCTTTTGAATACATTCACACACACACACACACAAAAACGTCCTCTCCGGACCCAGACAGACAGTTATGCAACACATCATCCCTCATATGATTATGTTTGACGGTTTGATGATGTCAAATATCTTAGAGTAATAGAACATGTTTATATCGTACCACTATTGGTGGCCTGTGTGTATGTGTGTGTGTGTGTGTGTGTGTGTGTGTGTGTGAGTGTGTATTCACATTTGCACGACATACCCTTTGTCCAACTGTCTTTAGTCTTTGCAAACATTTTTCAGGTGTCTGGTTTGGGTATGGCTGCATCAAAAACTAATAAACATATACGTACAAAATGAAAATGTTCACTTAGCTACAATCACTGCAATACAGTTGTGAAAAGTACTGAGGCTCCTGGTAAGTCTGTTTATTATTTGCATGTGAAGTTGGTGGATTCTGTTGTACAAATGATATGTAGCACAGCACGTGTGTTTGGGCATGTATGCATGTTTTATTAGTTCTTCATGTGGTTGTACGCACTGTTAAGTAACGTTACATTGCCATATTGGGAAACGAAGATGGGTCCGGCTATGGCTTGTAGCCACTGACACACAGTACACTGCTCATACAGCATCAACCTCATGCTACTCGGGTATCGTTAACTTCAGTGATTCAGCAGAAACAGCTGATAGGTAATAGTGATAGCATTTGCCTATTTAACGCAGGAGTTGTTGCTTAGGATTACTGTAAATAGCTATAGTGCATAACATTACCGAAGTTAGTTTAACGATAGCTGGATTGTGTGCAGTTCAGTACAGCCAAAACCAGCGTGTGTGTGTGTGTGTGTGTGTGTGTGTGTGTGTCTGTGTGTGAGAAAGATGCCATGTTGTATAAAAACAGGCATTTGCCCAAGTTGCCTTTTTGTGCTTTCCTGCAGAATGAATAAAACACAATGAAGAACTGCATACTGTATGTTTGAGCTTTTGTCATCGACAGCTTTTCCATGGCAACACACTGTGCATGCACTACATACAACCATGCATTTTTCTCCAACTTTCTCCTCTGACAATCACTGCTATGGATTTCTCTGAAATTTGAGAAAGCATCTATTCAAATGCACAGGCCTTGAAAATACAGTGATGTTAATCTTTTTCTTTGCCCTTCGAAAGCTGCATATGGCTTGAAAAAACAAGCACTCTGTCTTAAATAAAGCTTGATTTTCAGGCTGCAGAGAATAAAGACAGAAAGGAGACAGAGGAGGCCTGGCAGCAGTGACAGACAGTACATGAGTGAACGAGGAGTTTGTAACTGAGGGAGAAATACCCCGAAGGAAGAAATGTGGCTAAGTGAAAGATAGGAAATGAGCACAAACATAAAATGCACATGTGCAGATGCAGGGCAACACTGGTAGAGACAAAATGAGTTAGAAAAGACTGAGTTTGATGGGGGGGCTTTCATTTTAGAAAAGATGCTCTGTGCATTCACATCAAAAGCTTCCAACTGAGTGTCATCATAAAAAACAAAAATATGTCATCCAAGGTTTTAAAGCTGGCCCAATACTAAAAAAAGAATCAGGTCAGGTTTGGGTCAGATTTTTTTCCCTTTGTACATTCGCAGATTCAGTGCTTGTCAGAACAGATTATCCGCCCAAATGATCCTATGGTGTGAGGGATTCACAGACATGATCCAAATGTTTCTGACTGGATTGAGCCTTCCGATTTCAAATCCAATACGATTTGAAATCACCTAATGTGAAAGAAACAGCTATGGATATTGATATTTAGCTAAATCACAATCCAGTCCTGTTTGAGACCAATGAAACTTTACTTCTAATTTGCAAGCAAGTTCAGCAGGCTGAAAACGACAAGTTATTTCATGTTTTTCTGAACTGACGTGTGATCAACAAGTTTCTGTGAGCTCCTACAAGCCTGAAATGGCCACTCAAAAAAAAGTGTAGAACAACTGTTAAATGTGTGGTTCTGTGTCTTAATTGATCATCTGGAGTGTGTGTTCCTTAAAGTAACATATTAGAAAATCAGTCAAGTCTGTCCTTTAAACTGTTAGGGTGAGACGGATAAGGGATTTTGGAAGCTGATGCCAAAGCCTATTTTTATGAGCAAGAAAATTCCGATATCTGATATACTGGCCAATATTATATCTATAAAACATTGACTAAATGAGTTTATTATGTACTTGTGACAAACATATGTAATGGAGGCAGAATATCATCTTTTATTTTAACAAACTTTATTTGAAACATTGGTGTACTGAACAGTAAACACCTCAGTCACTACTTAAACAACTGCTGGAAACACTACTTGATTTACTGATTTTTATCCTGTAGTCCAAGCAGGCCTAGTTTTATTTTTTTAAGCATATATCGAAGACCTTAAATGCCAATACCCATGAATGGATTAAAAAAGGTAAAAATCATTATTAGCATGGGCATGTTGAGAGCTGCTAAGGAAACAGAGAGTTAGTCTGCTCCGTTTGAGATCATTGTTACGACATCACTTATGCGACAATTGTGTATGTAGTCTTTCTAAACATGTATTTTCAAAGTCTTTCATTTAAGCAGCTTTGTGATAAACTGTGACTTGCTTGATTTGAAAAATCATCTTTTACATTTTCAAACTTGTCAGTACAAGTTAAATGGGATCAAAAAACAATTTGTCTCCTTCCATTGACCACAGTTCATATTTTTTTAAATAAGGCCTCATGGCCCGGAAACAGAAGGGCAGGACTTAGGGACACATCTCACTGGTCTCCCATATTTTTTTGTAAATTTGTTAAGAATTGATATTTAGTCATTTATTATTATTAAAAACCAGGCTCATTGTTTGACACAGACCCGGGGAACACACTAGTTGTCATTGCATTTTGATCTTATGTAATTTGTTATACCGTAATTTCTTCTTAAAGCATTCTCTGGCACAAGAATTTCCTTCAGGATCAATAAAGTTCTATTTTATCTTATCTTATCGTTTCTAAATGTGCTCCAGGCAATATTTGTAAAAAATGATCTGTTAAAAAGTGCCTTCCAAATGGCAGATCTGCTGATGCACAGTTACTACTGTTCAGTTGCATCCTAGCAGAAAAACATCACAGCAAACCATCTTTAAAAAAAAAAAAAAACACATTATCTTACACCATCTGCAATTTGAATCTCTAGTTAATAAATTGGGGGACAACAGAAACTAGGAACCGAAGGTGAAAAAGATGATAGAGGGTGTGTTTACATGGTGGTCTGGGATATTTCATGTATTTTAAAACACTTAGTAATAAGTGCAGCTTTTCACTAATTAGAAAAATGTACCTTATACATATTCAGGGATCATCAACACTGCCACTATGACAAACAGAATGTTACAGCGTTTTTGTTGTTTGTTTTTAAATCGAAAATGACACAGTCTGTCTCCAAAAACAGCTTTGGCTGTAAGAAATTTACAACTGTTACTTCTGCTGAGCATTTTGTCTGCAGTAAGCAGTGCACCTACTTCATAAAGTCATGTTTTAAGGTCGAACTGGAAATAAGGCTTTATATAACAGAATCTAATCTTTGTCCTCAGTAAAGCTGAACAGAGAAGGTCACCATTTCATTTTCCCAGAGGTTACTATGATGATCCTCTCTGACACATTTCTGAGATGATTTTAATATGTGGCTCACACACAGTGTGTGTTGGGCAGATTGAGATGATGCCTGATGGATTAACAGTCCTGTGGCGTTGGGGATGGATTATGGCTTGCGTGTGTGTGTGTGTGTGTGTGTGTGTGTGTGTGTGTGTGTGTGTGTGTGTGAAATGGAATTAAAGTAAAATGGTTTTTCATTTAGATTTGTTGTTATGCAATGCCTGCCATCTCACACAAATGCCAAATCACAGATGAATTATGTCTTCTTTTGGGAATTTCATTAATGGAGTCAGACATAAAAGTGACATTATTACTCAACATCGTGCAACAAACCTAATCTGTTTGTGTTTAGTGCCTAATCATCTCAATTCATCCACTTTACTTCCTTCATTGGCAACAACAACCTGAGTGTTGCCTGTTTATAAAATGAATTTTAAAAACAAACAAGCAAGGTGTTGATTGAGGAATGCCATCTAAAAAAAAAAAATTCTTTTTAGTGGCCTAGCTCATCATAATGTTTATTCACACAAAGCATACTTCCTGTGTCAGTAACTCAAACTTAACCAGTAACGCTGAAGACAAAAAATGTTTTAAGGGCGTCTCTCTGTGTCAAAATCTTAGTTACCCATTCCTTTCGTCATTCAAGCAGTTATCAGGTAACAGTTTAACGTGTAGCTGTTAACCCACAGTAATAAATATACTCCTATTGTAATGTTTTGTTTCACTTATGAGGCATTTCCTACACAAGTGCGTAACCCTCATCGGCGTCTGGCTGATGTTGTGCAGTTGGAGGCGTCAGATTAAGCTAAACTACAAACCAATCCTCACTTTGCAATTATACAAACTGGTCTGCTGACAAAAATGTTCCATACTTCACCGCACAGACACAAAAACCTGCAGCTAGTCACTATTCCAAGTGACAAATAAGGTGGACCTACCTTCAGCTGCATCTGTCCAACTGTCCAGCAATTCACAACAAGGTTAAAGAAAAGCCACAGAAAATAATCACAATGTGAGGAGCAGAAATTCTCCTCTCTCTGATTAATCATCCCATGGCCTCTCAGATTTACCTTGTGATCCCTGACCTCTGAGGTGAAACCCCTAGCTTTACAGCATCACAATCTTCTTTCTGAGTCAGTAAACCCTGTACGGATGAATGACCTAACACACTGCGGCGTCAAACACTTCGTACACTCCTAAAGGTCACACCTCCATGGACTGGACCTGGAATTATTTACTTTTTGAACTGAACTCTTCATCAGTTTATCATGAAGTCACTGAAATAGTGACTAGTAGAGAGGAACTTGTCTAACCAACAGTCAAAAACCAAAAGGCTTTTAGTTTACAATGAAGGTAAGAACAGAGATGGAGATCATGAATAACTTTGCTGATTCAAATCACTTTGATCGGCTCAGTTCGGAATTCAAAGTTAATCTTCATTACAGTATTAAAAGTCACTGAAGCAGGTACAGCAGCTGCTGGATCCATCTGTCGATAAATATCTGTTTATACCTGTGTGAAACACCACTACATCAGAAGGCAAATTTAAGAAGCTGGGGCCAACAAATTATTGCTTGCTACGGTTACGAGTAATCAATGATTCCAAGAATTTCACCTCAGTTTACTAATCTATCAGGTAACCAGCCCATTCTGCACTGGTACAGTGTACAAGTAGGCCTATGTGACACAACAGTCCAACCAACAAACATAATGTGGATTTCTAAAAAGAAACTTCTGCTAAAAACATTTTGTAGTTGTTTCACAGCAGATTTATCGGTCAGCTCATGCAGAGTTAAAAGTATGTGAAGAATCGTCAAGTACAGACAAGGAAACACAGGTGTAGTGTCTGTGTGTGTGTGTGTGTGTGTGTGTGTATGTGTGTCACAGTGTGTGGCACACTGACCCAAATAGCAGCAGCGTTTGAGTTTCAGCCATTTCTTACGAAATACCGCTTACTGGCACCACATGCAACTCGATTTAAGGCTGAAAATCACTGGAAACCATCATGTGTGCATCGTCCCAGAATGTGTCTTGGCAGGGCACTCTGCAAAAATCCCGGGCAAAGCCCCGCTACGACAACAGCACAGCGACTTAAACACCACCAAGTGAGACAAGGTCATTATAAACTCATTATGAGCACCACAGATAAAGCATTAGCTGAACATTTTAGGAATATTACAGTGATTTTCCGCGAGCGAAAAGACGCAAATAATGCACGTTAATCTGCAGCCCGCAGCTCGGTGGATAAGCGTCTTGTCACCGTATGAAAAAGCAGAGCACTGTTAGTTTTTCCTCTCTTTTTTTAACCTGAACCCGCGAGCATCACTGTTAATGAAGTGCTTTACAGCAAAGCAACTGTCAATCATAATGATGAAAGCCTCCTGTTGCCATAGAAAACTCATCAGTTGAACAGGCAGCCTGTACCTTTTATCCACGAATACAAACTCAGTAGATTTGAGTATCAGAGCATGAATTCTATGTGAATTCATTTGAAAGAATCCTTACCTCAAACAAAGGTGGCGTGCCCTTGTCTGGAAGTGTGCATCCCAGTAATTCAGCCAGGAACTTTGCCATAGAGCAGAGTAGCGGGCTCCAGAAATGTGCCGGGCGAAAGGAGCTGAATCAACAGAAGAGTCCGAACAGGTTCGTGAACTTCTTTGTGGCGTTCAAGGACCCTGCGCGCATCCCTCCTTTCTTCTCCCCCAGCTGTCCGAACAAACGCCAAAGAGGAGGCGGAGATGTGGGGTGCAAAACGCCGTTCAGATGATGGGAGCGCAGACGCTGGATGTGGAGATGAGCTCGGCGCTCTCGCTTCTAAATAACCCTGTGCCGGTGAAGATCCATCAGATCAGAGGCGGAGTGGACACATGCAACTCACGCAGGTGGGGCCAGGCAGAGGGGAGTGGGCGGGCCGATCGGTTGTTTCTTCAAACATAGGATGCTCAGAATGCAGCTCCAGCTATTCTCTGATATGATTTCTCATCTGTGAATTTGTATGAACTCGCTTTTTTTTTTTTTTTTGGTGGAGCATTCTTAACTGTAGGCGAATAAGGCATCTTAAGTTAACGCGCTTCACGTTAATTGCATTTTTTAAAAATTATTTTATGTGATGAGATCATAATTAGGCTACAGTTTAGTCCTCAAACAGTCTAGTTGTCTAGCCTATGTTCAGCCTGGAATCAGAAAAAAGCAGGTCTGTACATTTTTGCAATTCATTCTAACAACTGAGAGAACTTTGTCCGCTAAACTGAAACTTTCATATCCACAACGATTTGATCAAATATTGAGCCACATTACACTAAGTCTGCCCAGTCAATCCCTCTTTTCATTACAATGCAAAATCGACACACAACTGGCAGTAACTTCCCTGGTTAAAAGCAGAGTTTAATGACGCTGTTGGTTCCTCTGCTAAAATCGCCAGAAAAACCAGGGTCTCACAAAAGCAACAGGTCTGTATTTGTGTGCTTGTGTGTTCTTGTTAAAGAGAGAGTGAGTATGAGAGAGAGAAGTAAGGAATCAAAGCAGCAGGTTACTATCTCACAGAGATGTAATTTATGGCAGGGTTTCCCAAACTTTGCCATGCCAAGTACCCCCTCTGGTGGGACACCCTGTTGCAAAATTTCTCAAACTGTGGTTGTGTCTCTTTTGCAGCTGAATTATTTTGCTACAGTGGACTGGTGGCCCTTTTCTTTTCAGAATTTTTTGCACTTAACTCAAGGTGGGTAGTTTTAAGGAGCACAGCAACTTCCTGATCTATCAGTGTCATTCATAGCAGCTACTAACTCTGACTGACTCAAGGTGTGTTTTGTTTTTTTGATTGAAAGATTGGCAGTTAAAAATACCACATGTATTTTAATATGTAGTGATTAGTAACATAAAAAAAATTAGAGATGTCCCAATACGATTTTGTCTGTCGCGCTGTAAAATATCATCAAATGTAGATTTGCAAGAGTCGGGCTGTAAAACTAAACTAACCGGGGGGTGGCTAGGTACTGTTTAGCAGCCAATAAGTCACATGGTACTGGGTCGGTGCACGGTCTAGTGTACTGTGGATACCAATGCCAGCATTCAGAGGTATTTTCCGATGCTAGTGTTGGTATTGGAACAACTCTACCAAAAATACATTCATTGTAACAAATAATGTTAATTCTTTGATTTTTATTTTTGTGAAGCCTCCCCTACCCCACCTTTTATTCCAAGTTTCTGTGACCCCTCTAGCGCCCCCCTAGTGACCCATGGAGTTCAGGAACCCCACTTTGAAAAACACTACTTTATGGGGTTAAGAGAGTTTAAAGAATGCTTAAAGCCAAATGCCTGAATCCCGGTCATTTCCTCAGCCTTCTGTCCCCGACCACGAGTTCTGCTTTTGCCCTCCTGGTTTCAGTCTGCCTGTTGCTGTGGCTGTGTGGAGATCTCCTGCCTTGTCGCAACAGTGTGAGTTTCTTTGATTCTACCTGTGACCCCCTGTTGAACAGAGACACTTGTTGTTTTGCCACACCAGTTTCAGTGTGTATGCTGTGTGGATTTTCACCTGCTGGACGTTTCCTCTGCATTTCCCTGTGTCTGCTGCAAACTACATTAAAGTCATTACCAACTGTACCTGTGTGTCCGCTGTGCTGCAATTGGGTCTTAAACACACCTGTTGCAGAAAACAACACAACTAAGTTCCCAAAATTTTGTTACAAAGAATTTGTGTATGTACTCATGAACCTCAGATGTAGCTTGCCAAATGTCTTACTCTGCAAAACTTCCCTGTTTGAGTGTAAATGCAAAGTATGTTAGTATTTAATCAAAGCGTTCATCCAAATCAGTAAATATGCTTAAAAGTCAGAACTGTTTAAAAGTTTAATTTTTATATTTCATTTTCTATTGCAATTGATAGAGCACTCTGCCTGGATACCTATCACTGATAATACTAAAATCAGTCAGTCAGCATAATGAGCAAGTCAGACTCTCACCAGTGGTTTGGGGTCTGAGTTGCATTAATTGAAAAATCACATGTTCACAGGACACCTGGCTGGAGTCTGAATCAGATCAGGTTTGCTGTCAGCACAAGTGGGTTAATATTCTCTTTCCAAGTTTGCGTCTTATTAGATTGTTAATGACTAATAAAATCTTTTTTTGTTAATGTTCATCAAAAATCCCATGCTTCATTTGCAGCTTTTGTTTTGTCTCCCAGGCAGGACTCCTCAGGAGGCAGACATGATTTTGGTCAGGAGTCATGAAATGCAAAAAATATCCTTTTTCAAATGAATATTTACAGCCACAGATCCTGCAAAAATTACCCTAAAAGCCTGAAAATCATTTGGTTTAAAGTTTACAGATGGTCACATTTAGGCATTCAACGTGCGGCTCAGAGCTGTGCAGTGATTAGGGAGGTTGCAAATTAAAAATGTACAAAGGAAACTGAAGCATCACATGGTGAAGACTGATAAAAAATGGAATCTTTAGGGTCTCGAGCTACTTGTGAGTTTGAGGATTTGTGCTGAAACCACCAACATGATTTTGAGGAGACAAGATCACAAGGCTTATCATTTAAAAATAAGGGGGGAAAAAGCAGGAGAAACAATATTTTTATTCATATTGAAAGTCTAAATTCTGAGACTGCACAGTTCGATGTGTAACAGAAATTAAAAAAAAACTGCAACAAGCAATGCTAATGTGTTCTGCTTGTTACTAGTTCCTCTTTATTGCCTGACCTGGATCCTTCACATGAGATGCGAAGAATGCTTGAGAACAGGGACAAATAGGATGGCATGCAACTGAAGTCCCTTGTCAAAGAAACAACATCAGGTATCATCAGTTTGATTGGCTGAGGAGATACAGTGAGTCAACCTCTAATCAGAAGGTCGATTGTTCGATCCCCTGGCTCCTCTAGTCTAGCGAGATACTGAAACCAGAATTGCTCCTGATGGCCGTTCCTTTGGTGTTTGAATGTGTCTGCGAGTTCCTGATGAGCAGGTTGGCTCTTTGAAGAGAAACCATCTTGCTATTAAGTGGAAATGTAGTAGTTTAGTTGTATTGGGACTGTTAATTGGATTACTTTGTTACGTCTTACTGCAAATCTCATTCCAGGTATATACTGTAGCATCTGAGGATGAGTCCTTTAGTTTCACTTCTGTCCAACTCAAACTTTTTAAAGAATGAATAGAGATCTTATTTGACCTCGTCTGACCCCCCTTCGCAATTTACTCCTGATCTGTCAGCCTGCACCACTGCTCTGACATGCTGCAGGCGTATGTTCATAAGCTGCTCATGCTTCCCAGGTGTGCCCTTATTCTGTCAGACATCTTTTCTGTACTCCCTCCAACACTCCAGCTCTATTTCTCTCGTATCTGTCTGGAATTTTTTTCAGTTTGTCTCCTCTGTAGTGTGGAATGAATACATGTTTCATGTCAGAGTGAGAGCGGTCAGAGATCAGGTTGTATGATGTTGTCAAAATGAATAGATGAAAGTGAATAAAATGCTGGCACCTCTTCTTTCTGTCCCAAAAAGGTCAGTGAATGTAACTGATTTGACAGAGACAGAGGAGCACGATTAGGGATCGTGAAGTTGGAGGTGAAAACGTGTGGGTGAAAGAGAGAGGCAGACATGTGTTGGTTTATCATTGGCTTGAATGAGGTGTACTTTTTGTTGAATGACATGAAAACCATGATTGATCATTTTGCAGACATATTGCATATGCTTCATAAACAACAGATTGATTATGAAGCAAAAAAAACAACCACAAAAAAAGGATACTCCATTGTTAGATTCAAATGATGTTGTCAGTGTATAAGATTTTCAAAAAATAATTCTCATGGCTTTACATATGCATGATAACAATATCATCACCTATTTCTACGGAAAATGTTATCAGACAAATCCATTTTGAACACTTTTTTGGTAAATGAATAAAGCACAAAACTAAAGTGTAGGGAGGTGAAGGGAGAGTAAATATAACTGCACAAATATCCAGATCAAGAAAATCCTAAGATCCATTGAAAAACAGTATTTTCCTCCTTTAGGTATCCAAATATTCAAGTTCTTTTAAAGTCAAATTTGTAAACTGACCTTTTTCACTTGAGAAACCTTTCACCAGAGACCTTGTGTCCACCAGATCTCATTTTTGACATAAATCAGCTATTATCCTGAAGGCATCAAATGCTTGAATTCCTTCATGTGCATGTCACCTGCCTTTGTAGACATTTTGAGGCATTGTTTTTCTTGTACAGTAGTTAAACAATGCCCACACCAGAGTGACAAATTCCCCCACAATTAACGCAAACATTTTTTTCCATATAAACTGTGATTAAGATCGTTCAGTCTCTTCATGTGCACTCTCTTTACACCTTCTGCATTGTGTTACTGTTTCTGTCTGTGTAACTGATTCAGTTGGTGGACCTGTAATGGCTTCCATCTTCACATCTAGAGGGAATCTCCTATACCTGTTAAAAGACTGTGAATGATGAGCCATATGACTTCTGCAGACATGTCAGCATAGATTTGTACCCAGTCAACACATGCAGGGAGGAACGTTCACTCTGTCTTAATTTAATATGTATAACATATAAATTTTAATAGTGCAGAAGAAAAACGAGAGACAATTTTATTGAGAGACTGGATATTCAGGAACTTTCTACAACAAGAGCAGACTAACTGTAGTGCTCAGGTCATTTAATGTTATCTACTAAAGAAAATGAGGTGTGATCAATAAGGAGATCAGTGATCTTTGATCTGACTCCACAGATTCATGGATTATGGTTCCTTTTTTTAATCACTTAACTATGTAACTGTAGTAAGAATCAGTGTTTAACATGCAGTACTGAAAAATAACTTACCCGTATGTCATGTACTAAAGATGCGATGCCACAGTGTAAAATAAAGCTGCAATAGCGCTGCATTTAAATTGGACCTACAACCTTTCTAATAATGGCTGCCCTACTCTATCTGTGTTGCTTTCCCTCTCCATCCCCAGCCTTTACTACATCCTCCACCCTTTGTCTTGTCATCTTTAACTTTTCCAACCTATGTTACATGTTAAGGTGAGATATTGTGGGTGCATCATATTGTCAGCTTGATTCTTGGAGCTGGATTTACAGTATCCCCTCATTTTACATCAGTTATATAAAGACAACTGATATTTTTCAGTGGCACCTGCTTTGATTTTCTTTAGTGGGATTTGAGGTACAACTACAAGCAACTCTTATACTCTAAAGTTTCCCAAAGGTAACCACTTCTTACATAATACGACAACATTTTTAGAAGGTAGGGGAGATCTCTGTTAATGTTGAGAGGTCAAAAATAGACTGTTTTAGGAATTACACAGTACATGTCAGGAAATTAAACTTTCTATTAAAGTCTGTTTTCAAAGTGTTATCACAACCCTAAGAATTTTTGACCACCACCAAATTGTTTAATTACTTCGCCTTTTTTTATTAAATGTCAAATTCATTCATGTTCAATTTGTTGCATTAATGTTCATGTTTATGTTTTATGTTGCTGGAGTTATTTTATTCTTGTAAGCTACAACCTCTTTGCTTGTCAAAGACACATCAGGAAAAATGGGTAATGTAGCGACTGTGGGGATTAAACCTACAATTTTTCAGTTCAACATTAGTCTCACAAACCATTAGAGAACCATGTAGTTTGGCATGTTTGCATTAGTGGGACACAAATGACTTTGATGTGGCGACCTGCTGTTCCACCTGCTGCCCCGCATTTACCCCGTTACATTAAACAAACACACACACATACAAACCTCCCACACCTCAAAACTTAATAAGTCAATTTTGAAATGAATAAACCGTATTCATCATGTAACCTCTACGACAAAAACGCCAAACTGACAGCATGAACTTTCCATGAAACAAATTGTCCAAAAAAAAGCAACATAATTAATGAAGCAATCAGCCTGTGCCAGCCGAGCTTCTCATTGACACCCCGCTGTTGTACTAGATTTTAATAATGCTGTTTAATGACATGCTCCACGTTGGCTGGCAAATGCAGCTCCATATGTTGTTACAGCTGTGGGGTGCAGGGAATCTACATGATCTACACAGCTTCAGAGCATGGCCCCCCTGCTGGGAAAGAGGGATTTACGTGTGTGTGTGTGTGTGTGTGTGTGTGTGTGTGTGTGTGTGTGTGTGTGTGTGTGTGTGTGTGTGTGTGTGTGTGTGTATGTGTGTAGGCTGGAAATATACTTCACTTAGCCCTCCAGAGAATACGCTTCGAGATTTGTTTCTCTTTACTACTCATATCTGCCCTGTTGTAAAGATACACTACATGTGCTTCAGACATACTTTAATGTGAATTTAAAACCAAGTGTTTTTCTACCACATACAGTTATTCAGCAACTGCTTTATTGCACAAGTGGTGCATTTAAATAGTTAAGATGGTTTCTTCTGCCCATCTTTGGTGCTACTACTACTACTCAGAAACGAACCATGCATAGACTTAACCAGACTCCGCCCAGTCGGCAAAGCTAAATCTAAAATTTAAAGCTTACCTCTACAAACTTGGAGCATGAGCTACAAAAAGTAAACATGCACATACTTCAGCAGATGGTTTGGTTTCTCCATGAACAATGTTCTTCATTGGCCAACTTACTTTCAAAGTCAAAGGTTTGAATAAAACAGGACCACATCACAGCATTGGGCGGCAAGGATGTTGTAGCAAAGGTGATATAAACTGCGGTAACCTTTTTGAATTTAGTTACTGATATAAATAAAACATTATTTGAAATACAGAACACATGACTTGCAAACTAGATACATAGAGGTACATATTGCATATTTGTTACCATGATAGTATTCTGGAGCACGCTAGCGTGCTTACTTGAACATTTAGTTCTGATCAAAGCTGAATTGGGCTAAAGAACAGCTAAGGAACTGAACCTGCTCTTGATTGATTCCATCTCTGTGAATAGTGTCACACAGAAAAGTTCCACAGCAAAATAATTTCTTGGTTCTTGAGGGTCAGCACCTCCAAGTCTGAGGCCATTGTTTGAAGAAATGCTCCCTCACAAAGATTCTGCTCACAGACACAGTTTTGTGTGCACAACTTCCTGCATCTGGTCTTTATGTGCATGAGTTTTGAGACTAATTAAACAAGTGCTCATCACTGTCTTACAGGGCAACATTGGTTAAATTTGTTTTTTTGTTAAATACAACAAATATAACTTGGATTTTAATCCAGCTTCGTTTATACTCCTCAGGGGAAAAACAGACTATTTCAGAATCAGATAAGACAAATGATGAGATCATTTTGAAGCTACTCAGTGAGGACTGAAGAGCTTCACTGGTGAGAAGCCCGCTGAGCCAAACAACCTGGTGTGTATGACGTATTTTGATATGGACGTGTGTGTTGATTATACTCCGTGAAATGTGCTTATATTTCCTGCAGTTTTACAGTCCTGCAAATAAGAAGACAGACACACTCATTTTCACTAGACCCTGATGTGACTGTACAGATAAACACAAAAATCAAACTGAGGCTGGGATCTATAGCACATTTTGTATAGTTTACAAATCACAAACTAATTTTACTGTATATTAGTTATCTGCTCTGTTATTGATGTCATGTGTCTTTGCTATATGCAGCAGTGTACCATTTGTTTGCACTTGTGCTTATATGTAACACTTTTCAAAAATGTTAAAGAAAGTGCTTGACTTCAGCATTTCAGTTAATCCTTTAAAGCACAATAAGTACAATCCAAAACGTTCAACTCATTTATAAACACACACACTCTCTCTGATACATTACTGCCAAGTAGTGGAGAATTTGGCTAAATCATTAAAAAATATATAATTTTAAGGAGCAATAATCAATATTTTTTAGCCATTTTGAGCCAACAAAGCAAGCTGTGAAGACAACACATCAAACAAAATGGTGTTGGGTGTGAAAATAAATAGATGCTTACACATCTGGAAGACATGGAGCAACATCAGCATAAAAATGAGATTTTATTCCTGGCTAACCAAGTGCAACATTAACACACCACTCATGCTCAGAAAAATATCTGGCTATTTTGCTGTTAAATACTTCAGTATGTTCATTGGATAGTAACTAACTGCCCAACTGCTGTTTGGAAAGGGGCATCAAGAGTAAATTGGGTCTATCCGAGCATTGTTGTCGTTGTTTTGTTGTCACCAGTCAGCTAAATCAAAACTGTTATAGAGCCATAACATCAATGCACAGAGCTGAAGGATGCTAAAATGCTCTGTAGAGCTCAGACGAGCTGCACAGTCAAGTGATCACAGAACAGTTTATAGGGTTACTACCTGTAGTCGGCTTAGTGCAACATCCGAAACTAACATTTGCTGGTAAAATAATTTGACTGCAGATAAAAAATTAAGTCTTTATGTTCCTGTTTCTACAGCAGCTCATGTGTAAAATAGTATCATAACCAAAAAAGAATTGTGGCAGCAGCTTTAAAAATTATGTCTAGGTTTTAAAACAATTAATTTTTTTATTTGAATATAAGTCCAATATAGATCTAACAACCATTAATCAGGACACACATGCTGTCACACACACTGACACATGGACACTGTTCCTGCTCTCTTACAACCCTCCTTCTGTTCACTGCAGCAGCTGCCTAATGTTGCATCAAAGACCCAGCCGTTCATAACGAAGCCTGTGATGGAGAGGGTTTTTTGTTTATCATCCTCTCGGAGTCTGATGGATCCGCACAGCATTAACACCAAGCTGCAGCCCATCATCAAACCACATAAATGCCACACAGCTCCTGAGAATGTGAGGGGAGAAGAGTACAAGAATGAGAGAACAGCAAATAAAAGAAGAGAGGAGACGCCCTGAGTGACTGCACTCTCCCTCCCTGCACTGCAGCACAACAGAGGGCGTGATTTATCCATGAGTTTGCAGGGCAGGGAAGCGGATTTCACCATTAGCAAATGAGTTCCAATCACATTCCAATTTATTTAGATAGCAAAGAACGCATTTTCTCTTATCCTTTAGCTCTTGACTCAAAGCCCACAGCCAAGTACCAATGCTACTCAGGCCCCTTCTCTGAGGCTGGATGGATACACCCTGTAGTTTAGGTTACATCAGGTTTAGGTTTACATCACCTGTAGGTTACTTTACTGTAGCTTTTCCCGGCAGTTGATATTACACTGAAGTTGAAAAATTCAGCAGAAAGAAGTCAAAATTTGAGGTTACTGTGATTTGTTTGAATGAACTGTCAAAAACTGGGTCAAAATTTGTGTCCTTTAGCACTGCATGATTGCATAATAGTTGTCATAATTAGCATTAAATGACTGTTTTCTTTCTTTTATACTTAAGGTAAGGTCAAAATCCACTTTATTTAAAAAAGTTGGTCCATACTGCGCTCACACCACAGAGCGAAACCTGTATTAAAAACCGTCTTACTTATACTTCCTACTCCTACTTCCGCCCGCGATTGTGATTGGTTTAGAGAAAAATAAACCAGGTAGAGTTTTTTTCCCTCCATACCAGAATGTGTATGTGTAGAGCCAGACCTATCCCCAGCACTTAGTGCTGTGGAGAGAGGTCTGACAACATAAGACTATGTGCTTGTGACACTTATTCATAAAGATTACATAGCTTGCACCTGCTATATGCTGTTCTGTGCTCTGAACACTACAAGAATAGTCTCAGAACTTTTTGATCACACATCATTTCACTTCTCTCTGCTACACAGATTGAAGAACACATCATAGAGTGAAACACACATTAGCCCAATAATGTAACATGCCTAATTTCACACATATCAATCAGCAAGCATAGCACACCTCGAATTCTCATATTTGGGAGTCAAGGAGCAATAACCAAGATTTGTAGAACCTGTGAGGTGAATGTGATGAATTTACTTCAACATTTAAAGGTACAGTAAGTAGCATTCATTTGTTGCCATTTGTAAACCCAACATTAAAATTTGGCCATTCCTCCCAGCTACACAGCAAGCTACATAGGAATATTACATTTGTTTCATGGAAAAGCTTACCGCCAGTGTTCAGCACCTATCTCTCCATCACAAAGTAGCCCAACTCTGCATCTCTCTTACCTGCCTCTTCTTTGGTGCTCGAAAACAGCTGAAAACCAAACAGAGACTCACTCTCATTCTGGTACAAGTTTTATCCGCTTGCTCAATAGGGCTATATCTCCTTTTTTTTTGGCACTATATCCACATTTGTAACTTTCTTCATTCTGGACGGCGCCCAGT
>JAQLOL010000021.1:7781013-7797512 GCA_029783665.1 Naso thynnoides | reverse complement strand
CCAATAAAATCAGTTTTAAAAAATCACAAATAACTCCTTGAATTAAGCTAGGGTAAAAAATACACTTAGCACTAAAATAAATAAATAAATAAATATAAGATCGCTTCTTAAAAATATATTTATGATCATACACTGCAGACAGACACACACTAAGTTTACCTGAGCAATCGCCGCAGCATGAAAGTGAAGAAGAGGCGAGCAAATCCATGTTTCTGGCAATATTACAGAAAATTCAAGAAAGAAACGTTTTAAAAGTTGCGTTCATATTTAGGAGTGACTGGGAGCTTCTGCAGGATCATGGAGGGTTCCTTTTGAAATTAAAACCTGCTGCTGGATGACAGGAAAAAGGCTTGATTGGCCTCTGCAGTTTGTGTTGGGAATGCAGCGTGGCTGCAGTGAAGCATCAGACGAAGTGTTAAGGGTAAAAAAGCTGCTTGTTTCATCTGACAACACTGTGCAGATTCAAGAACTGTATGAAACTGCCTGATTTTGGTTTATTTATTACTGAATGTTAGAACAGAGTTACAGTTTACAGCAACGTTAAAATGTCATTGCAACAGCTGTTTAAGGTCCAAATCCAGCCTGAAGAGATGAAGACAACTTTACTCCCGGTCATGCGCAGCTGGTCTGGCTCTGGCAGTAGTACACAGGTAAGGTATGGCAAACGTGTGATAGAAACATGAGCCCAAACCATAAACGTGCCATGAAGCTCAGAGAATGTGAGACTGGGTGTAAGGCCGAACTGAACTGAGTTCTCAGCCAGAGGGAGCATTAATGGATCCTGTCAGAGTTCAGCTGATGATGAATGGCAGTTCTACTCAAGAAAAATATGATGGTTATTTGTTAGACCCATGTATTTTTTATTGATTTTTTTTGTCTAATACCAGTTTCCTTTGATCAGTTCACTTTGTTTTGACTACAGGATGAACTCTGACCATAATTCACAGTACATTATTATGTCACACATTATATGTTTTGAATGAATTTCTCACATTGGATCAATATTTGAGGACAAGCTGACAGAAACATGAAACATCCACCATGATTTTCTTACGCATATTGATTTGTAATGTTTCAGCGCTTTCTCAACCGATATAACTTCTTGACTAGAATTCAAGTTATAGAGGGTTATATTTGTGTCACTGTGGTCAACAGAACAAAATTACCTGGATTTTTCAAAAAATAACATTCAAAAAAGTGTAACTAGAAAAGAAAAAAAGAGCATTTAGTCCCTTTCAACTCTCATTTACTGTATTTACTATAATAGTCTGTTCTCAGACCTCTAAGCTGAACTGGCCTTTGAGGCTCAAGAACTTTAGCCAACATCAAACAAGTGACGGGGATAAAACCACAGCCTGGAGCTGCGAACACAATGCAGTCTTCACACTGGCAGGTTGTTTGTTTACACGTGGCCTGAGATAATTAGCCCAGAAGTAATGACTGCTCTCTGATGACAGCCGCTGAAACACGATCCTGCAGTGTGACATGCTCTCCCCGTCACTCTCCCCTGCCCAACAACTGCAGCGGGGTTATTTTTGCTACGGCTGCTAGCAGGGCTAGCCTGGCGCCAGCCCCTGGGACCCGGTGAGCGAGGGGCGCTGATGGGGGCCAACCCTGCCATTCACCCCTTCACCTTCCACGCCCTGCCAATGCCAGACTGCACCAAGAACCCAACACTGAAAACACTGTAGTGGCGTACACCAGTGACCGAGAAGAATGGCAGAAATATCAGAACTTTGTGTTGATTTTCCCTTCAGCAGCAGTTACAGCGAGAAAAGTGAAGAGTTCGAAGTTCGAACTGATTTCAGAGTTGGACAGTGCTGCCATGCTGGATATACTTACTAAAGACGATTATGATCATGAGTCTATTAACCTATCCTACCCTAAAAGAAACTTAATTGCTTGCTGTGCTTCAAAGCATTTAAGTAATGACACTGTCCTATTAATCTTATATTTGTGAATCATGATCCATAAAACTTCCAGATATTGACATAGTGACTAATGATGGTTTGTCCCGTCCCTTGCCCTGGCACTTGTATGTCTATGTGACAATTTTCCGTGGCAATACTAGAGGTGCAGAGTGAGCTAACATAGTGCAAAGAGCTTAAATGTCTGTGTGGAGCCTTAGAGGAGGAGGTTTGGGTGGATCGATGGATGAAACACAAGACTAGCACCCAGGACCTGGGGTGCTCATTTTAACTTCATTGTAAGTAAGTGAAGTTCCATCAAATACTTAAACAGACTTATTTTAACCATTACTTACCTCTTTTCCTAAACCCAACCTGCCCAAACCTACAACAAGTGAAAAAATTCAAAGTGTCTTAGACATTTACATTATGAGATTTTGTGAGCTCAATGATGGGATGGAGATTATTCATTTTATACTTCAGCTTCTTGGGATGACTTGGACTCTGGTTTGACAGCCTTGACTACATGTGTTAGAATCTTAATTTCAGTGACCAAGCAATATTAAAGGGTCCCTCTGTGGTTCTCGAATTATCTATGATGTTCCAGAGGGCAGCGGCTCCCTACTGAGGCACAGCTTAATGAGGGCCACATGGCTTGATCTTCCTCAAATCTAAAGCAAACAGGCACAACGTGGCAACTATGCCACCCGAGTGCACTGCAGCTTTAAAGGGAAAACACTGACTTTCCCTGAGCAGCTATCAAAGCTTTGCTGCCCGCCAAGTGCAAAGGCCTCACAATCCGCCGCACTTGTAGAGGTTGAGGAACCTGGCGAGCTCCCAGTCACTGTCTGATCCACCACCAAGAGACCCATTTCAAGAACCAGCAAAGTCGGCCTGTCTTTTTCTTTAAGACCTTTAAGTGCTCAGGGCAAAGCTTTGCAACAAACTTGAAACTTTGTTTGAAACTTGCACCGTAATCTAAATTTGGAAGCCATTACGCGAGGAGTTTTAGATGACTCAAACCACAAGGAATGGCATTGCTCAAGCAGCTAAAAGACAGCATGCCACAGACAAGCGTCTTTCTTTTGAAGATGATCCTGCATCTCTGGTTGTCAGTTGTTTTTTGGTTCCCTAAAAATATGCTCTTAAAAGAAGCTAAGAAGGAAGCACAGTCACTAAAAGACATGATACATACTGCAATGGTATGTCAGGATTGTCTATTAAGCTTGTCATAGTGTTGAGTATTTTGAGACATGATAAGTGTAGTGGTTAATGGTTGGTTAGTGGTTAAGGCTTAAATATCTAACTTGTATTTGTAGCTACAAAATGACAGCAAAGTGATTTATTTGGTACAGATATCAGCTTGATCTCTCCAAGTCATAATCTACAGGAGAAACTGACATGAGTGCAGTGATGTCCAACGCGTATCTCTTTTCCTCTCAAAGGTTTAGAGGTTACATCCTTGCTCTTGAAAGGCAGACACTAACATTTAAAAGGCCTGAAGGACTGAGGGTAGCTACTCGTGACCTCCAAATGGTATTCATTCCTTGTCGGTCCTGTGTGTGAAACATTTCTGTTGACACCCTGCAATGCGGCGTTGATGAGTTAATCTAGCAGCTGAGTGTGTCCTTTAACTACTCCCAACCCCCCGCAGATTTTCTGAAGAAAAACACCCCTTATCTCCACGGGAGAGGGGCAAAATAGAGGCTGTAAATTCACAGGATACCGACGTAAGAACGACAAAACGTGGCCTCTTTTGTGTAAAGAATTCCTCAACATGACTGTACCCACAACCTCAAGGAGGATCTGAGGTGGTCTCTCATCTTCGGGTATCCAGTTTAACTGAGGAAGCGTGGCGTAATTTGTATCTTGTGTTAAAGGGGTCTATAAAAGGAGAATGCATTCCTCCTCCGGTTGAGCAGAACTGCAAAGACAAGTCAAGGCCATTATAGAATTTTCATGCTTCCTCCTCACACTTAGGTCTAATAGAAACTGAGTTTAGACAAAGTTTTGTGGATTTTGTAGATGGTATTGTCCCATCACTCATGAACCCCGAACCCTCAGCCTGCAAGTCCCTGTGGAGATGACAGGAACAGGGCAGCATTACTGGTGGATATTACTTTAACCATCCTGGATGGGGTCCAGGGTTGTCTGAGATCAGGACAACAAAAATAGGCTGAGAGTATGCTCAGCCCTGAGTATGAAATCCACACTAAGGCTCGCTGCCTTATTGTATGTGCGGGCAACTCTGCGGATATCACTTACTTCTCAGAACCGTCTTGTAACCTGGGCTTATTAGACAGCCTTAATAAGGACATCTGACAGCTGAGCAAAGTTCTTTTCGAACCATTCCGATGTAGGTTTTAACATAGTGATGAGATGGGTGCTTTGACTTCATAGTTTGAATTACTGAAAACTTTTCCGTCAGCAGAAGTGTTGTCGCAAGATTAGGCAGAATTACTTCCTGGTCAAAATAGGCATGTGAAAGCGCAACAACATAATACAACACATTTAGCACAGTAACACCAATGCACTAAGGTCCTGAGTCCGATCACAGGAAGATTTGTTGAATTTCTTGTCTGATTGGTTTGATATGCAAGAACGTAGCAACTTAAGCATATGCAAAGAGTCAGAAGTAGGCATTTTCATAGCCGCATGAGAAAATTTTGTCATACGGAGGATGTAGTAAAAGTTGCATACATGTCAGTTTTTTCTCTGTGGGAAAGTCTGGCTCATTCTCAGCAGGGGTCCGGCTCAGAGGGGAGGGTTTGCATGCGAGATAGATCTGAAGGTGGTAATGACCAGTGTATTCTTTCACACTGACAGCTCCTCTGACATCTTGGAATTTATCTCTTGCAGCACATTTTCACAGGCTTTAGACAGCATTCGAGTTGCCTGACTTGCTGTATGGACAGAAACAGCTGTAAATAGACCTGAGACCTGAGTGGGAGAGGAAAAGGCCATTTGTTTATACACTGACTCGTCACTGCAGCAAGAAAGTGCATCATTTACCAGAAGTCTTTTTCTTTACAGGGAATACGATTTGTTTTTGTCGTGTCACAGTTGCAGTAAAACCCTGCTGGGTTTCTTACTGACAGTTTGACACCTACGAGGCAAAGGTGAACAGCAAGTGTGGCGCTATCAACAGCCTTAGCTTATTAGCCTGCTGCTTTGACACTAGATCCTGAATGTTTATTATGAGGGATGAGTAATGTGAGCCAAAACAAATCAATCCCAAGTGTCTCGTGAAACCAAGCATGACGTCTTAAAATTCTTAAACTTATGTGGTCTGTTAAAAAAGAAATACAAAATACAAAAGCAACAACTAGCAAAGTGTTTGTTGTTGTGCTGGTCATTTTAAATCCAACAGTCAAGATTAAATGCTAAAAGCATGCAAGATGTGCAACCAATAAAAAATCCTCAACCTGACCTTAAACAAACATATCAAAAAAAATAAAATAAAATGAGATGAATTGCCAACATGGCAAATATTAACAGTGATGTATATATTTTATTTTATTTTATTGGGGTTTTTTTTAGATTTTTTGGGGGGGCTTTTGTGCCTTTATTTCAGGACAGGACAGCTGAAGAGTGGACAGGAAACAGTGGAGAGAGAGGGGGAATGAGATGCAGCAAAGGGTCACAAGTGGAATCGAACCCGGGTCAGCTGCGATGAGGACATAGCCACTGTATTTTGGGGGGGGGGCCTGCTCTACCGACTGCGCCACCTGGCACCCCAATAATCTCTATTTTTAATTAGAAAGTTGCAAACTGCAACATATTGTGTCACATTAGTGATTTGGCAAAGGAAGAGTTCACACTTACAAACAGTGGTTGAACTTCTTGAAAACTTTTGACTAATAAGCTTAGAGAAGTTTAGCAAAACTGAAAGTTTTACTAAATCATGTTTCATCATGTATATATGTGAAAAAACTCAGATTTATGAATAGGTGGACTAACTACCTTGCTGGGAACAGCATATATTCATGTGAATTTACCACGAAAATAAACCCACTCAAAAACTGTCTTCAGCCTTCTGAGCAACATGATATATTTCATGAGCATTCTCAGTCATTTTTTTCTCATTCTCATGAGCATCCTTTGTCATACACGTCAAATGTCAGAAAATAGTGAAAAACTGCCCATCACAATCCTCTAAAGCCCTTCTGTCTAAAACCAAAGATATATAATTTACTATAACACAAGGCAAGAAAAGGCAGCAAACCAGGAAAACTAGAAAATTAATATATTATGCATTTTGGCGTGAAAAAATTATGTGCCATTAATCAACACATCAACTGTTTATCATTTTCTTTCGCTCTTTGGGGTGCTGTTTTCATTGACCTTCACTACATTAAAGTGGAGGGAGAATAGATGACAGGGCCAAAGAAAACTAACTGCATAATGGAGATACCATGAGACACAAGGGAGAGTGTTTTGTAAACTGGGTGACCTGACCAGACAGCATTGCTTTGTTGAAAGAGACAGGAGCTTTTTAACGAGCTCTTGATGTCTATGGTTGATGTGGTGTCTGTTGTGTTAATGTCTGTGTCACAGCCTGCATCTCACCTTGGCGAAGCGTCGGTTATAATGGCCCACCACGGTGGGGTCGGGACAGTCCAGCTTCCTAATAATCTCAAAGCTCTGGTTGAGCTGAGTGAAGATGTCCACCACCGAGCTGGAAAACAGAGCGTGCTCAGACGTCTGCTGGAACTGCAGGATGAGAGACAAGAAGACAAATTTTAGACGGCAAGAGCTCTTTTTCTTAAGTCAAAACAACAAAGTCATTCTCCATTGTTAATCTGCCGTCTTCAAGAAGTACTGCTCATCTTTACTGACTTCTGTGTTTTCTCCTTCTTTTCCTCTCCTATAGCCACTGTATCTCTTCTTGTGTAATTACTCCACAGATTTCACAGCACTCTGCCCATCACAGTCATTATCATTCACTTGAAATGTTGGTGCTAGTCTGGGAATGGAGGGCTTATTGGGCCATTGCGCTAATCATATGTTTCTGCTGATATATTCAACAGCTAAATGGTTAAAAGGGAATGTAAATGGAGCCCAGAGGGTTAGTGTGGTAGTTTGTGGTTCAAGCCAAGAATCAAGCCACCTATTTCTCAAGTGAGTCCTGCTGTTGTATCCTGTGGTCTGTCGCTCTTACACTTAGAAACTCACGGTGTGGATCCATAACTGCTTCTAAGAGCCAAAGACAGCTGATTAGCACTTAACAGTTCCCTTATTTGTCCCTGATGGAGTTAAAGGATCGCTGCCATCAAGCTACTTAAGAGAGTAAAGAGGTAGACTGAGGAGTAAACAAGAGGCTGAGTAAAAAAAAAAATCTATTATATATATTTTCTTATAAATAATTTAAAGAATTTTCCTTCCTGCATTCTTTGCCATTTAAGAAATTAATTTAAGCATGCAAGCTCATTTAGGTCAAGTCTTCTGCTACTGCAATATCTATCTAACGCATCCTTTCAGTGTTTAGCGGTGTACTTAATCCTTGATACTTTGCTCCCACTTTAATGCTACCACTTTTTTTTTTAAAACTTTTAAAAAGCCAAACCTGCATCCCTGCATCTGCCTAGATGCTCTGCATTTCAAGTCCCTTTCAGCCATTAGTATTGTATGTACCAGATATTTACATCATCTATCTTTGAGTTAGATTACTTAACTTCAACAAATGATGGCTGAAAGGAGAGCAAACCTGACTGGTCTGAATCACTCCTTTCAAACTATTTTCTATGAAGGAAGTTTGTTTATCCAATGACTATTGAAAGCATCTGACATGACTCAAAATGATAAGCTGAACAAGTGTTTGCTGCCAGCCCTGACTCTCAAGCCTCTCAAAAAACTCTGAGAGGAACAAAGAGAGTTTAAAGATAAAGTGCAGCCTTGGGACCATCAGGAGGTCGAGGGACAACACTTGTTCATCATTCTGTTAATCTTGGACCAGCTGGCCAAAAGAAGACCTGATTGAATCAACGCATCTTTCAAGGAATCGGTGAACAAAAGGTCATGGGGCTTCGGCTGTCTTTCATTCTGTAGAAGATGCCAGTATTGTAGAGCACTTTTATTTGTGCTGCAGAATTTCTCCACTGGTGTTGTACTATGGCTTCTTTTCTACAGGACTCATAATGTTAATATGGTTTCACTGTGATTTCAGCTGCTGACAGCAACAAGCAGTGATCTGGATGCAGCTGTTATGTGTAATAAACCAGTTTAGTTTTCATCTCAAGATGGAATTGCAACAGACAAGTTTACATTTTACTTTTGAACATTCATCGTTAAAATTGCTTCCCTGTGGTCTTTAACATTTGTGTCCTGATGTTCTTATGATGTGAGAGACTTCACAATACTTCTCATATCCCCTCTCCAATTACCACTTTGTTGGAAGAGATGTTTAAAAATGAAAATATGGCAAATACAAATGTATTACATTTCCATGATATTTGGAAATCATTACAGCTTGGACCACAAACACATTGTCTCATTTCCACTTATTAGGAAGCCTTTAAATTGCTCCTGTTTGTTGAAATTGAATACTTTCTGGTGAGTGAATTTCACTCTCCACAGGAAATGATGAATTTAAACTTCAGAGTGAATTGCTAAATTTTCTCCCAACGGAGAGTCTGTTGATGCTTCTGTAATAATTATTGGTAAAATTGCCAAAAACAGCAAGTGTATAACAAACGATGGCATCTGAAACACCTCATTTCAAACTAAAAATTGCTGTGCTTCCTTCAATAATCATGAACACATGGTTTAACTGAGAGGGTGTAATGTGTGTAACGGCTTATTAAATCATTCCAGACAAAGAAACAGGAGGTAAAGAAACTGTGTGAGGTAAAAGAGAAAGATGTATGCAAGTGCTCTAAAACTTAGAAGACAGTTACTGGAGTTCAACGTTTCACGCACTCTTCTCAGGTATTATTCAGTCAAATCTGAACAAACAGAAAAATTTTGAGCGAGACTTCCCAAGAATATATATATAATATATATATATATAATCTCTGATGTGCCTCAGGAGGAAATTCATGTACCTCCTTTCAGAAATTTTAGAAAAATTGGTACTTCATTTAACTTCAGAGCAGAACTTGCCTATGAAACTTCACGTTCGGGATTTTTGTCAGTGTCAAAGGAACCTAGTGATATTTAACCCTGCTAAATTAGGTCCATTGCAAACAGGAACTGCTGATAGCTAATTAGTAAATTTTCAGGGGTCCTCCAAAATGTAAACTAACATAATGAGGCCCAAGCCGTATCTTCTGTAACACTGTAACAACTTTTACTTCCTGTTTACAGCCCCCAGTTTGTGCAGCTGTAGGTCTAAAACTTAAGAGCATAATAAAACTGGTAAGGTTTTATATTTCTTTGCCTGTTTTATTATTACATTTATGATCCAGCACCATTAGTTTTGTATAATTTGCTGGCACCCAAGAAGCTGTGACATGTTGCCTAGAAACAGCAAGATGCTGAACATAACCACAAGATAACAACCACAAGCATAACAGTTCATTTTACCATTTAGATCCCCAACCTTAAATCTCCTTTTAACTGTGAATTTATTATTAGCATTTTTTAAAAGCAGTGAAAATAAGACCTGATAAAAACCCTGGATTTCTTAAAGTAAATAGATGACAAAAGAAAGACGAGATAGAAAAGTTGGATACATGCTGAGTTTAAAGATTGACCAGAAGGTCCTCCATATTCTTATTTCTTTGACTCACCCCTTCTCTCTTGTCTCTCTCCAGAGCTCCATGCATGAACTCCATCGAAACCTCCTCGTTTTCAGCCAGCCAGGCCAGCACAAACTGGAGAAACCATCTGCACCCAGGACAGGACACGGACACGGAATTATTTACTTTACCTTCTCTTTAATAAACCATAAAGTTGAACAAAGTTTGAGACATTTGCCTCGTTTTATTGACTGATATTGTTACCATTGTTTAAATATTTTACCCACGTAAAGAATCTTGTGGCTGTTTTGACTGTTGCTGTATCATTAAAATGTATAATCATTATTACTGTTACTCTGTCATCCATATTTCTAACGTGCAGATCCACTAAGGAGTGCTTTGAGTGTGTCTGACAGGCAGAAATGATTAGTCAAGATGAGATTCCTTTGTCTGGAGGAAAAGTGGTGTGTGTGTGTGTGTGTGTGTGTGAAAGAGAGAGAGAGAGAGTTTAATATACATCATTAAATTTCAAGATGAAGGCTTCAGGAAAAGTTATGTTCAGGTTAGGGTTGCTGTAAGTCTTGAGGAAATCAGTATAAGGCTCTGTATGTCCCTGAACATGACGTGTGTGTGTGTGTGTGTGTGTGTGTGTGTGTGTGTGTCTTACGCAGGATACTCGGGCACAGCATCTGTGAACGTGGGCAGGTCCTTAACATACTCGTTGTAAAGCCACTTGACCTTGAAGTGCAGGTTCATGTAGTCTGCAGTCTTACATAGTTTATGCTTCTCGTGTTCTGTTGAAACAACAACCGCACACACAGAGACACAGAAATAAAAACACACCAGCATGATTTATCTGTTGTGTTGGATTGCAGCAGCTGCAGGTTTACAGAATTTTAAAACTTTAACTTAGAATTTTGTGTGCACATTCATTTGTATCCAACACTTTTCAACCTTTTTTTTCCCATGAAAGGAAGTGAGCTAAAAATCAGAAACAGCAACATAACAATGTCTTGTGCACATCGCTGCACAAAAATAAAATGAAATCACAAATCCTGTTCAGGTCATAAATTTCCTCAGTTTTCATCAAACTCTGACCAGAGATACTTTTGGATATTGAGATCAGAGTACAGGAAGTTTTTTTTCAGCGGCATTACATCCGAATGGATTAGATTGACCAATAAACAAATGGGCAAAGAGAGCTAAATCCTTCTTCTGTTTCCTTAAATTCAATGTAGGGAAAAACAATTATTAAAAAAGGATTTTCACAGAGTCAGATAAATACAACACTCCTGCATCAGAGTATCACAGTGACTTGCTTTGGTCTGTTGTAATTTAAAAAAAAAGCTTTAACAGGGTGGTGAGATTCTTCCCTTCAAAATCCAATCAGTGTTCTCCGTGTAACATGAAGCAACCAACAAACAAATGAACTGCGGGACAAGAGCAATCCTGGAGACCGAGTCTCATTTCATTCCAGGCTTCAATTATGGGATGACTCCGATGTTACAAACAAACAGGAGTAAGAAGGAGAGGAGTCAGTGCTGCAGCACACTCATGTACCTGTTCTAAAATAATACAATGCAATGGAGGGATGCTGTATTTCCGGTGATCTATATTTAATAACACATTTACAGTGATATTATTAAAGAGATGAGGTTGTTAAAATCTATTAGTAGAGCTCAGTTGTTGTTTTTTTTTATTAACAAGTAATAATTTCCAGCAGATCAGAGGTTCCCAACCCTGATGTGCTTTGCTAAAGTGCTGCAAGGAAGCATATGCAAGAAGAAAAAATTCCCCCCAAATTGTAAAAATAATGTTTTTTCAACACAATTTTTTATTTTGGCCTTGAATTTGGTGCATCTGTCTGTGCTGCGTAACCTGAGTGCTGCAGAGGTGTCTTTGTACATTGAGAAACCATAATGAAATAAAAACAAATCAAAGTTTCAGTGTTCTCCTTTTGTTTTTTTATGCTCATCTTGTTTTCTCTCACCCTTAAATAAAAGATTCATCATGCCTGACTGCATTTCATAGTAACACTTTATTTTGATAGTCCATCTGTTGACAGTTGCATGTCAGCAGTGTGGCAGTTAATATTCAACAAGACTCTTTCAACATGCAAGAAACATGCATTCAACTAACTGCCAGTTGACTATAAGGTGAATTTCAAAGGGTCCACAGATTTGAGAAGGGTCCAGCTGAAGAATCAGATGACAAATTACCACAAACCACTTCACTTCAAGACACGCCCACTGATGTCTTTCTCTAGTCCTAACCAAGTAGTCTTGGTGCCTAAAGCTAAACATTTCATGTTATAAAAATAGTAAATATATAGGTGTCACATATAATTACTGCATGAACATATTCTGTTAAGAGGTTATAGCCTCTTTACTGTTCTCAGCTGTTTTTCACTTTAATTGGACAGTCCAAACATGTCTACAAACACTTAGTGACAGATGTCTACTAATAGTCTGTTAATAGTCAACTATAGATTACCATCGTGCTCTTGATCACATGCTGACATCACACTGTTGATTTTCAACTGACAATAGTTGATAGTCAACTTAGAAGATGTTAAATCACTGCATAGATAGTTGGGGACAGGTTGGGAATCTCTGCTATAAATGACTACATACAAACACACACACACAGTCTTACCAGCATAGAAATCAACTTTGCGGATGCGAAATGTGGTGGGAGCTGAGATGGCAACAGAATTACAAAGCAAGACAGAGTGAGAGTTCAGAGAAAACAGAGAAAAGAAAGTTTGAAAAGCAAAGATTCACATGAGAATGACTTAAAAGATGGAAAAAACAAACAATGTTCGAAGACAATAGAAGTGGGCTGGATGAAATACGGGACAGCCAAACAAGTCTGGAAATCTATCTCCTGCAGGACGAGTCAGCAATTGAATTTGTGATTTGAGCTGAAAACCACAAACTGTCTTGAGTGCTGAAAACTCAGCACCTCACAGGTTTGAATGTTCTTTTGTAAGCAGACTTGACAATTCTACTACAACTAAACAACTAGCTAATTTTAATAGGACAAAAGTTGAGTCTTACAGGAAATGTGCTGGTTTCAGGATACTACAGCTTCTGTCTACTGGTCTAACGTGAGATACAGTCAAAAGTCTGAATACTGAGCAGCTGAGCAGGTGTCATATAAAACAGAACAATTCTCAAGGTATCAGTGTCAAAGTGGTCTCATACTGCAGCAAATATGACTCACAGAACCTGGAATTGAAATGAGAGCCAGTTCAACACATTTTTTTAAGAAAGACATTTGTCAAAAAGGCCAGGTTTGTCAACAGTCTGCTTTTGTTGACACCTGCTGTCAAAAAAGTTTGATGAAAGCTTATTTTTTCGACACTAGTTTAAGTTTCAAAATATAGCTTTTACTTAGTTGCTCTAATTTGTGATCCAGCGCAGACAAATAGGCAACAGTGCAGCAATTTTTCCCTCTTCTGACTGTATCTTGTCATTAGCTACACCATGTTTGTCTATAATCTCACCCCTCTTCCAGCGGTAGTGGTCAATTTTATGCAAAACTGGAGGAGACGATGGCAAAGAGAAGACAGAGAGTTGATGGAAAACACAGCAGAATGTCTGAGTTGTAATTCTTTTTCTCTCGAACACAGACAGATACACACACAAACTGTGAGCAGACACAAACAGTCTTACCCTCCAGCGCATATTTCATGTCCTGAGCAAACAGCATCCACATGACCTCAGCGCTGACTTTACCCACATTGAGTTCCTGAGGAAACCTGACAGGGCAAGAGAAGTAAGAGGTCAGAACAAGACAACTAGTAAAGTACAAGATACTTTGCCAGTGTTTTTTTTTTTTTTTTGTCTGCGTGTTCATATTCTGGTGCTCAACTTCCTGGCAGTGATTTTGTGTGTGAGGTGTGTACACATGCAGTGAGTATAAACATAAATGTAATCAGACAGGAGACACAAACACACAGCAGCCTGGGATTTTCTCAGATCTTCAAAGGAGAAGTTAAATTTTTTTTTGCACAAAATCGGCCCTTTCAGCTGTTTCTCATAACGAACAAACAGCCATTTCCAGGTTATACATCCATGTTTAGCTCCATGTTTCTTGCTGGTACATGAGAGGACATCACTAAACGTTCAGCGACTTCCATGTCTTTAAAAACGAGCTTTTGTTGCATTTTTTCAACGGATTGTCTGAGTACACATGCTCCTCTGTTTTCAGCTAGCTGTGACGTCACCTGCTCTCTAGACTGCAGCGTTTGTCATGACAATGAAGGAGAACATTTTATATGATTGCAAATGTCCTTATTACAAGGCTTAATGTGCAAAAAACAGAACATATCCTTTAAAGGTTCCAACTGATAAAAATAAAGCGATAGACATATTTTTTGAGACATTTTATCAGGCTTGTGTATTAGCAGCAGTTACGTCATCAAAGGAAAACATCTTACAGCAACAAGTTTAAATAACATGATACAAGTAATCTGTTTAAAACCAACAAAGCCTCAAAGCTTTCAGATTGATTTGGAATAGTTCATTTGATTATTAAAGGAACTAGAACTTTTAAAATTTATGCTAATCTGTAATTACATACAGAATACACTAGAGAAGGAAATAAAAAAATTCAACATGTTCTTCTTGTACGCAGCAATGTAATACTGCTGTGAACGATCCTTCATTGTAAGTGTTTGTGACATACTGTAAATGCAACATTTCCAAAAAATGCAATGGCTGCATGTTCCTTACTAATGTTTCCAAAGATAAACTGTGACATGACAGAAATAATATCTATTTTCACAT
Organism: Naso thynnoides; assembly: GCA_029783665.1. Taxonomy (NCBI): domain Eukaryota; kingdom Metazoa; phylum Chordata; class Actinopteri; order Acanthuriformes; family Acanthuridae; genus Naso; species Naso thynnoides. The sequence goes on along the minus strand of JAQLOL010000021.1, from coordinate 7,783,133 downwards.
CTTAATATTAAAATGTGAGAACTCAAAGGTAACAGACAAAGAAGAAAACTGAGCACTGACTGGTTGATGATGGGTGTGTAGGAGTTCTTGTCCTCCTCAATGATGGAAACGATGAGTGTGATGAGTTTGGGCCAGAAGTCCAGATTCTGGATGCTCGGACCCTGCTCCTCCTGCTGGCTCTCCTCTTTCTTCTCCTCCTCTTCCTCTTCCTCTTCCTCTTCTTCCTCTTCATCTTCATCCTCCCCCTCACCTTCCACTTTTTCCTTCTTCTTCTTCTTCTTCTCTGGCTCGGACTGCGAGAGAGAAAAAACAGAAGAATTTGAATCCAAAACCAGATGACAGCGCTTCCAAAACCAAAAACACGCTGCTGTGAGGCAGCAAAGAAAAAAGTTTTAGAGCTCGACGATTGCGATTTTCACAAATGATCTGCACTCAATTACTTACAACAATAATGACAAAATTACTCCTCCTCTCTAATTAGATGATTTATTTTCATATATTCAGGCTCCATGTTTCTGTGACAAGGTTGTGCAAATTCCATTAGGTTGAAAAGGAGACTTCTTCGTGATTATCATGCAAAGTGCTGTTAATTTACTCTAAATACACACTGGTTTAATGAGTATGACCACATTAGGACATGAATCTTTCTGTGCACAGTTAAAAATATTCAGTGTTCTGGAGACAGTTCTTCAGCTGGAGGAGATTCTGTTAATTAATGCACCAAATAGGTCCAAGCCAGCGTTGTGCCGTATGCAGCAATGATATAAATATGAGCAAATGGAGAAGATGAAGCAAAACGTTAGATCCAGATTTTTTTCTTGCCTGACTCATATACTTTAAAATGGACAAGGGCTTCGTTAAAGAGACACCTTTACAGTGCTTTGCATTATTGAGTGTGCCATAGTCGTAGTAGTTTGCACCATGAAAGTGTGCAGATTAGAATATCAAACTGTGAAAAAGGTGGTACAAAATGTGCTAACATGGCATCCTGCCAAACACTGCATACAAAATGTGTTAATGCTAACTGCTCCAACTCTAAGCATACTAACATTAGCAGGCTATTTATGGATCTAAGTAGAATATACTGTATAAATGACTCTGGCCCTGAAAGGTAAAGCTGACACAGTGATTCTAATTACTGAAGTTGACTATTTTTTCCTATGTTATATATTCACCACACCAACCCTGGGGATCAATCAACCTATATTTACCAATTCAAGAACGCCAAAGCAGTGACAAAACAAGGCCTCATCTTTTCACCAAACATGAGCAGCTGCATCTGTTCTGTTTCTGCATCTGTACTGCAGAAAAGTTCCCACAACAACCAAGTGTCTTTGACTTCTCCTACCAGGCTCCTTACTGGTAAAATGCTGAATGTTGATTATGAGAAATTCTTAAATGTGAGCCTTTGATTTGATCAACTCACTGCTTGGACGGCAGGCTGGAACTGGCGGTTAAAGAGCTCCAGACAATTGTTGAAGATGTACTCATAGGTGGAGTTCAGGCAGGCCTTGACGCAGTCCCGCACCACGTTGGCGGCCCTGGGAGGACTCTGCAACTCCAGGACCTGCACAGCAGCATTGGAGCAGAAAGAAAAGACAGATTTACCTCACACAAAAACAGGAGTCTTTTAGAGGAGTCTATATTTTAATTCTATGTAACAGGATATTGTGAAGAGGGGGCAGGATTCAATAAGCATTTTGCTTCTTTCTGCTCTGTATCGAACACATCCTTTATTATATATCATTTATATAATATCTATCTATCTATCTATCTATCTATCTATCTATCTATCTATCTATCTTAACAAAACAAAACAAAACAAACCCAGACATTCAAACATTTACAAGCCATATAATAGGTAAATACTTAAGACATTCATTGATTATTTTGATCAGTTAATCCAGAATAGAAAATTGGACAATAACTAAGAAGCTGTAATGACCAGATATTTCTAAAGTCTCTATCAATTTTTGAAGCCTGAAGTTTATAACATTTCCTCAAAATCTTTAAATATGAAGTTGCATGGTTTTAAAATAATATCCAGAGTGGCAGCCCGCCACTCCTAAATCCTAGCCGCCGCTCCTTCAAATTTCTTTCTTTTTTAAAAAAAAATTGTT
>JAQLOL010000021.1:7767270-7780913 GCA_029783665.1 Naso thynnoides | reverse complement strand
TATTTTTACATTCAGCAGGCCATTGAATAAATTCGTTGTAAAAGTAAAATCTGCAGTCAAGTGTCATTTTTTTACACCGCAACGGCTCCCCGGAGAGCCTGCCCCCGCTGCTGAAAAAAATCCTAGAGGAAACACTGTAGGGCCCTTTAAATCTTTGAATCCTTGAATATAAACAGAAATAGTTTGATGAACTGAGGCCAAATTTGGAGAATCAAAGGACTTTTTTTGCTTCATTACAAGCATATAAACAAAAACATGCACACATGGATACATGAAAACATGCACAATTCTCCGTGATTTTTCTGCTGTCCTCCACTGCGGAATCAATCTTCCCATAACAGACCTGATCTCAACAGCACAAGCTCACTCTGAGACAAAATAGTCAGAGGCCGCAATCAGTTCTGTAACACTGCACCTTAACTCTGTGTAAGTTTTTGTCCTTGTGTTTCTACTCGTATGAAAGTCCTGACAAAGACCAAAATCTACCAAAAAAACTGCCTGCCAATTTTTGGCCTTTTGTAGAGACACTTGAGTGGAAACTTTGGGTTATCTCATAAAATTGTATGAGTTAATCGTGTGTATATTTTTGCTATGTTTATCTTACTATTGGAAATTTCTACTTCTTGTCAAAAAGGTCTGAAATACAACCTGTAAAGGATTAACTGACAAAAGTGGGTAGGCAGAGTAGCAGAGTCCTTGATTGGCTACGAAAAGCTTTTTAAAAATTAGCTATGAACTCATTGGATTAAACTCCAAGCATGTTTGTCTGGGCTGAGGCAATCTCTCAAAGCACAAAGCTGACGGCTTTCCTGCACAGACAGCAAGAGTCTTTCCCTCTGTAAACAACTTCATTCTGTTTACTTGACATGACACAAGTTGGAAAAGATTGTGCAAAGAAATCCACTTCTGCTCTGGCAAAGTGATTTCACACTGTTTATTGTAGTTGAGCATTGGGATGTGCAGCAATGTTTCTTTCTGCTTCTTGTTCTTGCTGCATGTTTACTGCCTTAATTCTGAAAACTGCAGTGTTAAAATTATGCACCACAGCTATGACTTGTCAACAGCAGCTACTTTCAGCACCTACAGCTGCATACCTGCTGTGGATGCAGTGCCACTATGTTATTACTGCACTGTCCTAAAACCACAGATGAGGGATTATTCTATTACAGTGCACAGTGGTGACTAGTTGAATGATCGACCAGTTGACTATTCAGTGAAATATAATTTGTGCCTAGTATATGCAAAGCAAACAGGGGCACTCTAGGAGCCAAACAGATTTCAGGTGTAGTTCCCCTGTGGCCTTTCTCAGGATCTGCCCATGTGTCTCAATAAATCTGTCCCCATTCCAAAATAAGCAAAGTCATTTTTTGACCTGGTTTAACAAGGTTTCATCACCCAATGATTATTAAACTGGTACGTTGTTTTTACCTTCATCCTGAAGAAGGTGATGCTGGTGAGAAGATCCACTGTTGACTTGAGGTCATGGAGGCGAGCCTTGCTGCTGGCTGGAAAGTTGTTCTGCAGATAAACACACACACACACTTGTAAAAAAATAGTTAACTCTCCTATACCACGACCCACCTGAAGCGGTGGTCTCAGTCCACTTACAAGCGAACTCTGGCACAGTTCATTTGGGGTATGAACATTTGACATTGAACCGACCCAACTGCAGAACAGCTGTGCATTTAAGGACTAAATCAGCTTCTGCAGTAAACTGTATAGTTTGTTGAGTATGATATATCTAAACAATATAGAAGCAATAACCTCCAGGAAAAAACCGCGAAGTTGTTCTCTCTCCACTTTGCACATTCTCTCTTTCTGCAGCTCAACAGTACAGTCTTTCTCTCTACTTTTCTTGACTTCTTTCAGTTTTCAACCCCAGAAGTTTTGCACTGAAGAATTAAACAATGACACTCAGGACCTACGTTATGGCACCAGCCCAAGACAGATACTGGCCAATGACTGCATGAGGCGTCTTTGTGTGGCTTGTGGTGCTGCATTTGGGCCAGAATAAACAAAATAATGTGTAAAAGCGAACCAAACTAGCTGACTAAAGAAACAGTATATCATTTTTGCATCTGGTCTGCAGCAAATGTTCACACCAACAGATGTGAGACTGGCCTCAAAATGGGAACTCAAAATTAGTGTCACCAGTTTATTAAATCACCAAAGGTGAAATATTGTCACAATCTCCATTTTTGTGCCTGAGTAATGGTATTGAATAATGTCCAGGAAAGTGTTTTCGCAGAACATAATGATGTCACAGCAAAGTTGACCCTTGACCTTTTGGGTATGAAATGTCATCACATCAACATTTAATCCTATTAGACATTTTTGTGAAATTTTGTCATAATTGGTTCTGGCCAAACCGTGTTTTATGAGGTCACAGTGACATTTGCCTGTTGACCAACAAAATCTAATCAGTGCATCCCTCATTTCCTCAAGGTTGTCCTCAGATATTACACTCACAAGAGTGGAATCTGTGTAGCTGTGAAGGTTTACAAATGAAATTACAGACGCCAAATTAAGCAGATGGTGGTAAAATATTTGAAGACTTCCCTTTGGGAAAGATGATTATTCATGATTTGTTGCATTTAGATTCATACTTACCCACCATACCATACCACCCATCCTTTTTATATGTGATTGAATCGGGACACATGTACATGTCGCTGGGATGGAATGAGGCTATAGATGTGTAATGGTTGAAGAAAAGAGTTACAGCAGCTGAGACACTCACTCTGTACATGGAGAGGTCGATGCGCAGCGAGTTGTGCAGCTGATCCAGGAGCTTCACAAAGCGATCTTTCTGTTGGAAAAAGAAAAGGAGCAAAGAGGTTATGCTCAGATTCTTGTTGTTCAGACAGTGAAAAATTTGAGCAATTTGCAGCCTGTGTTTGTTTGAATAAGTGTCTGTCTCCGTGTGAATGTCCTTTATGTCTGGCGCTGTGAGGTCTACCGAAAGAAAGAGAAAGAGACATGTTTTGTGTGAGAATCCTTTTAAAATGCAGACATGATTCTTTTGAAGGTATCCAAAATATTTGACCATCAGAGCTACCTGGGTTTATTAGTTAGTAATTAAAAGGAGCTCCAGTGCTCCACAGAATATGACATTGCTGAATATGGACAGCTTCTTTTTGTGATGTAGGAACACAAACACTGAAGCCATTCAACTATTTTCCCTTAATAAAGGCCTATGAAGTCAGAACAAGCTCTAAACCAAGAAGCTTAAGTAAGTTAGACTTTCTTTTTTTTTTTTAATCTTTAAACACTTTTCTTTGTTCTAAGTGTCCCTGAGAAAGATCTTTTTCGTCTATTTGACCACTAATAGCACTGTAGAGCAACATTTTTCTAAATGTTTGCACTGTATACATGGTATGATTCACATCCTGCTAGCAGGTTCGTTTAATCCACTTTTGGCTTTGCAAATGCTTAATTGGTAAGGAAATACACTCAATGTGTTTGTCAGACCTCAAAAATACACACTGGCAGTTTTTATTGTTATGATTCAAGTTGTGTATCAAGGAAACATCGCATGTAGACATATAACGTTAAAGAAAATTTTAGTATAAAGGTGTCAGGTGACATTGTTGACTCTTAACTAAGAGAAGGAAACACATTGAACCTGTTCAGCCTGTAGTTTGCTTGGCTGCAATTTTAATTTATTTGATTTATTTATTTGCACATTAAAACAAAACAAATACATTACAAGACAACAAAATAAAACAAAAATGTGCAGGTGAGAGTAGAACCCCAATTAGGGGTTATAAAGTGTCTTACCTAGTAAAAAACACAAATCATAAATTCATGAATCATAAATTAAGTTACAAGATAAACGACAATGGGATTTTAAAAAATCATGGGAAATTTAAAAAAAAATAAACAAGAGAACAAAAACAACGTCTAATAAATCAATGCAAATAAAATTATAGGAGAGCGTGAGTGAGTGTAAAAGGGAGTGAAAGAACAAGCCCGTTGGCACATATTATTAATTAGGAATTGTTTTAAATTATACTTAAATGATTGTAGAGTGGGAGAAAAGTTTACCAGGTGTTGGTGAGAATTTCATAACTCTGCACCACGATATTTAAATAAAACTTGACTCCGAGTGCCGAGATCTTTAGGCAAATGTGGATATTTTGCTTGCCGGGTATTATAACGATGAAGAAAGGATACAGATTTGAACGGTATTGATGTCATTAATCAATAACAGCTTTAGCCTACGGAAAAGTGGCAAAGATGGGCGAGTGGACTGGAAAATGTTACACCTCTTACGAATCTTTTTTGAAACAAGTGGAGTCTCTTAAGACAAGTATGGTAATTTGAACTCCATACCACTTTTATAGATCAGTCTTCCCAAGATTTTTGAAAAACAGGACAAAACTGATATATATCTGTAATTTGTAAAAAGATTTGGATCATCAGCTTTATATGGAGGAATGACTTTCAACAGTTTCAGATCAATGGAAACTATACCTGTAGCCATGGAGATAGAAAATATGTGGGTCAATGCATCTGCAAGGCATTCCTTCACTTCTTTCATGAGGGAGGCACTAATCTCATCATGTCCCTCAGCAGTGTTCTTTAGACCGTCAATTATTTCTTTAATTTCCGTAGGTTCAGGTTTGACAAATTCAGTCCACTGGATTACTTACTATGTAAGGAATCTTTTTTGCAAGGGACACATCAACATTAATAAAGAAATCGATAAATTTACAAGCAATATCAGAAGAATTTAAAAAGGACTTTGCACCATCTGAAAAAGTTGAGAGGAACTACACCTTTCTTTTCTTTCTCTGCAGCAGCTGGTTGAAAATTTGCCAAGTCTGTTTGATGTTATTTGACGATTCCTTTTGTTGTTGAGTATAATGTTGAGGGAATTGGTAAAAATATTGCCAGTCACAGTGGCTGTTTTGTCATTTACTCTGGTGGGTTTGCTTATGATTGGAAAACAGTATTTGGAATACATAGTTCTCAAAAAGTCCTTAGTGTCAGGATGAGAGGCCATCTTGAAGAGATTTATGTTAAAATTGCCCAAGATAAATAATGGTTTTCCCCCCTGTTAATCATATTCATTGCATTTGCCATACATTTGTTAAATTCACTAATTATGTGTTTGGTGGACAATACATGCAACCAATAATATATTTTTTTTTTACCTTGAACAAGCAATACAATAAATATTGATTCAACAGATATAGTATCCAAATTCAAGCACAAATAACCTCTTACCCTATATTCATAATCATAGTGGATAAAAATTGATGCGCCCCACCCACTTTGTTTCTCCTATAAGAGTACACTGAGTTGTACTGAGGAAGCTCATAAAGACTGCTAGTGACCTCAGAAAGCCAGGTCTCTGAAAGTGCTATAATTGAAAAAGTATGCTTGAGAGATGATAGATAACGAGTTAAATGGTCATAATTCTTTGCCAGACTCCTGCTAATTATGTGCAAGGTTGAGAAAGTATGCAATTCAGGTGAAATAGAAGATCTAAGAGTGTTGCATTGTCATTTATGTAGCTACAGGATGGTAAATTAACAGTTTCTGATAATAAATTCACATCTGGGTCTAGACTTAGATCATATTTGTCACTACTAACCCTTTCCAGATCCAAGGGATTAAATACATAATGTTCATTTGTATTAATGGTTGATTATTTACAGACTGTAATTGCATAATGGTCTAAACATTCACAGAGTAATAAGGAAATAGATCAGCACATGTCTCACAAAACCAGTTAGACCATAGATCAAGGTTTTTGTTCGTAGCAGGTGTACAACGGCGGCAAAATATACTTTTACAGACTCCACAGCAGATACTAATATTTACTTTCTTTTTGCCCTTTGCATATTGACCACCCGGCATAAAGTGCTGTAGACCAAGGACAATGAATTAGTCACTGTCATAGGTATAAATTTTTAGCCCTTCTCAGCTGCTTTCCAGTACAGAACAGCTGTGCTGCTCTTCGAAATCATACTGCAAGCCTATCATATTTTAGATAGGCAATGTCTCCTCTTGCTCTTTCAGTTTTCATCTGTGGTATCAACTCTTTACACTTCTGACGCACAGCTGAATAATCCTCACTAATATAAATATTCATGCCTTTTAGGATTTTCGCATTTGAGAGAATTCTCAGTTTGTCTTTATACCTAAGTAGTTTAACTACCATAGGACTTAGTTTCTTGCCATCATTGCTGGACAACAGTTTCCCTGTGCAATGCACACGTTCAATCTCAATATGTTTGTGATCAATTTTCATGTTTCCAATAGAATTTCTCTAAATTTCTTTTCTGAATTTGACCAACTTGTATTGGGAGATTGTAGGATGCCGTCAACAGTTACGTTGTTTCTCCTAGGGTGGTTTTCCAGATACTCAACTTTGGCATTGTTTATTATTGACTAACACAGCCTCAGTGTTGGACAGGAGGTGCTTGATTGCACCACTAGTCACTGATGTAGGAGTGACTTTCAGATCATCCAAACTTTGTGTAAATTCAAGGCTACTTTTTACCTCCTGCAAATCTCTAGACATGTAATCAAAACGTTTATTGGTTGAGTCATAGGTCATTTGGACAAAGCCCTTAAAACTATTCTAATCAGATTCGGCAGTTGTTTTTGGTTACATTTTTAAATGGTAGTTGCTCAAGATGTGTTTGCTGCCCCTAGTGGTTAATGCCTGTGCTACTGTCGAACAGAACTGTTCAACCTGTATTATTTAAATGCAGTAACTACAAGCATCGTCAGCTGAATCAGGAATGAAATTCTCACTTTTCACAATTCTTTACATTCAGGGATGGGTTAAATGCACAGACCAAATTTAACGATATGCTGTTTATCTGACCAATAAGGTAGCTTCACCTTTACCTTTAAATACCTATAATGCATGTTTTTGTGCCCTGATTTGCACATGCAAACACATATGCAGGGCCTGCTCAGTGTGGGTGAAAGCTTTAAAGCTTTGGGTGCAGTGTTTCGCTTAAAGACACAGCGACACATGGACAGGAGTGGCCAGGGACTGAACACACTATGATCAACGGCCAACCAGCTCTACTACCTGAGCTAAAGCCTGTAGCGGTTTCCCCATTGCTTACCTCTGTGATTTATCCACTACTCTCCTTTATATGGTTTGGCAACAGAAATGTATTTACATGTCATGCCAAGAAAGCACACAGAAATTGACAGGATGTGAGAAAGGGAAAGAGAGTACTCTGGCATAGTGGGAGTCACGACAAGGCTGACAAACTAACAAGATAAAAAGAGTTTTGTCTGACAGAGAGAGCGAGGGGGAGGAAGACAGAGAGACCAAGTTTCCAGCGTCACTAGCAATCGGCAAAAGTCCCTTGTTTGTTTGCAACAAACAGCGGCAGAAATGCAACTATATAGGTGAATCCCAAATTGGTCCAATTTGATCGTGTAACAGCTGATAACTGAAACAGCAAGCAATCTGTTTTACCTCAATCTTTTATTTCTAGAGAAAGGTAGCCATTCTTAGTTGCAGAGTTAGTTTGTGCATTGTTAGTAAACAAGAGAGGGTTTCCCTTTGTTTTTCAGCTTTCCTTAAAAAATTACAAAAGGCCAACTTTACCTGGTACTAAAGACCAGTAAAAAAAAGTCTAATTTTAATCGACTCTTAAAAGGCTCATTCAGTTCTTGTTTTGTGTCTTTTTTGTACATCTAACGTGGCAGGGAAAATGCTTAGTTAGAAGTTATTAAGGGGAAAGCAGAAATGCAGCATGTCAAAGCTATGTGAGCCATGAGAGTTGTGAAACAAGGAAACGAGTTTGGCTTTGGATTAGAGAAAACGAAGGGAAGGGAGGGAGAAATCCTTTAACACTGGCTTACATACGTATGTGCCAACAGTCAGCTCAAACTTTAAGGACGAGGCTGGTAATATTATGAGATTTTATTGGCAACAGACCCTGAAAAACTTGTTTGAAAGCTTCACTGTGCTCCAAAAACTATTAAAAACACATCAGTGAACCACATTGTTGCACTAGGTGACATGTTCCTTCCTTAACATGAACATAATTTATTTTGAATCAATTCCACACACTGTCCTGCTGCTATAATTACTAAGCTTCCAAACAGTAGCTGTTTCAGGACATTAGTTGCAGTTTTTTGTAGGTTTGCACCACTTACGTTTTTTTATAATACAGATCAGTTACCTCAACTCAAGAATTCTGCCAACAACAATTAGAGATGTGGGAGCAGTTTGCATCATTTTGATGCAAGGTAACATAAAGGAGTTGCAGCCCATATAGTGACCTTAAGAATGTAGCTGACAAGATTGGGGAATATTGTGAAGAAAAAGTGTTTATGGTGGATCAGTCAACACTGCTTAGTATCATTTCACTGGGTCAATAGCCCATCTGCCCAACAAGATCAGTACTGGTTGTGATATCGAGATCGATATCAATGCTGTTACCAATTCTACTAATTGGTCTGATTCTGTATTGATTCCCTCATCCATTCCTGGTCAAATTTCAGAGATAAAAAGAAAGCCAACACAGGCTTTTCAGTGTCAGTGCAGTTTCATTATCTGAATTAACTGAACACTTTAAAATTTCTGCCTTACATAACTTGGAATATAACATACACAAGCAGCGTTGTTGTCATCTCTCTTCGTGAAACGAAGAGAGATGACACGCCTTTGACTTTTTCTTCCACTCGGCCATGCTGATGCTGTTACTTTTTTAGCAGAATAGTGTCTAGAATTTTTAACATAGAAATAATAGAAAGAAAATGCCAGCATCCATAGGAGGATTTGATAACACTAATTCTGTTTGCAGTGGATTAGTTTTAGGAACTGGTTTTCAGTTTATGATGCCCATCCTTTACCAATCCACTGGACTTTTTTTTAATGATAGAAAACAAATTACTGGGGCTGAGTGACGCAGACAGGGAGGTGGAAGGAAGTGAGTTTATGGTCTCTTATGTAGAATTTGTGGAAAATAAGAAATATACAGTATATAGCCTTTCCTTCAAACAAAGCTTTAAACCTTAACCTCAATTTTAAAACCAAATCTTGACTGCCAACTATCCCTTTGACTAAGTGTAAGCTGGACAAATGTCCGCATTCTCAAAGTTTCCAAACCAGCAACACACACACACACAACTGAACCTAAAAAAGACTGAAATAAGAATCACAGATCAGTTTTGACCTTTATAAAATAACACATCGTCACACTGTCCTTCATTAAAGCCAGACCTTCCTTGTACACACACACACACACACACACACACACTTACCACATGCACAGAGTATCAGAAATTACTATAATTGGTTCTCTTCTCTTTGTTACCTGCTCCACACACTGAGGGGCAGGTTAGTCCCTTCAGGTCTTGTTCAGTGCTGCTGTGACGCTATTTATGTGACCGTAAAATATTTGGCATATGACATATGTTTTGATTCATCATTTATTGTGTGATAAACATTCTTTTTCAATTGGAAATAATTCATATTACATGTTAAAAGGTTTCACCTTATAGTAACATAGCTTAAAGGAGAAAATGGAAATGATCAATCAAAGATGAACTTTAGCTTTTTTGCATTAAAATCTGCAATCAGGAACATCAATATTAATTAAAAAAAAGAGGAACTGAGCCACTCTTTCAATTTTCATCACAGTGAAATCAACCTTCAGCAGCAGCAGCAGCAGCAGCAGCAGCCTTCCTGCTGTTTTTTTTTTTTTTGCTCTGACTGACAGTCCTGAACAGTTTCATCCAAAAGAAAGATGACAAATCACTTAATCAAAAGAAGTCTGAACAAGCAACACATGATGGTTTTTTTTGACACCACAACATAATAAATGAGGCTGTAAAATGCTCTGGTAGGTGCAATAAGTCCAGCCAAATCACATGTTCTCCCTCCAGCTGAAACAAATTCCCTCTGGCAACACTGACCACTGATCTAACCAAACTTGTTCCAGCACCAAAGCTGTGAAGCAGGTGCAGAATCACAGCATGCTAATAAAAGGTACTTTAAAACAAGCTGCTGAAGCTACACAACATTAAATTATCCTGGGAGGGAACGGCCCGTCTTTGTTCAAGAAGAATTGTTGCCCACAGCAGGTAAGAATTCGATTAGTAATGATAATTTTAAACTTCCTTTCTATAACACCTTTCAAAACCACAGCTACAAGTTAAAAAAAATACAATACTATATAATGCAGATACAGACATCGCCAGTGATAGAGAACCAAAAAACTTCAAAGAAATCCATTAAGCAAAATAGAAGTTGTAGACAAACGGCTGAAATAATAATATGAGAAGTTCTTTTTAATTTGTCAGTGTCTATTCTGATGTCTTTACTTTTGATAAAAATGACTGACACCAGAACCATGTAAGGAAACAAACAATCACTGAAGGTTTTCTGTAAAGATTTACACTGTATTTTGGTGTAAATAAAGGGAAAATTAAGACAGAATTCAGTCAGTTGTTTTGAAAACATAATTGTGGAAGTGATTTCAAAAGACAGACAAAAAAAATCTGAAAATCTTAGGGTGCACCCACTTTTGACAATCTGTATTGAGTCCATTTGACCCCCAAAGTCCACTTCGTTTGACTGGAGTGAGTGCTCCGTACCGAGCCCAAGTGTGGTCTACTATCGCGACTCTGGGACAGTTGGGTGAGCTGGGTTTTGTTGGTTGTTGACGGGTCAGAACCCTTGAAAGCCTCAACTCCAAAATTCTGGGGAGTCTCAAGAAAAAAGCTTTAAAGAAAAGATTTTTCACTTGCAGTTGTCAATGAAAATGTCTTTAATTTAAATAGATAAACTTTTTATTCAGAAATATGAATACATTGTTGTGGTGTATCCTTGCTTATAAAAGTTGATAAAAGTTTCTACTCTTCACATTCCACCTGTTTTTTTCTGCTTTGATATTTGCTCACCCATAGATTAAACATGGCAAAGAGAAAACAAAACTCTTTATTAACCAGCTTTGGATTTATTTCTAAAGAGTTTAACCAGGAAAACCAAAATGTAGGGGAGGAAGCTGGTTTGGCTACCACAGCTAACATTCATGCTGGTCCATTGTCTGACTGGCCTACTTTTTGTAAGACTTCAGCATAACATTGGAGCACTTGTTAGGGGGAGATCCCCGATTGCCACGGGGTATTTCACATACTACATGTCCATATTTTCCCAGGAGATAATGATACCATATGAGCCATAGAAAATGTTACCCAGTTGTATTTGAATTTCTCTGCTGAAGTCATTTGCCAATTATTAATCCAAAAAAGTTGTAGGCAACATTGAAGCACATTTTTCCCCCACAAAATATCATTGCAGTTACTGGTTTACGCTTTCAGCTGTGAGCAGGTAATGCTCTTGTAAACCTTTATTCAATGAATTCTTCATGGCAAAACTGCATTGAGCTGCTTTGTCATGGTTAACACTCACTGCTACTGCACCTCTTCTCCTTCTCAGGTACTGTCATATTTAAGGCAAGTCATAAAAGTACAATATGGCACAGCCAAGGGACAAAGATAGGTACCTGATGAAAGCATCTCTTTCAAAGAGCAATTCTGGGTTTTCATGTTATCGCACAAAACCAGGGCTAAAACATTTAACACTTCACACCAACCTTAATTTACACTAATGAAGGTAATCCACAATCAAATCTGCAGCAACATCTTAAATGCACATTCACTAAATAATTTTTACAAAGCAGCCACTGCTTAAGACCAGGGCGTATTTTTAGGACTATAAAATATCTTTTGTTGCTGCTCAGATTATTTATTTTTTAAGATGCTGGAGAACAGTTAAGCAACTAGACATTCACAGCAGCTTCCCCAGTACTGCCTGTAGCTGACAAGTACAGAGCTCTAGGTGTGGAAGATAATGGAGCAAACTGTAGCTCTTAAAAAACTTTTTCCCTGGGAGGGTCATTTAAATCAACCAAAATTTATGCTTTTATCAACAGATTGCCTCCCAAATAAACAGGAGAGGAGTGAAATGTTTGCACATCTGTAGTTTCCTTGCTGTTGCACACACACTCACACACACGCACGCACACACATACAAACACAGTTTGCCCCTGTACAACAACACAGACAATGGCAATAAAATTGTCTGCTGATGATGTGATTTCAGAGATGAGCTATGAAGAGCAGAGGAGGAACAGACTGATTTGACATCTCTTACAGTGTGGGCCAGAGGAGAGAGTGGGAATACAAAAACAGATGTCAGGTAGGTAAAGGAAGGCTGAAATGTTGTTTCACAAATTAGTAAATTTACTTTACTACTCTCCCTAAAAAAAGTACAAAGTAATAAAGTACCAAAGAAAAAGAACGAGAGATAAAATGTGCAAGATTTATCTGGGAGGAAGCACAGCAGCAACAGCAAGGGAGAGGAGACAGTTAAAAAAAAAAAGAAAAAAAAAGACAAACTGAGAAAAAAAAGGCCCCGCCGTCTGCTTTTGTTGTTCTGTGTCTGAAACCAAAAGTAAGGAATTTGTGAAGAGGCAAAAACAAATATTTGGAGTTGTTACAAGATCCCTCTGATGAAGATAAACTTTTTTTTTTTTCAATAAAAACACCTCGTTTGATTTGTGTGGTCTGCACAGTCTCTCTGGCTATTGTCCATTTTGGGGAGAATGACAAACCAAAAAAAAACCAAGAAAATTGTGTTTACTTGAAGGGCGCTCAGACAGCACAAACTTCTGCCAACCAAGACCAATTACAGTCCTTTCCGCAACTAGAGTGACAATCACGATCAGACTTTATTGTCATTAAATGTAAGCAGATAGCTAAATTACAAACTCTGAGTCTCCGGTGCAAAACATTCAAGAAATATATTAAATGTGTAGCAGATATGAGTAAAACTTACACAAACTACACACAATAGTAGTAAAAAAATAACATTAATAATTTGTACATCCACAGACATCGGTCAACAGGTCTTGGATTCAAAGACCCTCCACACATACTCGGAAAAATGTCAGGTGTAACCAGACCTGAAGATACTTGGTTTTGGAAGGATGGGTTTGTTGGCCTGTTAGTTGTGGAAACTACAGCACAATTAGCTGCATTAGCACCACCCACTGCTGGTACAGCACAAAACAAACACAAAAACAACCCGAGCCACACATTACATGGTCTTTCTTCTTGCTCCAAATTTTAGTCATTCCTAACAAACGCAATCAAAGAAAAGAAACCAATTGCACTTGATCAGACAGAAAAAGGCTGCTCTTGCAAATGCAGTGGAAGCAGTCCATAATATTGCATCTCTCCATGAAGTCCTGATTAACCAGCTATGCATATGGATAATGTCAGCCAGCAAGTGTGTGCCTGCTTTTGGAGAGTAGGACCTTTAAGTCCAGCGGAGGGCAGAGCCTGTGGGAGATGGAGCTTAGTCTGTCTCTCTTGCAAATGAGACAGTGTTTCAACAAGATCATCTGTCTCAATAAGAATCAGTTTTAAAATGGACAAGAACACCGCTCACCCGCTATGAGAACTTAGCTGAGCTTTGGGAGCTATGGATCATCAAACTAAAACAGACAAAAGCATCCGCACAATTCATCTGTGCAAATTTTTTATTATTATTATTATTTTTAATAGATTTAAAGATTTTTTTCTCACACAGATTTAGTGTGCAGATGCTTTTTTTTTTTTTTTTTTTTTTTTTTTGTATAAAGTTA
>JAQLOL010000021.1:7756460-7767170 GCA_029783665.1 Naso thynnoides | reverse complement strand
GTAATTATGTAGTTTGGCCAACAGGGGGCAGTCTGTTATTTAATAACTAATTAGTGAGGTGTTTCCATCAGTGCACTTATGTTTGGAAAACAGCTGCTGAAGTGTAAGACATCCTGCTTCCATTACATTTCTCTATCTATCTATCTATCTATCTATCTATCTATCTATCTATCTATCTATCTATCTATCTATCTAATCAAGTATCGGTAGATATAAAGGATATCTGAATTTTTTACTCCTCAATACTGATGTTGTCAGCAGCCCCCAAAACCCCATATTGGTCAAGTTCTAATGAAAATAATAACCTCAGTAGTTTCAACAACACTATTTGAGTGAGTAACTTCCTCCATTAAGAATAGTTAGGAAGAAGTGTACTTTGGAAGTAGTATTATTTTACTGATACTTTAACATCAGTAGCTACTCTACCTCTGCAGAAAGGTTTGTGGTACCAGTAGTATATTTTCTATATTCAAAACACATTAGTTCAACTGGTTCCTTATAACAATTTAAGATTATTTATATCACCTCATATGATTTCTTTTGTTTTCTGTAAAGCATTTGATTTGCACTGTTACTGAACTTGCCTCACCCTCCATATTAACAAGTTATATCTTGATAAATGGTTTAGAGTTCACAGGTTAATCAGTGTATTAAAACTGTCAGTTAAGGATAATTATTTAAATGAGTGGAGCCAGAACATTAGCGAATAGTCACTCTAAGTCATTAATTAGTGTGGATACCCAACTCCAGAGTGTGTGTGTCACACATCAGTTCATAAATTAATTCAAGCTGAGTCATGCATTAATGTCCATCAAGTCATGGTGTTACTAATGTTATCAAACAAGGAAAGAAAGAACAGCTTGATTAAAATGAATAAATTACCAAGATACCCACCTCCAAAATATGCCTGAGTTCAGTGATATTTAATGAGACAAATGAACTTATCCTATCCTGCGAGGCTTGTTACCAAGCTGGCAAACCCACAAGCAGACCCACACAGCTGTTTCCCATGGTGAGAGTAAATCTGTCTGCATCCCCTGACCTATTAGAGCGAGAACACGCTGTCTGCAGTTGCTCGTATATCACGGGAGTCTGAGTGCGACCAGCAGGAGAACTCAAGTCGCCACTATTGGCAAAGATCCCTGGAGTCATTAAGCTCGGCCTCTAGTTGTCATTGCCCCCTCATCTGTGGCTCCTGCAGGGCCCACTGGCTGAATGTGGGTCACTGCCAGGTTCAGAGACATTTCAGAGAACCCACAGTGATAAGACATTACCTTTTAATGAGGAAGATTATTAGCCACATAAAGGAACAGCACATACCGGCTAAGGTCATTCTTTTCAAAATATAATACCAACCTGGGTCACATTTTGTGAACAAACGCCTTCTGTAGGGCAAACTATGCAGTTCTTACTTGTAAAAGATTACATCTCAGTCATGCTTCTCTAGAGGTAGATTTTTGTGTCTTTCAGTTTATTTATACTCTTTTCAGTTAGTGTAGTTTGTGTTGTAAACAAGAAATCTGATTGTCTAGCATTAAACTTAAGTGCAGCCTGAGATGCTCATCATAGGAGCTTGCAGAGAAGAGTATTTCCTTAAATCAGTGTCATTAAATTGACCAAAAGCTATTTATATAATCCTAAATAATTGTATCAAGAAGAAAAGAGCATTTTGGTGAAAGTTTGGATAAAAGCATCTTCAAATTCATTAAATAAAGAGAAAACATAAAATGTAATCCACTTTGATGGCCAGCTTAATCTCAACATGCCCTCAGTATCGTAACGTTGTTATGTATCTGCCCTGCTCAGGAGAGACAAACAGTCGTGTATCACTGTCATAGTTTTGACCTGTAATTGTTGTGCAACCAATACCCTTGGCAGGGTATTTTTGAGACTGATTGCTTGCTGTTGTGAATGTATCATTTCCTGGCTTCATCAGAGTCAAATCAGTAGTGTCTGAGAAATCAGGTGTGACAGACAAAGCATGCGGGGAATAAAGATGCAGACAGAGACAAAGTCAACCCACAAACCCTTGGAGAAATACCGGGAAATGCATGAGACTTCTACTTCTAGCAAGCCAATATTTGGCACCCAGATGAACACCATGATTCAAAAGTCTGGAATCTCCTGCCACAAACCTTTTTTTGATGCTTTTAGTTTGAAGAGATGTTATTTCTAAGAGTGCTCTGACTGCTCTGCCACAGATCAATTTCCTACGATATTTGATATTTTTTGACATTAGAAAACATGTTCGACATGATATCATCCACTGGGTGCCACCAGGACAAAAGTGAAAAGTAAGTACCACTTAGCAAATTACAAACTAAACCAAGTTCTGAGTACGACAAAGTCTTTTTATGATGCTACTATAGTTAGATAGTGTCACTGCTGATTAGCTACTTAAATTATAAAATGGTGAACATTTTAAAATGCTTTTAAAATGTTCCCGTGGTAACTGTGCATCCGTTGAGTCTCAAACAGCTTGCTGGCAGAATCTCACTTACATGATGCTCTGGTAAAAAGCAGAGGACACTACACTAGGGTGGGGTGGTAACTAGCTTAGCTAGCTGTTAGCGCTCGGTGAGCATATAGTGATATAGTGATATAGCACATTGTACTCTCACTGACAATATAGCAGTGTGTTTAGGTAAGGAGCTCAACACATAGCAGGACTGAGGAAGATGACGCCTTTACCAATGAACTGCCGTTCAATTTTACTACAAAACTAGTTTACAGTACATACATGTGGATTTGAACATTCAAGTACTTTGAGCTTACATTTAAGGGCACTTCCTTTTACATCAGTGAACATTTCACCAAACTTCTGACAGAGATGAAAGAAACCAGCAACGGTCAAGTGGAGACGTGGCTTCAGGGCACAAAGACCACTGTATGAAGACCGAGACTAAGACAAAGAATTTCACCAACAGGCTTATTCTATGTTTTTAAATTCTGTTTTCTGTTCTATTTTGTTTGTTTGTTTGTTTGTTTTCTGCTGTTTAAAGATCACTTTTCAGCTTTGTTTAAAACATAAATTTCTTTTAATCAAGAGAAAAAAAATGAGATTATTTCCTCATTTTACAGGTATTTTTATGATGCCACTAATAACTGTAGATGATAATACATTCAAGATTATTTTGTGGGGTGTCTGACTGAGACTATTACTGCTTAAACTGATCAGTGAATTGAACCAAAATTTCTGATCAAGATACTTTTTAGCTGTTTTGTGTGATCAACAGTTGTGGGCTAAAAGGGACAAAGAGACCAGCGTTTGTCTAAATCACATGAGCAAGTCCCATGTAGCTGCATTAGCATCGAGACAAACAAATAGTCTATGTGGCAGCGTTAATGTGTCGTCAGTAGGCAGCCTCTGAACAAAAATTCAGGTAAACCTGTATAACACATCATTAAAGTGGTACAAAAAATGTCTTGCTCCGCCCTTTAATTCATATTCTTAGTTTAGTCACCCTAAACAACATGTTTGATCATTTGTCTTTGTCAATCTTGGCAGCAAAGGCCAGATGGTGTTACTGTGAGCTCATGTAATTGTTTTTAAGCTTTAACTAAGTAATTCTTTTGTACAGTTTGCTCCTTTTTGGCCTTCAGGTTCGTTCAGACCAAAAGCGATGGACGCGATGTAATAACAAGAAACGCCAATGTCATGTCGCTTGATCACAACTGGATCATATTTTTAATCATCACGTCAGTCTCTTAAATCATGTCATTCAGAGGAGAGGGGACTTGCTCTCTTCTGTCATTAATTTTGGCCGATTTAATCATCATTTCTGCACTACATCAGTTGTGGAGGTCCTCCACAGGTCAGAAAACTTAACGTCAGATCTTGATAATAAAATCATCCAGAGCCTGTTAAATTGTGTGGGACAGTCCTGTGTCAGCCACAATTAGCGTTAGCTAGTAGCGTCAGGATGAAGGGGGGCTTGCCATTTTCTCTCATTGACCACAGCCGATCTAATCATCCTTTTTGCACAGTCTCAGTTGTGGAAGTCCCAGAAACACTGGAAAATTTAACGACATCGTGTCTGTGTTCATAAGATAATCTTGTGGTGTATAAAGTTGTGTTATCGGAGCTCCATGGTATTCATACACAGCAACAGTTGTTTTGACCGTTGTGTCTGATTCAGTGTCCTTTCGGTAAATTCTGGCGATGTTCGTGCTGTCAGGATGTCATTGACATTGGTAGAACCTCAAAACTGATTGGCTGTTGCAGCACAGCATCATGTGATGTTGCCCACAAGCTTCAATATTTTCAACTTTGAGCGATGAGACGATGAAGGCAAAGAATGCCTCATCGGGTGATTCGCATCCCATGTATTGTGAGATTCGTGTCACTGGAAGTGACACCGTGTTTGATTGATTTTGATTCGTGGCGTTCATTGCTTTCTCTATTTTACATGGAGCACATGCAAATGAAGTGTTTTCTTTCACATGAAACCACAAGCCACTGCTGACCACAAGGTGTTTACATTACGGTATTAATTTCATTAGTCCAAGTTTGCTGATTAAGATGTTGCGTCTTTAATTCCAACACCTATTCTATTCTAATACTTATTCTAACACTGATTTAGATGAAAATGGTTAAATTTATGTACAGCTTAACTTTATTAACTTCCATAACTTTAGAAATGATAAATGATAAAGTTCATGTATGTAATAGATCAGGTGTTGTTAGGTAAAAGCTTAAGGTCTGGTACGGACCTAAAATTACGTGTCTAAAACATGTTTTAGTTGTATGATATCAAATCACTTGTTTTCATGTCCACTGTGCTGAAAAGAATTATGTTTGTCTGTGTTTATGTCATTGTGTCCAGTAGTCACTTACCCCGAAGTTGGAGGCTGCAAATCTGGCCGGAGCAGAGACGTTGGTGGAGGCGGTGGGGTGGGCGTAGAAGGCATTGATGTTGGCCAGCAGGGTGCTCATCACTGCCGGCACCCCTGACAGCATGTACTTAGAGGACAGGCAAGAGAATTGACTGTGGAGGAAAGGAAAGGAGGGAGAATGGAGGGGAAGACAGAGAAGGGGAGGAGGGTTTAATGGAGTTTAGAGGATTAGCAAGGAGGTTTATAAAGTAGTAGGAAGGGAGCAGGATATTTTAAAGTAATAAGAGGTTAAAAAAAGGCAGGATGGACAGAAGAGGGACAGAAGATGAGACAGAGAGAGGCCAAACAGAAACCAGGAGGAGGGAGAAGGAAGTCAATTACAAAGATGGATGCAGGAATAGACATATTGAAAGAGGGATAAGCAGGTTGGTTATGATTGGAAATGAGTGAGAGAAGATAGACAGAGGTATTAGAGGATTCAGCAAAAATAAACTGATGAAGTAATCATCAGTAGCTATTTTTTCAAAAATATGAGTAAGTATTGGGTATAATATGGTTTTATATGTATATTATAGTAATAATATGACAAATCTATCAGACACATCTATGACATGAAACTCAACATTCACACTTGGTAATTAGAAAAGTTACAACACTGACAGAAAACTACAAATCCTTCATGTAACTATTATTAAAAAAGGTTACAAAAGATCAGCTGACTTGTCCATCTAAAAATAAAACCCTGACGATGTTGTAAGGGGTCCTTTTGGTTTCAACCTTAAAATGAGGCATTTTGCACAGGAAGGCAAGTTTACAAATTTGGGTTGTCAAGTTGAATGTGGATATTTATTAGGCACTGAGGCTCTAATGACAGATGCTATTAAGTCGCATCATGGTAACTGAAGGATCTAAGCTTTTACAAGTCTGACTTCAAGTGAGCAAATCTTCATGCTTTGACCTGACCATTTGCTTTAAGTAACAAGTAGTCCCTGATGTGGTTTTTATATAATAAAGGACAATAACCGCATAAAAATTAAAAAAGAAAATTTCAATTATTTCTTCTTCAGTAAAAAAATCTTTAAAAAAAAATATTACTTACGAATGAGTAAAATGTGTTTAATTTGAAAGTTTCCCTGCTGGACACAAGATGTCCAATCATGCTGTTAAATGATGAACACAGGGACACTTGCAGCATAAAATTAAACATTCAGATGAAGAACAATAAGCAGAACAATACATTATTGAGTAAAGATATGCATTAAATAAGTGTAATACTTAATTGGTTTTGTATATCCTCACTAAAAAGTTCATGACATTTGTACATTTGCTTTTGTTTTGCTTGACACAGCCTTGGGAATTGTTTTGGCTTTAATTCTGGCTCAGTTGGTTGCACTGCACACATGCCACTGTGTAATGCAATGCAAAATAAGCACTGACGGTTATGAAGCTCTGGGCATATCTACCCCTCTGAAGTATTTGCCGATTAAATGTGTTATTTTTAAAAGTCCTTGAAGATATTTTATGGGAAATACATTATTTCATTGTTAACTTGTGTATAAAAATAAATACAAATCTTTTTTTCTTTTTTTTTCAAAAGCACAATTTACTAATTCAAGCCTGGACACCTACATTAACAGGCCCCATAAAAGTAGACACTTGTGATTTCTGGTTCTCTGGTAGGAGTCAAAACGTAGCTGCAGCTCAGTGAGCTTTTAGTGAGCAGTGAGACTCCTCTATAATGGCTACAGTGCATCTGTGAATTTCCGTCACCAATTTCATTTGGCTGTGTTATTGATTGGCTCATATTTCCCATTTCCACCGGGACAAAGTCTGGCTCATTTCTGCTTACAACTTCATTTCACTCAATGCTTCCCAGTATGATTATTATGTTATGTGATTGGGCCCCTTTATCACACTAAAAAAACACACACAAACACACACACTTTTTGTCCCAAAGGTCAAATTTCAACATTATTAATGTAATTAAAACGCTGTGTCTTAATGTGTGTGTATGTGTGTGTGGGTGTGCTCATTGAATCTCCACCTGCCGGCAGTTAGCCAATCAAACAGCTGCAAATCTCTGAGGTGGCAGGTCATCTATTCTCATTAGATCAAATAAACTAATTTGCATGCTGTTTATAGATCATTACAACCTCGCCCACCACTCATCATAACAATACACACACACACACACAAACACCTTAAATACTGTCCACACATTAGTATTAGTATTTCCTGATTTGATTTGCCCCCACATGCACAAAGTAGGCTGACATCATATCCTACTGGATGAATTGAATGGGTGCCTGGAAAACTTTACACTCCCACGTTATGACATTGAGCTTACGTCATGGCCTGGTATATGGATTCAATGCCGTAGCGCATGGCAAACTCGTCCACAATATCCTGCTGCACCTCGTCGAAGTAAACTTTCCATGCATCGTCTCCCTGGGCCTGCGGGATCTTCACCACGCCACCTCCCTCCACATCAGTTGAGAAGTGGAATATATTCTACAAAAAAAAAAAAAATTGAATTAATGAGAAAACAATGGTCATGCTAAAAGTAACTTAAGCACCAGCAGTTATTTACAAAAACTTTCAGCATACAATAGCGAGCTGTTATTATCTTTCTTCAAAGGTTGTTAAAAATGATCATGGTTAAAACAATTCAGAGATTTGGGCACATGTAGAAAGCTGAATTATCTTTACTTTTAATTACTTTTACTTTGACATCTGGCCACTTTGTTAATTTCCTGTCTTCAAGTTAGCAGCCCCCAACACGGAAAACAATTTGACAGAGTTGAACAGGCTTTAATCAAAAAGTGAAAGAAACACCGTTGTGTGTGTTACCTCATGAAGGCACGTGTATTGTACATGATACGGTGCCACCTTCTCCTCTCCTTCGATCTCCACGCTAATTTGAAGACGAATAGCACCAGACACCGCTGACTTGTCTGTTCGCTTTTCTGTAAGTGGACACACAAACACACACACAAATACTCTTCAGTAATTCATCACTCAGAGTTGAATTTAATTTGAACTTAGAATGACAAATGAAACACTAAGTGCTACAATTCTTTTGCTATTTTTTTGTGCCTGGCACTCAGAAATACTCCAAAACACACAAACACACATACACACACACCCACGTAAATAGTACGACACACTCATCTACAGCACAAATTCACAGAAAGATACACACTCACATCCACACCACAATTACCATATTTTAATGATTCTGAGCGACTACTTACCCAGGTTGTACCAGACGTCCATTTCTCCACTCAGGGTTCGAACCTCGATGATGCTCTGACCTAAGAAATCATCAGATTCCCTCTTCAGTCGCTGCTTCACTCGCGACTTGATGTCATCGTCTTCGTCCCAAACTCTTAGCTTGATACGATCTGATGAGTTGTGGCACTCGCTGTGGAGTTTGAGGACAGGTGGGTGAGGTGTTTTTTTTAACAAATTTAGAAGCATATGAGGAAGGTGTACAGTGTGCATGCCTGCAGCTAACTAACATATATGTTCGAAAATTAGAAACTACATCACATGTGGTTAGAGATAAAATTTCCCCCACTTGCCCGTTATTTGTTCCTATTAATCAATGTGTAAGAATAATGTTATAATGATTTCATGTACAACAATATAATGCTCTGGAACCATGATTAGTTACTTTGAAATTGATATTTTACATTTATGTGATACTCCTAAAGCATTTGAATGCATGACTTTTTCTGATAAAAGACTTTTCTTATCTTTGTGTTATTTTGGTTTTCGATTTAAGGCCTTGCACACTCTCACAGGCATTTCATAAGACTTCATGTATTCATAAATATGGTGTGATGTAGCAATCAGGTGCAATGAAGCCAACAGGAAAATGTGGGAGATGTCAGTCTGTAAACACACACACACACACACACAGTCCCGAGAGGAGGTTTAATCCACTAAAATAAGTAAAAACACCTGCGTAGGTTTACCATCTCAAACCTTCTTCTGCCAAAGCACAGTGACTGTGACAGTGACGGTGTTTTCCTGCAACTTCCTTCCAGGCCTCTTAGAGATGCAGCTAAGCTTTACAGTAAGAAAGAAAATAACAAGCTGAACTTACAAGCTGAACTTTTCCTCCCAGACTGGGTTTAGGTTGCCGTAGATGGTCTTTGTTCTCTTCTTGGTCTTTCCAACTTGGATCGTAACATATGGGTCACTGGAACCTGTTCTGTCCTTGGCCTGGAGACCTTGTGCACTGACAACTGCACACACACACACACGCACACAAAAAAGGAGAGAATGACTACGAAAATTGCATAAGAACAACAAACACCTACTCGTTAACATCATCTTTCGGTCTCATTCACACACACACCAAAACACAAGATATCACCCACACATGTTATGCAAAGCCTCGTAACACAACACTCACGACTCACAGGCAGATGTTGGATAACAACAGTTCTCACCAAATTACTTAAACAACTGTTGTCACCTGATGTTCTGCTGTTCTGTGCAACAAGTGGTCAAAGTGACATGGCTCCATTGTCAAAGTGGAAAAAAACTATCAAAGACGAAGAATTGGATTTCAGTGCAGTCAGTATGCTCAGGTTTTAACAGCAGACTTGCATCCTTGTTGCATTTTAATTTGAAGAATTGCATTTTATATTCTTCATTGTTTCTGTACCACTCCGTCAAGACATCAAAGCAACAAATTAAATGAGGCAGACTCTGTGAAAAACAGCATCAGCACAATGTGTTTGCCTTGAAGACTGTCTGCCTGGCTTCGCTTGTATCCAAGTTACGGAAGACGGCTTGGATAGAAGGAGATTAAAGGCTCACGACTCCAATCTGAAGACATTTTCTCCTAAGTGAAAGGTTAACAGTTAACAAGGATGTTGTTGAACTGTAAGAAGTTGATGACTAAAGGTGTATGGGCTGGCTCAGACAACAAGGCATTATGCCACCAAGTTTTTGTCCTGTAAGTGAGCATAAGGTGACGGATTTCAATCAGAAGAGTCACATTTTTTCACCCTCTCAGAAAGTTCAACAAACAGATTGGTACCACTCTCATATCTGTTCATTCAATATAAAGCCACAGCCACTAGCTGTTGGGAGAGGGGAAAACATTTAGCCTGGCTCTGTTCCATGATCTGAAAATTTGCCTCAAAAACTCAATTATTAACGTGTAGTGTCTTTTATGTTTAATTTACACAAAAACCAATGTGTTTAAATGAACAACTGGCTGTTTACTGGGGGTTATGTAGGGAGCTATTTCACGATTGGGCACAGTGACTTCAACGAGCCTCCACGGGTTGCCTGACAGATCCCTTTTATCTACACTAAGGGGAATTTTGAATATTAATTGGTTCAGTTATTCCCTGATGAATCTGTGGACTGTTCAAAGAGCTCTCTGTCGAGCGTCTCCTGTCACTCCACTATCAAGTTCAATGCTAACTTGGGTTATATGCAAAATGGAGTTTGAGTCAAAAGTATGTCTGAGTGTTTTTCAGATAGGCATGATTGATTTATGCAATTTTTTTAAGAAAAAGTAAAGTAAAAGAGAATAGAGTTTGAAAATATTAACCAACTTGAATGACTTATAGACATGTTCAGAAGAATGCTTGCAGTCTTTACCACTGTGTTAAGAAAGGACCTGCTAGAGCTATGTATATCAAAAAATGATTTTATTTGAATTTGATTGTCAAGGTTTTTATCTTATTTATCACCAAACAGAAAGTGGTTGTAAGCAGCCAAATCGAAAAGACAACCTTGCAAAACTTTGTCCATTATAGAAAGTGTTTGATACCTTTAGCTACAAGGTATATTTGGCCTGACAATTTTTAGAAAATGTTTAACTCTATATGAAAAAGTTCCTGATAA
>JAQLOL010000021.1:7729162-7746877 GCA_029783665.1 Naso thynnoides | reverse complement strand
CATATATTAGATAGATAGATAGATAGATAGATAGATAGATAGATAGATAGATAGATAGATAGATAGATAGATACAGACTTCATCTTCACAGATAGTTTTAAAGCCAGTTAAAACTTCAAACTCTACGTTATCCTAAATAAAGACTCCTTTAGATGGAGGTTGCAGACAACTGCACAAAAACAGATAATTTCCTGTTTCAGTTTAGTGCTGACTTGCATATTTCAATTAGGTTTAAGTTGTAAAAAAAAAAAAAATCAAGGTTGGGTGAAGATCAAAACCAAAATGTCAGAATGCAGACGTTGAGATTGATGCATACTCACCAGTTCACTAACAAGTGGAATTGGCCTCCTCTTGGGGAGGTCTGGCATACTGTCGATGCCAAATGGTGAGTTTCCCCTGTAAAAACAAGTGAATACCAAAACGCACTGCTCAATATATGGATAGAAAGAAAATCTAGATGCAAACACTGCATTAGGTAGTTATTCACTTGTTCACACACACTCACACACACACACACACACACACACACACATGCAAATAAGCATTTACTAACCCTGGCTTCGCCCATGGATGCTTGCTGGGGTCCCCATCTTGATCTCGGCTCTGAAATAAAATGTCAAAAGTCATAAATCTATTCCTTTAATGGTTGACAGCCTTTATTGGTTTCATGACACTGGAGCATGCACACACACAAGCATGAGAAAAAAACAGAGTAAGGGGCAAAAACAGGAGAGAAACACAGAGACTGAACTGGGTTAGTTGAGTTTCAGGACTGCATGCCAAAAAAGGCATTTCTATCAATCATACTGTCCTGCCACATATATGAGCATCATAAATCTGATTTCACCATGTAAAGTAAACACCCAACAAACCACACACGCTCCCAGTAAACACACACTGAATATTGACTTTTGCGTCCTAACAGTGTGGTTGTTTGTCTGACAGCTAGTAAAGAAAATACCAGTGACACACAAACATGGTAGCCTGGCTGAATTGACATCAATATTATTTTACATCCATATTGTTTCCTAATCAATACTGACATGGCATTCTTATATTCATTGCTAAAACTACAAATGTTATTAAAGGATCACAAATACTTTGAGGGTGATATCTAGTAAAAAGATTTCATTAGCATTTTCAAGAAAGCTATACAAACATAAAAACAATTAAAGAAATAGACACTTAGATGAAAAAATGTCCAACAAATCTAGAGAAGAATGTACAGACAGAGCAACATCTTTAAAGATGTTATGTTATTAATGATAACGGGAGAGAAACCACAAAAGAGGTAACCTGATCCCCATCTTGACTTCCATCTGTAAAACAGCAGAAGAAGGAAAATGAAACAGACAGAAAAGAAATACAGTCATAGACAACTGGACTGTGCCAAATAACAAGATACACAGTTATGTCATGTCGTTATAATGGTAAAAGCAGTGCTGCCACTAGGTTGGCAGATAGAAGAGGGGTTGAGGTAATAAATGTTTCATGAAAATGTATAATTTATCATGAAAATGACTCTTAATATTTCCCCTCTCCTTCCTCTTTAATGTCAGGTTTGCTTTCCAAGGAGATAATTAATGCTTTCTAATTCAGCAAATGGCTACTACTGGAGCCCTGGAGAGGACTAAGGGACTCATGAATGGCAGGTGATACATTACTCTCAAGGGGATGGAAATTATCATATGAGCAGACACAGTTTGGTACATTAGGTACTCAAGGAACCTTTTGGTACAGAGGCTTATCTATATCCACAGGGTGAAGATGAGAACATTTTTGACTGAACAAAACAAACAAACAGTTTTATGATCACCAATGCTAAGTGACATTTAATAGTATCAATCTAAAATCATAAGAAAATCAAACAATTTAACTTAAGGCTAGTAAATGTATTTACATTACATTCATACCATGATATGAGACAGATACCACCTGAGATTTTGGGTATCATTGTGATATGGCTTAAGCATTGTCCTCTCCTGGTTTTAAAGTCAAGATTACCCTCAATTGATTTATTTTTCCTTGATTTGCTATTCTAATCATTTTTACCTTTATACACCACGACTGATATTTTTTTCATCAAAATTATTCATTAAAAAATTCAGTATTTTGTGGAAGCCCTATTAGTTATCCCCATAATATTGTTGCTAGAACAATATTGAGATTCTTTGGCCAACAATATTGTGATATTTTACTTTCTCTGCAATACCCAGCCCTAAATCAAATGAAAAAATTCAAACAAATTCCAATGCTTTTCAACCCTGAGAGCTGTTAAAAGGCAAGAAGAGTAAGAATAGAAAATAGAAATGATAAAAACAAAGAGATCTGTGACTCAAAATTAATAAAAGACACATTTACTAAAGTAAAATAAAACAAAATGCACATAATGAAAAAAAAAAGATTCCAAGTGAAAAGTCCTGTGATGACTACCTGGCTCAAATTCATCCTGAGAGAAGGTGGACATGGTCATACTGGCAAGGTTGCGCCTGGTCTCCCGCTTCTCCCGCAGAATCTGCTGGAATGTCCTCAGGCACTTTAGCCTGCGTTCATCCATCTGGCTTATTTCCACAGGTGGCTCAGCTGCAACTCCTTCTGTTCTGCTCACTAGTGCCACAATATCCGGAACAGTTTGGTGTGAATGTTGCACCTCATTTTTCCTCTGATCTGCTGGTGCAGCAGTTTCATCAGTCAAGAGGGAGACCGAGAGGGATTCTGTAGTGGTGCATTGCGAAAGCTGGGCTTTAATGGTCAGATCTGGAGGACCCCCTGCAGGGATTTGTGCAGGTAGTTGTGTAAGGCCATCAGGTGGAGGCAGTATTGCAGTGCTACTGTAATTTGGGTCAGGAAAAATTGGAAGTTCTTCTGGGCATGGGAGCATCTTGTCCGAACACGTAGAATGTTGGCAAGTATCTGCAGATTCCAATTCAAGGCTGTTGTTGACTTCTTCAGGCATAGGTTCAACAGAGACGAGATCTAATTTGTCTAGAGTATTGGCTCTGCTCAATTCCTGGGCAGCATTTCTATGATCCACCACATTACCTTTTGTGGTTTTGTCAGTTTGTTCAAATTGTGCCTCATAGCAAAAATGTTTTGAAGGCAGCTCAGCTGTAGGAATGTCAGCAGGCAACACAATTTCAAAGTCTGTTTCCTCTCCAGAATTTTGGGCTCCAGGGACTTCAAGTTTGCGCAATGCTCCCCGCAAGGCAGAGCTAAAATCAAGTACAGCTCGGCCTATGCGCTTGACATTGAAACCACCAGCCTGGATGTCTGCATTGCCTTGGTAAGGGGGTTGATTTTCTAAGCTTTGGCTACCGGCTTTACTCTCTTGAAAGAATGGCTGATCCACATCAGCTACAGTGATGCAGGAGGATGCCTCAGTCCATGCCACAGTTGAGAGCTCTTCATATTCTGAATAATTTTCCTGGTAACTAGTAACTTGACAGTCCGTTGTGTAGCTTAGGTTATTTGATTGTCCGAAGTCAAATTCCTCTGCTTCAACATCATGCCCATCAACTGAATGGTAACCAGAACTTTGAGGATAGGAAAAATCTGCGGCACACTCATATCCTAGAGTGGAGTTTTCAAGGTTAGTATCTGATGAAACTTGAATCCCAGACTGAGTTTGAGGCCTTCTCCTCTGTGACTGCCAATCATCCCTGCTAGAAGTGCTTGCAGGTGAGTTGTAGTGTTTACTAGAGTGAACACAGAGACGTTCTGAGCTTCCAGTAGAGCATTGTCCTGATGTACTATATCCTCCTGCACCTCTGTAGTGATCCCAGCAACCAGTTCCTTCAATGCAAAGAGGGCTCTCACCTTGATGCTCCTCCATACTTTCACCCCTGAGATAAACAGTTTCTTTATGCCACAGAGATTCCCCAGCATTACTTGGTGGTCTATTGTCAGTCCAAGGTTCTTCCCCATCATCAGCTCTTTGCTGCTTCCTTCCATGACTACACGATGGTTTCTCCGGATCTGACTCAGACTTGGAACTATGGCCAGAAGACAAGGAGCTGGTGCTTGGATAATCTTGGCCATCCTGCCTTTCAAGGTAGCCAAAGCTGAGCTTTCTTGCAATGGCACCTACTGGGATATCTGAGCTATGGTCAGAGGTATCCTCCTGTTCCTCGCCTTCATGATTATCTACTGATTCAGCAATTGGGGACACAGTAGACTCTTCTTCCCTTGGTAATAGTAACTCTCCATGGATGCTATGGCGCTCATGGTAGACTTGGGGAAAAAGATTTGAATGAGACTTTGGCATCACACTCCCTAAACTGCCATATGCACTAGCGGGCCTTCTGCGGGGGGATTGTCCATCTTTGCACCCTACACCAGACCAGGTACCAGCGTGTACCCCTGTACCAGCCTTGTTGCTGGAACGGATTCCCTCTATCTCCAAGAGTACAGCATCTACACAGGATGATACTTCTTCAACTGACCCTCGAACTGAGGTCAGATAATCCCTGAGGTCAGAGATTTCCTCCTGAATCTTGTTGATCCCTCTCAACTCTTTGAGAATGTGTTCAATGACAGCACTTGACTCCTCCTCCTTATCTTCATCCTCCTCTATCAGTGTACTTGGGAGAGCTCTGTTGAAGTTGTAGTCTACACAATCACCAGTAGAATATGGTCTCTTTGGGCGAATACAGGGTGAAGCAAAATCCCCTCCAGCTGCTGCCTCTGAAAATCTGGCACCATTCATGTCTTGACCTGATGGACTATAGTGCAGAGATCGTCGTGTCTGCTCAGGTGTTGCCTGAATCTCTCCCTCGAAAGAGATTCGTTTCAGATTTCCTGGGGATCGGCAGCTTTTATGTTGCAAAGTGCAGGGTATTCTTATACATCCCTCTCTGTTCAGCTCCACCTCTCCTACACATGGTGGCCCTGGTGGTACACCGTGTCCTTTACTGTTGGACACTTTTGCAGAGTAAGCTTCAGTCCTTGGGCTTACCTTTGGATATACACGTCTGTGCTCCTTTCTGCCCTCCTGTGCATCTGCCTCATCCTCCTCCTCAATACCTGCATAATAGAGGTGGGAATCTGGGACATGGTGGTCTGAAGAACCTTGCAAGAGACGATGTATTTTACCTCGAATAACTAGTGCTACCCTGGGGTTTGGAGCCCTCTTTTTGGGAGAATGGACTTTTGCCTTTGTGCCTCCTTTAGGGGCAACACCTGCTCCATGTTGTCCATTGAAGCGATTCCTGGAGAACATATTCTCAGAAGAGCAGTCTGTTCTCATCTAGTTCTCCACATTTTCAATTGGAGTTACTATCAAAATGACCTCAGTTTTATAGTTCATTAATCAATCCAGTCGAAAGTTTAGTCAGCTCAGCTACTTAATGTCAGTGGTCCATGACTAAACTGGGAAGACAAAGACAAAATATTTGTAAACACTAAAACATTCATCATACAACATCATAGTCAACTGAAAACTGGGGGAGGAATTTAATTCTTGAAGAAGATACACTTCTTTGCCATCATCAAAGGAGTATTACTATTGTGTTTGAATCAAAGGAGTATTACTATTGTGCTCCAATCTAATATTGCAACTTTGTAAGTATACCATCAAATAAAAGGTTTAGTAAATAGGAAACTACTGAGGCATAGTATGTATTCATTAATGCAAAATATAGATCACAAAGTGCTAAGTTCTCAAAACACATTTCCTCTCCTTGTCCAGAAAGTATCATTTACATACTTTACGTATAATCTGACAGCATGAACATATGATATAATAGATTTTGTTATCAGTACGGATGTTGCAACCATGCAGCTTGTGTTACTGAACACAGAATTTACACATTTAAAAAAATAATTAAAAATTTAAATTATGTCCTCACTATACTGGAATTATAAAATTTAGGGGCTAAATCAAACTTCAGAGCACACTGACCATGCCAGAAAAGACTCTCCATATCAGTTTGAAATGCCAAGGTCCCTTGCTGAACATCAAATGGATAGTTTAATTATCAGGTATGGTTTATTTACCAAATGTATGTGACAACTATTTGCTGGGTCAATGCTAAATTCAAAAAAAGGAATAGCCTTTGAGCATGCCATGCATCAATAATGTGAAAATGAAATGACCGTTTGCCATAATTTAAAATTTTTAAGATTCTTACATTGCTCATTTTGTAATATGGTAACTGCCCCCTCATAACTGGCGTCTCCTCATCTCTTTCCAAAACTGCAACCAGACATCATTTAATATCAAGCAAACTGTCAACACAGAGTCTTTGCCTTGTAAGGCTGTATAAAAGTATAGGGTAATTACATACTTGTAAGTCTGGAAATAAATTTGAATTTATTTTAGAAGATTTGAGCACATGTTCTATATTTTCTTTTTATAATTTTATAAAAGATTTTATAAGTGTATTTTATAAGTGTTTTTAATATGGCTTATGTCACAGAGGCTATCCCAAAACTAAGAAAATGATCTAAAACATGTCCATCACAATGTCTTGTTTTGTAAGACATTCCGAAATTGAAAGGTTATTTACTTAATTATCACAAAAGTGAAAGAAAGCAGCAAATTTTCACACGAGAGGCAAGAACCAGAGTGTCTTAGGAATTTTAGTTGAAAATAATTGCAGTAATACAGTATAATATATAATTAGCAAGGAAATTGTTTCCATTACTTTATAACTAAATGAGAAAATTAAATAGCATACTGTTTGAATAGATCTAAAATATCTGGGAAACTTAAAAAGAAATCCTGGTAATGATTCCAATGTGCCACCTAAACGAATATAATAGTTGTTGTTGTAGTATTGCAGGACTAGTGCAGAATGAATTACAAACGCAACATAAATGGCTTCCATTGTACTGTTCGGAAACTTTCAACCTTCTCATGTACAGTATAAGTTCAGAATAATGAATATATTGCATGACCTTTCTCTAAAATCATATCACTCTCTCTTCCATTTTGTTGTTATTGCTTGTAAAAAAATGTTATCTCAATTTCATTTGAGACACCTTTCTTTACATTATCTTTCTGTGGTCACTGAGGAACTGTAATGCTGACCTTTGCACTTTGGTTGTTTGAAATGTTAATTACCAAGACACACAGAGACCAATAACTTCTCTTAATTGGTCTCTTTGGCCAAAACCTGAAGTAAATGCATGAAATTTAAATAGAATGTTTATTATTTGATACTTGAAAAGAACAGCAATTATAAACCATTAGAATTTTTGTTAGTGGGTTACAACACAAAGGACTGCATACTGTATTATGCCCAGGAATAAGAGGATTTATGTTAGACAGCCAACATTCTGGCAAGATTTTTTCTCACTTATTACTTTATTTTCAGAGCTGGACTACAATATATACTGTTTATACTGTAGACTAACTTAGATCAACCCAGAGGAGAGTCAAATCTCTGACCAGAACAGACATTCTGAATCATTCTTTATCCCTTTCTGCCACTGAACTAAGTTCTGGTAAAATGAATAATAGAAAAAGCAAGTATTCTCAATTTTTTTTGAGGAATTTAAAGAAGACTTTGGCAACTGTACTGTGAATATTGCCGGGAAAGCTAATGAAGGAGAGAGTGTGAACAGGGAATTAGAATATAAAATGTAATGCAGTCAAACTTAAATCAATCCTGCCCTAAAGGCAGACCAGTCACAACACTGAAGCAGATGTGACTCAGCTTGAATAAATTAGTGCACTTGCAGAAATTTTTGCACTTAAGTACGGAAGCTGAAGACAAACACGCATAAGGCCGTAGCTTACGAGTACTAACATAAATAATGAAAACTTCTTTTCTCAATCTGCATTGTACAGAGTGGCATAAGATCGCTATCTGCCCAAGTTAGAACCAACTGACCTTTTCACATAAGAAAAGAGTAATGTCAAAATTTCACTGCACAAAACAGACAAGCACACAATACAAGACTGGAAATCTGACAGAAATTCAGCTGTGAAAACTGAGGAGTTTTTCTGTGTCCTTGGTTTAGGATGTAAAAGAGGCTAAAATTGGTGCACATCCAGGACTTGGATTGGCATTAAACTCTCTGCATATTAGTATCAAAGATGAGCAACTGTAAAAAAGCCAAAATATTTAGTTGTAAAGTGGATAAATAGTGGATAAACACTGAGATGGGAAAGAAAAAAAAATCTACAATATACACTCTATTGATGCAGCTGTCAATAAACTCGACCAAACCACACCCACACAATCCTGATAAAGCATATTAATGGAGTTTTTGAGTTTCCTCACATAGCTGTTTTTTCTCTTCTAAACTTGTTTTTTTGGTCAAAAATAACAAATGATATATAGAAAAAACTAAGATTTGAGTTTTGAGAAGCTATACTTGACAAACTGTCAACATGCAGCTCTAAGATTGACGTTTCTTCCACCTTGTCTTGCAGCAGAAAAAAATAGTGATGTTTTTGCTTAATGGTGGCATCAGCGTGACTGTCTCACACTTGTTGTTTTTTTCTAGGAGTCTCATGGAGAGCAGCTGGCTGATGGCAGGTTAGAAAGCCCTATCACCCTTATTCAGCCCAACTGATTAGTGAGCTGCAGGGAGGATGGGAGGAAGCTCTGGGCAGGTGCAGGGGTTTCTTTACAGAGAGATTTGAAGACCTGTATAATATCTGACGCTTCATCTGTTTCTTTGTGCGCCCCATTCTCAAAGCTCTTATTATTAAACCCTGTAATTTGCATCACATTATATATATTTTTACTCCTTTATACTATTTAGTTTACTCATCTCTCTGCATCCTCTGCTCCTTATTTCCCATCACATTCCTTTTATTTATGTCTTATTTTTGGCAACACTCCTTCACTTTCCTTCTCTGTCATTTCACATTGGACAGGACCCAAGGGAGAAACTCCGGCCAAAAGGGGAGATTTTTTGAGTCTCTGCTTCCGTGCCAGCAAATGACAAGGATTACTTTCGAGATTTACCTCTCTGGTGAATTTTGCTGCAGCGTACATTGATGTCACAGCAGGAAAAAAGATAGGAGAATGGGCCATCAATTTGAACAACTTTACGCCTTACAAAAGAGTATGAAATTATACATTTTTTGAAAGATCCAGAAGTAGAACAAAAGACAGAACTGGTTGACTGCTCTATTTCCTGCACTGGTCCACAAGTTAAAAAGTTCCACATACCAAAAAACAGTCCTGGAGTCATGTATCAGAAACTTCCTGAATGTAAAATCCAACCGTCTTTCAGTTTAGGATGAAATTTATGATTTTCGGTATTTTGGAAACAAGTTTACAACCAGCATTTAGGGTGAAAAAAGTATTTTAAAATAGCTTTTCCAGAATCACCCTAACTGAAAAATTAATGTTAGGAATTAGGATGGCACACACCCTGTTACCAGCACCACTGTTGCTAACTGTATGGCAGTAACATCGAAGATGGGAAGCAACATGAACAATAAATGTCCCGCACCATGTAGGCTTGTTATTGGGTATACAGTATATCCTGTCCTCCACTGACACGATTAATGCCTTCGACTCATTGAAGCTCAACTGAACACCTGTCATTTCTAGTTTACTATAGAAACAACGCCAGCCAGTGACAAGTGCAGTTAAATGGATTTTTTAATGGATACAGGCTTTCAAAATAATGGTTCATGTGTGACAGGACAAATGCCCATTGAAAAATTGAGTTCTAACTAAGATAAAATATTGTATAAAGTCTGGAGTAAGAAAAATGATCCAGTCGTGAGCTTAGGAACGACATTTGTAATGGGAAGGTAAAAAAGTTTTGGAACTTTGAAACCCAAGTTAAGAAAGGACAGGCATTTAGGACATTTTTAATAATGATGATGAATGTCATTACATTTTTGCATGCCACACATGCAGTAAAAAGATCATTTTAAAATCTATCAGCATATTTCACACTAAGTTTGAGGCTTATAACAGCACCCTCTCAAACTTCAGTGTAAAACTAGTATGTCTCTG
Organism: Naso thynnoides; assembly: GCA_029783665.1. Lineage (NCBI taxonomy): Eukaryota > Metazoa > Chordata > Actinopteri > Acanthuriformes > Acanthuridae > Naso > Naso thynnoides. The sequence goes on along the minus strand of JAQLOL010000021.1, from coordinate 7,736,948 downwards.
CTCACAAGTTAAAGTATTACTATCTTGCTATGACTGCCAAGTGCATTTGTAGTTTATGATTTGAAGCCTGTGGTAATAAATTTGGGGGTAATATAAAACTTAAATGTAGAGCTGAGTTTGGAACAAGTCATGATTTTGCTTCCAAGACTGTTGGCCCTCTTCCCTCCTGCAAGTTAGCCTCAGACCATGACATGAGTAAAATTGAAAGGAAACTTGGCCAATTTCCCATTTGACAATTGAGCAGAGTTTGCACATAACTACAGCATATTTTCTTTGGTCTAAAAGATTGTTGGCCATTTTGATTAGCTGTGGTTTTGTGTTGGGTTTCCTCTCTGTCGATTTACCAGCACCTGGAGCTAATAAACCACAGTCATTTGGTCCTTTATTTATTGGATGAATGTTTATTGTCCTGTCATTTTACTTCAGTAGGCAAGGCATAGTGGATTTGGCTGCATTTTTTGCTGTACCATTGACCATGACCATTAGTCAATGCCAAACAATGCCTATGGCTTTTCAAAAATGATTCATATGAGCATTTTATGATCTCCCAACTGTATGTTCAAGGTCCCAATGAAAATATCTGTACATCTCTGCTCTACAAAGCCACCACCATAATTCATACATATGCAAGAGCTTTTTTTATGTTTGAACATATGTACAATGCCTTTGTGATTCTGGTGGAGATAGTCTCTCACGAAATTATGTCAGGCTTCCCTCAGCATGCATGCCTCAGCCCTTAAGCCATCATTCATATAGAACAATGTTGAAACAGCAAATAACATTGTATACTCATAAAACTAAAACTTTGGTATTATTCCCCCTAGCTGACACAGGTAATTATCCACCTTTTAACAAAACACATCACAATTCTGTTAAAAGAAAAAAGACTCACATTTCCGATGGAACCTTTCAAACACCAGGTTGTTATCTTGACACATGCACAGACTTAAACCTTGGACTGACCTTGAACTGTTGCATTTATTGGAAACCTTATGGAAACACACCTATTGACGACTTTTACGCTGACAATGTCAAGAGCCTCGCTGCTTTTGTTTATCTCATCTGAACTGACACATTACAGTCAGCTTGGCTCATGAGCCAGATGAGTGTTAAATGGTGAATTTATATTCCGCATGATGGCCACTGCCAGGAATCTGACTGAGCTAATCAGTTTCAGTCAAAGCCTTCTTGGTAAATGGCTTTCTTCTTGAACGGTCCATGAGTCTTGTAAAAGCTCCTCAGCATGTTTTTTTTTCAAAGGCTGTAAAGTTATTGATCAGTCTTCAATGTTCTCCTGTAAACAGGCAAATGGTTCTGCCATTCTGCCAATACCACATACAGACTATCAATCAAAGCACAGCATTCACAGCCAATGTTTGTTTCCATGATACCTTTGCATTAAAATAACCAAACTGTGATCAATCATACAATTGATACAATTAACAGAATTAGTGTGGTTTGTGAGCAATTTCAGTTCTTCTGTAAAATAAAAAACATTATGAAGTTCTAATGCAGGATAGATGCAAAGTGGTTTAATAACTGAAACCACACAACATCACACAACAAAGAATTTTCCAAGAGACAAGCCGGTCTATAAGACACCTTACTAGAACTAAGCCAATGAAAAAAGCAGCCACAAAAGGTACAAGCTTAGAATAAAAACAGCATATCCTTGCACACAATGACCTAAAAAAAAAAATCATCTTTTTCATGCATGTCAATAATTTGAATGTTGCAAGGAAATCTGCAGTCATGCAACGCCAACACCCAAAATAGAAGGGGACACGGTTTAAAACAAATTAAAACAGACTGTGATCATTTGCAGGAGAGTTTCACATGGAGGACAGGAAAAATTGATTCTCGGGTTTGAGTTGAAGAACATGTGCAGAACACATGACAAGACACTGAAAGACACTCCTGGGGACAAAAGAGCCTGATACATGGAGTTTTGTTTTATCTACAATGACCAACTTGAAATTTTAGTCTTTTTAAATTGAATGACACGACCCAAGCATGGGCTGGCTGAATAGACTGCAGAATATGGCTCCCGTGGAAAACTGGGCCAGCTGGTTGCGAGTAAGGAAGACAATGGCCCTGCTAAGCTGGCAAATTATTCGCACGCACAAACTCCTTCAGAATGGGAAGATTACACTCATCCATAGAAGATTCAATCATATTTTCACATCTATTTCATAGGAAGAGGAACCAGATTACAGACATGCTAGCCTTAATGGTAGGATTTAGTATGAGCTCAGGCTAGCATAGAGATGTAACAGAGGTCACGAGTCACTCAAGTCCAGGTCAGGTTGCAAGTCTTTTCTGATGTTTGTGTAAGTACCATATTGACTATGGTATTAAATGAGCATCCTTAATTTAACCCTAAAATGTAACTGTTATTGACCTTTTGGAGTGTTGGGTTTCTTTACATATGTACCAAACAGGTGCAATTAAAATGTTTATATGAAGATGTGTAAATAATTGTTTGTCAAGGTGGTTCACTGTGGGTGGTAGAGCTGGTGCCCCATGTATAGAGAATGTGTCCTTGTGGCCTTGGTTTCAAATCCACCTTGTTGCCCTTCACTGCATGTCATACCCTCTCTCTCACAGTTCCTGTCTAATCCTTGAACTGTCCTATCAATAAAGGTAGAAGAAGCCCCCCACCCCCCCCCCAAAAAAAATCTTTTAATTTAAAAAAAAAAAAGAAAGAAAAAAGAAATTCAACAATTGTTCATTCTTGACCTTGAAAGTAGTGGTTTGATTAAAAGAAATCTTAACCAAAGCTTCTTAATCAAATTTCCTCTTGCTTTAACTACATCTTACGACCTTCATTCACAGATGCATTTAGCTCAATTGTCTCAAAATGAATTCTGACTCTAAAATTTCCCCTAAATTTTTCTAAACATAAGATGTTTTACTATAAGGTGTGTACATTAAAATAAGCTTTCAGTGTTGATACCCAACGAAGCCAGAAACTTCCTCCTAGCTGTTTTGGCAATGCCACAATTAAGTATAATATCAATCCAGCCATTTATCCCCAAGTTTAAGACAAACACACAACCGACCCAGTAAAGTACATAACTGCAACTGATTGGAGACGATTCTTCAGGGAGTACTCAAGTATGTCTCTATATAAGGAGCAAAATGCTCACAAGCATCCTGCAAGCCTGAATGTATGTGTAATGAGCATGCTGTTCTGTTTAGGACAAAGACTGCCTGACAGAAAATAAATACCACTATTAGAACGGGGTGAATCCTGAAGAAAAGAATGACAGCTGGGAGAATAGTACGCAGCTGGTTGAGAAAAAGAGACCGAAAGGGAAAGAGCCAAGAAGAGAATCATGCTAACTGCTGTTTGAAAGAGGAACAGAATAAATAGCAATAACAGGGGTAATTTTAGAAAGTAATTAGATGGAGTGAGTACTAAACAAAAATAATGCAAGGCAATATGTTTGGCAAAAGAAATCGTTGATGATTTCATGTTAAAAATGAAGGCAAATGCAGGAAAAGCTCCAGTCATCAGATTACAAATTCTTGTACTGGTCTTGTAAAATAAGAAATTAGAATAAAATTAGAAATGTCATTCAAGCTAAATCAGCCCAATAGTTTTCTACACAGTGGTGACGTCTCTGCTTGATTTTTCAGCAGTGACTACACTGGGAGAGCCAATTTCATAATAAAAATCCAGAGTCCTTTATGGTGTTTTGAGGAGAAAGCTGACAAATTTAGTGACTTGCACTGTCAAAAGTACAATGTATTCACTTTACAGAAGTCAAATTCTCAATAATAATCAATTCTCTATAAACTTATTATTTTGTTACTTTTTTCTCAAATCAGCACCTGGTAGTAACGTGATACAAAGTAGTATTGTGTTATTTGAGATAATTACGAAGTAGATGTGTCCAGCTTCAAAGTTGCCTCCCTGACCCAATCTTCTACATGGACTTCCTACCTAAAAGCTTTTAGCAAATGATATCAACATGACACTTGTTCTGCTTTTGGTTCTGAGACACAAAAGTCACGAATCACAGCTTCTTGGCCAGATAAACATAAATGGACGTTGTTTAATGCCTTTAAACAAACAACCAATGCAATGGCTCATCTCAAGGAGGCTGTTTATCATTGTAAGATGATTGGAATCAGGGGGAACTGCAGTGTTTTGTCCATTATCTTAATCAAAAGAGTGGTTAAAGTTCTGACCCAGAGGACAAAAATGCACCACTACCCATGAGCAGGACACAGAAGGAAGAGATGAAGGATCCACGTAGCTGTGGTTGAGTGTTACACTGGCCCTGCCGTCGCCCTCATCAGACTAATTCTCATGCACACTCTAATTGATTTATCATCCCTATTCCAGCTCCACCAATTCCATCAGTCATTTCTCAAACATACACTGCAGGCTATACACATGTGCTCTCCCTCTCTCTCTCTCTCTCACACACACACACACACACACATATCCAGTATATCATGTAAGAGACATAAATGGCCCCTCTTTCCATTAATCTGACATGCACGAACCGATGCCCTGATAGGGACAGTGAACGGAAATTCAGTTTGCAGCATGAAGAGATTGCCATTCAAGGTAAAGTGTTTGCACTTGAAGGCTCTGATGGGCTCTCAAGCAAAGCTGTAAAAGCAGCCAGGAGAGATGCCCTGGCAAGGTGTGTCTCTGTCATTTAGCAGCTAACATGCAGAGATGGAGGGAGGGTTGTTTGGGAGCGGAAGGTGCAATCACTTTCCTGAGCAAATCCAATAAGCTGGGCCTGCTCCCTCTCAATCCTTCCTCCCTGTTTCCTTGACTGAGCTTTTGCTCCATGAGCCATTGCTGGCTGGCCGCCCGCGACTGGTAACCCGATGCGAATGACAATGCACGGCCTCCTGAAGCTAATTGATTTAGCTTTCTCTCAGCCATCTCAGAGATGCCAAACAATGATGCTGCTTGTTGTCCTTGCCATTCAAGAGGAAAACTCTGTTCTGAGCAGAAAGCTTTTTCCTTTCAGCTGGCCGTGATAAATTGACAGTTGAGGAGAATGCTGCCTGGAGCTTTAAGTCAATATTCAAGACCTGTTTTACACAATGTGTTCTGTCTTTTTTTTTGAATCCTACAAAATTACCTCCATTACTTTTGTTCGTTAAATTACTACCACATCAGGAATACCTTTAGAGGAGACTGTCCAAAAATATTAGAGCTGTACAAGTCAGTTTTTGGAGAAAGTTTTGGGAGGTAATACGGTGGTTGGAAGAGGCTATGGCAGCACACCATTTGCCCCTCTTTCAATAAGACTATTTAAAGAGGGTATAATCACTGCAGCAAGCTATTTGAACTTGTTTTCTGTTATACTAAGCTATGTTATGTCGCTGCAAAACTTTGAGAGGTTGGAAAGCTGCGGCAACCATGACTTTGGTGATACCACATGTGTTGCTCTAGCCGTAAAACACGTTTAACTAACAATCGAAGAAGAGCAAAAGTAAACAAATCACTTTTACACAGCTAAGCCAAAAATGATGTCTCACCTTCACTGTTTCATGATGAAACGTTGTGTTTAAGAGCAATAAATGCTGGATTTAAGTATGAATATTGAAAATAATTTAGAGCTATGATATCGTATTAAAATAAATTAAATATGTGTGCCAAAATTACTTAAACATTAAACTCAAAAGACAAGGGAAGATTTATTGTATAAGTTTTTGTATTTATATGCTTATTTCATGTTACATTTGAAATTTAATGTTTTTCTTCAGGCCCACCTGTTTAAAGTAAAAAAGGACATTCAAAGCCCGGGACACACGCACATCAAAACAGATAAGGGCAGCCATACAGCACACGGGAGCTGACGTTTGACACACGTCGGACGCACATCGGGAGTGATGCAGCACTTCACCTCAGGAGACTTGCGGATTTTTTTCAAGAGACGTGTACGTTTCTCTGCTAAAATAGACAGAGAAATCACCTGTTTTCAGTCATACTGACATCATATCAACAACATTTACTGTAATTTCAACATTTCCAGTGTGTCTTTCAAAATAAAACCTTACACAAGCATGTTTGTGCAGAGAATCTCTTCATTTAAAGAGTTAATTATGAAGCATTTGAAGGATTTTGATGTGTAAAACAGTATTTGTATTTTAGGATAAATGGCAGTCAAACCAGGGACCCAATGTAGTGACATTTACTTTTGCTTTTTAATTTAAATTGATCACAGACTTTGGCTGACTTTACCTAACAACCCCCACCCTCTTTCCCTCTCTCACAGCACACGGTTTTCTGTCTGAACTTAATAAGAATTAAATGCATCACATATAATAACATCTAACACTTTCATATTAAGGGGGATTTTGAAGGAAAACTTTTGTAGGAATACAGCAGTGTTGCCTGCAGCGGATGCTGCATGTGCAAACAACGGTGAGCGAGACGCAGCAGATTAGCAAGCAGACACACTGCAGATTAGATGCAAGATGTGTGTCCGGGGTATAAGTTGTAGTGACTGTTGCCTGAACACAGAGAATAATGTCCAATACCATGTGTAATATTTCCTCACCTCTGATATAAAGGTGCTCTCATACTGCCATTTCTCATCCACTCCTAAATCCTCCTTATTCTTGTTGTCTCTGTTCCGACAGGAAATACAGCTTTCCCTCCCTCCTTAACTCATTTAATGTTAAGATATCACTACATATACTGACCCTTGTTGCTTTTTTTTCCTTTTCGTGGCTGCTTCAAAGCTTCCAACACATTCATCACTTGTCAGTGCTGGACAGAACTAGACATATTCCCACTGAACACACACACCCACACACACCCACACACACACACACACACACACACACACACACACACACACAAACACATGCACATGCACACACACAAACGTACTTCTGTCCTTTAGAGAACTTTTGATTGTTTCCAGAGGCTGTAACCCACACACGACCCTCAGAGTATCTTTTATCAGCACTCCTTGTACAAGCTGTGCACACTGTTCCTCAGTTTACAGTGTCTAAGGCTGGCGTTGATACAACTAGCAACAGTTCTCTTGACCTTATAGTATTCACCAATGTTTACCACTTTCACTCACCATCTGACTTCCACAAATAATATGCTTTTCAGTTCCTCTGCATACACAGTATAATTCATTTCCATGTTAAATTGTCTATTGCACTTTCTGGTTTTGCATTTATCTTTATTTTTTCTGTTCAAGTTCAAGCATACCAGCAAGGACTTTTCTCCTACCTTCTGGGAATTCTACCTGTCTGTCTTACCCTGTATTTCTTTGTTTTCTGTTTGGACTGTCATCCCTTTTCCACTAGACAAAAACCTGTGTAAACCCACTAAGATCTGGCTTTTAAGTGCAATGAGAAAGGGTACACTTGCCATTTACATCAGGGTCATTTGACCCAACAATAGATGCGGGTCTTTCTCACCTTGGCTTGGCTCAGGTCGGCTTTTAATGTAAACATAAGACCAGGGTGAACATGGCAAATTTTGATGAATTTCCCAGTGCCTTTTTTTCCCTTTGTCTCCTGTTGCGTCATGGAATCCAGGCACGGCCCAGGATTTCAGTTTTTGATGGACTTGTCAATTAACGAAGTTAACATTAATGGGCAAAGAACTGAAAATGATTCATCCTTGATTTGCTTGACTGTAAGCATAGAGCATTTCTGTTGAGACAAGCTTATAAATTGACAGCAAACTGCACTGCTCTCTCTTTCTCATTAAGTCAATCTTTCTCTCTCTCTCTCTCTCTCTCTCTCTCTCTCTCTCTCTCTCTCCCTCTCCCTGCAATCAATT
>JAQLOL010000021.1:7663949-7708842 GCA_029783665.1 Naso thynnoides | reverse complement strand
CAGGCTCTGGTAGTGGATGCAGCTCTTTCTCAACCTCCTCCTCCTCATTTTCCTCTTCTTCTCCCCACGTGGACGGCTGGCTATTAAGAGGAGGACGAGGGCCAGTGGGATCTTTGCGCTCCTCAAATTCAGAGCTGAGCTGGGAGCTGGCTGGGCTAAGGTTGCCTGATGAATCAAACCGACTGCTGTCTGGAGGACTGTAGGGGACGACATTGCTGTTTAAAATATAGTGATGTTTTAAAATGGCAACATTTAGTTGAAAGAAGCCTTTACAAGTGAATTGTTTTATTCCGAAATTCAACATTTAGGAAATTGCACCATAAAATTAGGAAACTGTTAGAGTTTTTTGAGTGATTGTTTTTTTGATTTGATCCAAAAAATATTGATACAAAAAAGTAGCTTCTACTTTGAATGGAATAGATTAATTTGGGAATAAAACAATCCAACTATTTTAAGGACTGAGGGTAACAGTCAGAGTAAAAGAAGTTAATTAATTATCATCATTTCCAGGTGGGAAAGTTCACACAAAACAAGGAAAACTACTGTAATAGGGTTCAACAGTGTGAGCTGAAGAGTAAAGGCTGAGTGCAGTGCATGTCAACACAACGCTGCAATCAGCATTGGGAGAATCTCAGCCTTCCTTAAGACTGGTGGTGCACTACTGCATGTTAAAGGAATTAACAGTACACTGATGTAAGTCCACCTTTTACAATTTTTCAAGTCTTGAAGGTTCTGTCTAAAAGCCTGATTATGAGTGAAAAATAAAGAAATAACTTTTGAAATTCACCTACTTCTCCTACAGAACATTAACAGGATCTACTAATGTGTATCATAAAATGACAAATGCGCAATATTCGTGATTCTTTAACTTTTTTAACAATACTAAAACTAAAAGGTTAAAAAAGCCTGTTTGAGCAATGGGGACACACTTAACCTACCGAATAAAAGATTTTAGTGGGCAGACTGCATAGGAGAACGCTGTGGGGCTGCAGGATGATGGAGACTGCTGACACAGAGAGTGGCTCTGTGCTTTAACTGGCATGATTTACTTTGTTTTGGCAGCAGGCCAAATTACTTCTCACTGTTCCTTTTATTCCAATGTCCAGCCTGCCTCCATGGTGCGCATTGCCACACCATCATAAATCTATCAGAGTTTGATTTATATAAACAAATTGGCTGAGGCTTGGAGGATAATTCAGAGAACTGCAGGGGACGGAGAAGGGAGGGGCTACGTACACGCCTCTCAAATAAAGAGCTAATAAATAAAGACCAGTGGTTTCTTCATTTATTGCACTTCCATCACTGTTAGGGAAGCTATTACGGAGGTACAGTAAGTACAAAACAGCTCCAGTAAATTTACACATAATGGTGAGCACCTTTTAAGAATACATTCCTTTCTTATGTCTTTGATGGGGAAACTTACAAAGTCAGAGTTTTACTTATTGGTCTGTGTTTATGATTTTGAGGTGGACATAATATTATGATGTTGGGTTTTTGTTTGTTTGTTTGTTTGTTTGTTTGTTTGTTTGTTGAGCAAAATCTAAAAATATCAAAACCTAAAAACATTTTTAGGATAATTACATTAAGAAGTGGAATGGAAAAGGGAAAAAACAAGAATACAAAGACAGTAATATGAAAACTAAATAGGAAAAAGAGAGCAGGACAGGTCTATACATTTGTCTACATTAGCATGATAAATGAACAAAACCATTTATCATACAAATTTTACTAGCCTTTTCGTAGCTTCCTTTGACAACAAGTCCTTTTGTTTGTCCATGTCCAAATCTGCATGCAAGGTGTCAGGTACATCAGCTACACTCATATCTGCCTCACACATGGTAATCTTTAGCTGGGGCTTATCCAAACCTTCTGATAAGGAAACTGATTGAGAGGGGAAGCCCGACTGCGGTGACTGTGCTAAAGTATCACAGCTTCCTGTTTTTGAAGTTTGTGTCGGTCCGTCTACATCACTAGCATCTGCACTTTCAGTTTCTCCAGAACCTGGAGAAAGTTTTTCAGGCTCTGGCTCACAAAATTCATCTGTAGGTATTGGACTTTGGGAGTTAGATTGGGCTATTGCCACAGGAGGGGTGGATTCGGCTTGGGGAGAGTCAGGGCTCCCAAACATTGAGCCAAGTTTCATGCCGAACACAGATGAAGCAGATGATGGTTCTTCCTTTCCAGCTGGCTTTTCATCTTGGAAAATACCAGCAGAAAAGTTTTTAAAACCAGAAAACAGACTACCATCTGACTGCTGTGACTTCGAACCAGCAGCTGGAGATGGAGTGGTGGAGAAAAAGGATCCAATAGATGATGTTCCTTCAGCAGCTGCAGACATAAAGCCAAATTTAGGGGCAGTCAAGCCTGGTATTTCAAATATGCCCTTGGTTTCAGGAGCTGGGGGTGGTTCAGCTTCATCAGATACTGCAGAGCCTGGCTCTTCTAAATTCTGAGCATGCTCATTATTTTCTGTCTCTGCCTCAAGAGAAACAGTTTTCACAGTGGATTTATCTAGGGCAGTTTTTTCTGCATCAGTTTTGTCTGTTCGTTCTGCCTCCTCCACTGATCCTTTTTCAGGAACTTCAGAGTCCTCACTGTTTTGAACCTGTTCATCCCCAGATAAAGAGGTCTTTACTGTAATTGTCTTTTCAGTGCTATCAGAGACAGTTATATTTGCAGAAGTATCCCCTTGTCCAGATTCTGTGCCTGACTGTTGCTGCTCCTCAGATTTAGTTGTTTCAGGTCCTTTGAATATACCAAATATCTCACTGGTAAGGGATTCTGTAGCAATGCTACTTGGAAGTCCAAAAAACGAGCTTTTCTGTGGTGGTGGTGGTGGTGGTTGTTGTTGTTGTTGTTGTTGTTGTGGCTGACGAGAAGCAGAGGATGATCCAAATAGTGAACCAGGTGAACCTGAAAAAAATCCACCAACAGTGGATGGTTTACTTGGAGCATTTGAGGTAGAAAACATAGACATAAAGCCAGAAAATGGAGCTGGTTCAGGCGACTTCTGTGGTCCTGGCTGTCTTGGTACAGCCATTCTGGGTCCTGCCATTCTTGGACTTCCCATTCGTGGCCCTCCCATCCTTGGTGCTCCCATTCTTTGTCCTGGAGGGCCAGGTGGCCTTGCCATTCGTGGCATGGGCTGTTGCTGGGGTAAAGGACAGGCAGGCTCCAATGTTGGACTTTTCAATGGCCCCTCAGCTTGAGATACTGTAACTTCTGTTAAGTTGGCAACAAAAGTTTTATCTTCATCTGGTAAGGAGACCGTTAAAACAGAATTATTATTTTCAGTTTTCTCTAATCCATCAGTAAATTCTTTCCTGCCTTCTCCAGGCTGTAATAAAGCCTCTGTTGGCTTCTTTGTAGTTTCATCAGATGTGGTTTTCAGTCCTTCCTCACTAGATTTTTTTGATTCTGATACTGCATCCATCACAGACTCTGCAGTAGGTTTCTCTGGAACCGCTATCAGTGAATCTGTCGCAGTTGCCTCTTCATTTTTTTCCAAATCTGCAACACCTGCTTGTTCACTATCAATGACTTTCAAAGGTTCTTTGGTCAATTTTTCCACATTGGCGACTGCTGTTTGTTTTTCAGCAGCAATCTTCAGAGGTTCCTTGGTTAATTTTTCAACATCTGCAACCACTGTTTGTTCTTCACCAGTAGCTTCCAAAGACTCCAAAGCTGATTTTTCCATTTCTGCAACTGCTGTTTTTTCTTCATCAATAAACATTAAAGGCTCCTCAGTGGATTTTTCCACATTTGTAACTGATGTTTGTTTATTAGCATCAATTCTCAAAGGCTCCTCAGTTGGTTTTTCGACAACTGCAGTTTGCTCTTCATCATCAGCTTTTAGAGGCTCCTTGTGTTGTTGTCCAGCCTCTGGTCTTGTTATCTCTTCTTCAACAACAGCTTTCACACATTTCGCTTCAATTATATCAAGTTTTTTGTTTTTGTCAGCATAATCCAGAACACTCTCTGAAACCTGCATATCATCAGATTTTACTGATGGGCTTTTGGCAGATATAGTTTCATCATCAGCAGTTTTAATCTCAACAGTATCTGTTGCTAATATAGCAACTTCTGTCTCAGCATCAACTGTATCATTCAAATCTTCATGTTCTTTATGAATGTCTGACTGTTTTCCACCGACTAGTTTTGCAGCTTGTTGGTCCTGTAGTGTCTCCTCTTGTGGATTACTGGTCATATTTGTTGTGTCTATGGTAAAAGTTTCAACCTTAACCAAGCCATTTTCATTACAAGTAAGGTGTTTTTGTGCTGAGACTATTTTGCCCACTTCCAGATGTGAATCTTTTTGGGTAACAGAATTTTCAGGAGTATTTTTATTAAGGTCTAAAATTGAATCTTGCTCTAACTTTACAGATGGTGTAGAGACAGGCCCACATGGTATACTTTCCATGGCCTCAACAAGTTGATCTGTTTTGTCTTTTGACAAATCTTTTGTGTCCATGATTTTCACCTGTTCTGAGGCAATCTCCTCCTTCACAGGAACAGTTATTTCGTGCTCTGTCTTGGCTTCCTCCATGAAAGATTTTCCAAACAGGCCAAGGCCAGTTTTAGATTTGTTACCGTCAGAACTCCCACCAAGTGAAAACACAGAGGAAACTTTGAAACCACCATCTGATTCAAGTGGTTTAGAAGCTTCAGGATGTGTTTCTGATGATTGCTGGTTTTGGCCACCAAACATGGAGAACAGTCCCTTTCCAGTAGGCTCTGAACCTTTAGGTGGACTTACTGTTGGTCCTGGTGAGGGTACTCTAGGTCCAGTTTGGGACTGAGCACTGAGACCTCCAAACTTTGAAAATAAACCTGTACCAGGTGATTCTTTTTGTGAAGTAGAACCTGGAAGGATGCCACCAAATATTGAGGATCCAGTAGAAGGTCCTCGTGGTGTGGCACTACCCCCAGGATGACCTCTGTAACTGGGTGGTTGCTGAGGAGCAGATGCACCAAACATGGAAAACAGGCCTTTGCCAGGAGGTTCTTTGGGTGGAGGTCCTCTAGGTGGCAAACTTCCACCTGTTGGAACTCTTGGGCCAGATGGTGGCTGACTATTAGATCCACTAAACATAGAAAATAAGCCTTTTCCCTGGGTCTCTTGTTGGGTTGACAGAGGTGGATCTTTGGATCCGGGTGAAGATGAGGCATTTGATCCCCCAAACATTGAGAGTAACCCTGCACCAGGAGTGTCTTTAGTCGATGACCCTGGAAGAATGCCACCAAGTATTGATAGTCCAGTTTGGGAGGATGTTTGCTGTGAGGTTGTAGTGGAGCCACTTAACACAGAAAACATACTTTTGCCTGATTGTTTATCAGGTTGTTCTGCCTCAGGGTGACTAACTTTGACAGCTGAACTATCCTCCTTAGAGGTAATGACTTCCTCTGTTGGAGGTTTGAGAGGACTGTGTTCAGGGGCAGTATGAGTGACATCCCTTTCATTTTTTTCATGAAGTTGTTGGATTTCCTCAGATGGTTTTACATCTGAGGCTGAAGGTATTTCTTTCAGTGACAACTTCTCAAGAGACTGAACTCCTTTAGGCAATCCAACATCTAGTTGAGTTGTACTTTTTTCTTTCTGGGCTGATGCTTCAATATTTTCAGCTTCTTCTAGTGATGATGGCACTACAGTTGTGTTTTCAACCTGGCTGAGGTCATCGAGAGGTTTAACTACTTCAAGTGTTGTTATACCTGGAGTTGTTGATTTTCTGTCCTTGAAGAAAGGCTCAAGTTGTGGCTCACAAGTCCCAGTGATTGCTGCTTTAGCTTCTGAGAGGCTAGCTTCTGTAGTTGAGCTTATCTTGGTCAGGATGGGTTGTGAGTCATGTTTATCTGCATCTATACAATCTGTTGTAAGTGTAAGTGACTTCTGTGGTAAGCAGGTTTTAACCAGCTCTGATTCAATGGATGCCTCTGTGCTACCAAGTTCTGAGGCCCTAGCATGCTCTGACATATCAGACTGTGTTACAATATTAGAAGGTAAAGAATCCTTACAGTCTGGTGGTGTTACTGCAGTTGTAATGGTGTTTTCAGAAGCACTGACTTCTTTCAGTTCATGTTCACTAGATTCATTTAACTTGTGATCAACTGTCTCATCTTCTGGTGAGCTTGCTGCCGAAACAAAAATATGGGGTAGTCTAACGTAATGTTTTGGCTCATCTGATTCTGTCTTCATATCAACAGTTGCGCAATTAATGCCAATGTAGATTGACCTTGGGTGGCTGATCTTCTCCTGTGATATGTTAGCTACAGTAGAGACATAATCAAATCCAGTGTTGACCTTAACATATTCCTTGGATACATCTTGTTTGGTTTCCTCTGAACTTTGCTGCTGTGACATGCATGCTTTAGATGTGGCCTCTGACAGGGTTTCTGAAAGTTCTACTGTACCACCTTTACTTAAACTTCCATGGAGTGAAATGGTATCCGATGGTTTAGCTGGTGAGGATTTGGGAGTAGGGAATTCGTTCCCTGGTGTCTTTGTTGCTAGATGAGTGGAAGAGACCACAGGTGTAATTGTTGGGGATGCCTGAGGGCTCACAGCACATAAAGTTGAACCTTCTTCACTTTGTGATTCAGTAATTAGTGATGGAGCTGGAGTCAACTGTGTCTTCAAGGCTGCAGATGGATCTTTGGATAAAACAGATGGTGATGAAGCAGCTAGTTCACCTTCAATTGTCAGTGGGCTACATTTAGCAAAGAATTTTGTTTGTGTGGTTGGAGAATTAAAAATACTTGTCCTGTCTGCCACACCATAATCTTCATCTGGTAACTTAAATGCAGAGTCTTTTTGATTACTAACAAATGTTGGTGTGGAAGGAACAGAATTCAACACAACAGGCATTTGTGTGCTTAAATCAGTTGTCCCTAGTGTTTTCATGACAGGGGTTGTCGGGGCAATTGTCTCTTTCACATTGCTGCCAATCACAGATGAGCTCAAAGCAGATGGTATAACGGTAACTGCAACATGGCTGAAAGCAGCCTGTGTTGGAGGAACTTGTGTCTTGTGGTCAATGGATATAGGCACACTTTGAGTGTGGTGGGGCATAACAGTCTGTGGTTTTGTACCGACAGAGGGTTGTGAACTTACACCACTAAATAATGAAATCAAACCCTTAACAGAGGTGGATCCTGCTGGTGTTGAAGACACCTCTGGTTCTCGTATTTTAGCTCCAAAGCGTTGGTTTTTTGATATTTGATCACACTCCGTGATGGGTTGTGTTGTAAGTCCACTGACTTTTGGTACACTTTGAATTGAAGCCACAGTACTGAGGGGTACAACTGGTGTGTGGTCTTGCTGAACAGTGACAGGGCGTGGATCAGGTTGTTTTGAGTTTTGATTGGGTTCTTTTGCATTATAATCTACTTTACTCATGTGCATAGACTGTGATTTACTAGAGGAAAGTGAAGGATCAGTTCTGCGTTCTTCATGTGTTTGCTGAATAATCTGAGCAGGCATTGAATGAACATTTACAGAGAGTGGGGTAGAAACACTTTGGGTTGTACCATACTGTTGCTGCGTAGAAAAAGAAGGCAATGTCTGTTCATTATGTGCTGTTGTTCTATCTGATGAGATTTCTTCAATGCTCCCATAGCTTTCCACTGTTGACTGCTTGATAAGAACTTTGGGTCTAAAGGACATGTCATGTTGAACTTTTGTGTCTTGTTTTTGCAACTTTGAAGCCTCTGGCTGAGCTCTAGCAATGGAGGAAGTAAAACCAATTTCCACAGCAGGTTGCTGGTATTGCTGTTGTGGAGCTGAATGTTGTGTTTGCCACTGAGGTATGTCTGGTGGCACTTGATCAGACTTCTTGTATTCAACATGAGCACCACTGATCTGTTGATATCCATTATTTAGTGAGAATGTGGTAGGTGTGTGGTGCTGCAAAACCTGGGGAGCTTGGTTCTGAGGAGGCTGTATCTTCCTTTGAATGGGCTCCAATAAAGAAACTGAATTAGAGTAAGCAGAGTTCAATTCTGTTCGTGACTGCATTCTGCAATTTATTGCTGGCTGATTTAAGACCTGCTCATCAATGCAAAATTCACTGTTTCTTAGAGACTTTTGAAATTGAGAAAATGCTGTATTTTCCTTGACCTCTCTTGGAGTGGGAGGAGATATGTAATGCTGCTGATGGTAAAGCCCACTCTGAGACAAAGAAGAAACATTGGAAGAGGAGAGATCCTTTGCATCTTGAGGACCAATTTGCGTGGTTCTACTATGAGAATCCACTGTTAGGTCAACTATACCCGGTAATGTTTTCTTTACTAACTGGCCTCCAGTTTGCCTTCTTTTAATAATTTCTTTCTTTACCTTGTTATTAGTGAAATTTTTGGGCTGTCCATCCTCAGGTTCAGCATAACTAATGTTACTTGTATTTAAGCTGTCTTTTGCAGAAAAGTCCACTGGCTTATTTTGTTGGCAACTGCCCTGGTAGGTGGTCCTTGTACTCGAAAAGACCTCATTATTGTGATGGGTAGATATCTGTCTATGTAGTGTCTCAGTTGTGTTGACTCCATACAAGATGCACCCTCGTTCTTCATGTGCAGATAACTCCACCACGTCTGGTACACAATCAGAAGTATTCTTTGCTACATTTACAGTGTTTCTGAACAGTAGCACAGTTTTAGCTGACACAGTGTCACTTTGTTTCTGCTGTGGTTTATAAGACATGTCTAGACAGCTTCTGATGGAGTTTGCAGGTACCGATGCTCTTTGATCTATTTCTCGAGATCCACTTTGCACAAATCCTTGTTGCATCTGTTCTTGTGATTCTACCTGTATTTCTTGCCTTTTAGGTTGTTCCTGGGTGGAATGTGTTTCCACAATTAGTGGAACACCAGCATAATCTCTTTGAGAATATGCAAAGTTTGATGGTCTTGTCCTTACCAGTGATACTGGATCTGAATAGTAAAGCACAGTGTCTGATTTACATTCCTTTGTTGACATATCCAACGTGCCTTTAACAGAATTTGCAGGAGCTGTAGACAGTGAATGAGACTGGATAATGGATTGTGAAACATCATTAGTCTCACTTACACTGGAGCCCTGCATTATAATTGAGCTGGGAAGTGGTTGATGCAAAATTGGGGCAACCTTTCTACCAAGAGTTTGCTGTTTCGGCATACGAATCGTGGTTTGAGGTTGCTTCTGGCATGTTGATTCCTGTATTGCTGGTTCAACTATCAGGGGAATACCAACAGAATCTTTTCTGGCAACTGCTCTCGCACTCGGCTTATTAATAAGTGAAATGGCATCACTTTGATTAGGTTCAAGTTCTGGCGTTGTTGTCAGTGTGACTTGGGATGGCTTTGGAGACATATCCACAGCACCAGTGACCGGTTTTAATGAGGTGGATGTCTGAATTGTTTGAACAAAGGCTGATGACTGCAAAGTTGGGTGACTGAGTGGGGAAAATACAGCAGGTTTGCTGTGCTGCAATTGTTGTTGTGAACAAGAATCTGAGTGGCATTGATTTATATTCTCAAATTCCTGCTGTGCATTTCCTGGGGATATGGTTTTGACTTCACAAAGAGGTTCTTGAGAAGGGATATCTACTACTAGAGGCATTCCAACAGAATTTCTTCGTGCAAGTTCACGAGCACTTGGCTTACCTCTTGTAAGGGGTATAGCTTCATTAAGGGTGTCATCTGTTTTTACTTCCAAAACCATCTCCTTCAATCCGACAGAAGATTTACAAGTCATGTCTAGCGTGGCTTTAACTGTATTGGCTGGTGCCGTGAATTTCTGTTGTGGTTTGCACAGTTCAAGGAATTCTGATGACTGACCTAAAAGAGACTGCTCTTTTGGTAGCGATGTCCTCCTGCTAACAGATGGAATATTCTCTTTCTTAGCAGTGCATTTTACCAAATTACTTTTAATAGTATGAGAAGGATATTCTTCAACAAGTGGCGAATTGCTACATTCTCCTGTTTTTCCTTTAGACTCCACTGATTCTCCTTTATACGACAAGTCAATCGATTCATGATGACTGGAATTTTCGTCAGCCTCATCAGAAGTGAACAGTTTTTTGGTTGTCAATGACAGCGCCTCACACAGAGGATCCTTTGATGGCACAATAGTTTGCAGAGTCTGTTGGGTTGTTGTCTTGGAAGACATATCTAATGTAGCTTTAATTGAGTTTGCTGGTGCAGTGGTCTCCTGATATTGCTGAGCCTTTCCACTAGACTTGTAGCTAGAAATCTGCTGTCTTACACCAGTTGTGACTGCTGGTGGGCTTTGCTGCATCTTAAATTGCATATTGAAGGAAGAATTCAGTTGCTGTACCTGAGGGTCCACTTGCTTTCTCATGACAGGGCTTACCAATGGTGAGGTGCATGCAGATTGAATAGATGCTGTTTTTGACGGATGTTTCAAACATTCACTAAGGTCAGATGCTTTACTGGAAATACGAGTAACTGCAGAGCTTCCTGTTGATGTTAAGTCCGTGTCAGGACTCTTTGCCAATCCATCAAATGATGTTACAGACTTTTTCTGTTTGGATGAAATGTCTATTGCACCTTTGTCAGGGGCTGTTACAACCAAATGGTTTGTGTCAGCTATAGAGGTATGGTGGGAGGCCTCTGGTCTTTGGACATGCATTAAAGAAAAGGTATCGCCAAGTCTTAAACCTGAACTTGACAATTTTCTCTCAGATTTGCTGTATTGTTCCAGAGGCAAAAAGTTGGTCTGAGAGACAGTTTTCAGATATTCTGAGTTAGGCCATTCAGTGTCTTCCTCATTCTGCTTAGTAAGATCTACAGCAATTGTGATGTTCTCAATTAAGTCCTCATTTGCTTTAGCACCCATTTGCTTTTTCTCTTTAAATCTTTTCAAATTATACTTTGTAAAGTCAATTACTTCATCTTTTTGTGTTACTTCTACTCCAGCATCGTTTCCATCTTTTTTGGGGATATTTTTGTTCTGATTAATTGTGGAAGAAAAATCTAGAACTTTATTGCCCACCTGAGGTGTGCTAAAGTTATGATTTCTTTTGTAAAGGTGAGCTTCATTATATGTTGGTGAGCTCTTATTTAATATATGTAACTGAGGTGTAAATTTCTTAGATGAATCTTGAGACTGATTTTGGTCCGCTATTGACGAAATGCCAACGTTGCTGATGTCGCTCATACCTGTGACAGTAGTCTTATTTGCTTGTGATAATACTCTGGGTTTTTCTACCTGTGATTGCTGCCTTGCAAGCTGGGGTCTCTGTGGGGAAACAGAAGGCACAGCCACAGTTGTAGAAGATGCAGTGGATAAACTAACAGATGTTGCCTGTGCTGAAAGAGCTGAAAAGGTTTTAGTAATAGCTGGTGGAGTAGGTAATTTCCTTCCCAATTGTTCGGATCCTGACATTTTTGAAGTTGATGGGGTTTGAGGAAGGTTTCTGGATTTTTTTGAAGACTCTGAAGCCTTGCTCGACAAGGATGGAGAGATAGCAGGTGTTGGGGATGACAGTGTATCACCTTTACTTGCATTAGCATTCTGAGATATTCCAGTGACTCCTCCAATATTTGAAAATTTGGAGCTTGACTTCTGTCTACTTTGGTCTGCAGATGTGTCATCTACATGTGCAATCCTGATTTCTGGAATTGGGCGTTGTTTGTTTGATGAGACTTGTTTAAAATTGGACCTTGGAGAAGGTGCATGAGAAACTGTAAGCTCATCTTTTATCTTCTGATTCTTCCAGTATGGCCCTCCGTGTCCCCCTTTCAATGACTTTAAAGTTAGATCAGTTGCCTCCGTTGGCTCCTGTTGAAAGCAAAATTTATTATGTACTGATTCCACCTTAATCTTTTTGAGCTTGTACACAGTAAAGTCTACAGGCTGCTCTGCTTGGGAAGATACAGATTCCTGAAACATTTGAGAGAAACTTTCCAAATTCATATTCATTATTTTTTCACCTTTTTGAAGGGCGGAAGTTAGGTCTATGGGTGCATCTGAAAGCACTAATTTATTCTGTTGTTGGCCTGGAATCCAGAAACATTCATCTTCAGTGCAGAGGGGGATTTTGAAACCACAAAGGGTCACTTTGTCCTTTTCTTTTTGTTTTAGAATGTTAGCAATATTTTCAGTGATATTTCCTAGAACTTGAACATCCTCTGGTGCAGCACAGGCATAGAGGTGTCTACCAGCTCTGTCAGTTAAAAGGGAATAAATGTATTCTTCATCCGTATAAACATAATATCCACAGTCCCCAGCCTCAGCTGGCCACCACAAACCTTGCTCCAGTAATGAAAGCCATTGTTGATACCACTCAGAATCTTCAAAGAACATTTCATCCTCTAAGTCTTCTGTAGCTCCTACACCCCTGCTTAAATCCATAGCACCACGTGTTAAGTCCATTGGACCCTTTTTTGTGGCAAGACGTTTTAGAAACTCTGTTGCTGATTTTAAACTTAGGTCCTCATGTTTTACATCACTACTAACACTGTTTTTTTCAATTACTTTGCTGAATTCCTGTACACTACATTCCGTAAGCGACTGACAGCGACTTAACCGTGTCTTTGTTTTTTCCAAAGATAGATTTAGAGCACTACTTTCAACAATCCAAGGTTTTCTTTTACAATCAAGATCATTCAAATGGTCACAACTATTCCAGGGTTTCTTGTCTCTGCAGCTCATGTCAAACAAAACAAGGTCTTCATCTGGCTCAAGGAAACGATTTCTGCTCTCAAAAAGCTGAAAAGCGGCATCATTCCAAGGATGAGAGGGTACATTGAAATCACTGATGTCCATTTCTATAGGATCTAACCAGGTGTAATTCTCTAATTGAGGTGCTCTAACTGTTGGTGGGATATGCCCTTGACAAGCCTTAGAATGTTCATTAACTTGAGTGGCAAGAGCTTCCGCAAGGGCATAATCATTGAGTTGCTGCCACAGAAGAGCTTCTATAAGGCACTGATGCTCGTAAAGTTCTGGTGGAATAACACCATGTTCTGAAAAGTTATATAAAAGATCCTTGTAACCATACTCATTCGCTGTCCCATACAGGAGACGTTGGATTTCCTCAAGATAACGTTGGGTTGGGGATATCGTAGGATCTTGAGATTGCAGAGGTTCTTTATGGGTATCAACAACAGGAGCGGCTGCAACTACAGCAGTTGTGAGTGTTGTTGTACTTGAGGTTAAATCTTCCTTACTCTTTGGTAGTACATGATCAAGAACGCCTTTATCTGTTTCCTTTCCAGGAGGAGAAATGCTGCTGTCATTTTGGCCCGTTTTAAAAATACTGGATAACAAACTAGGAGATGCACTACTTGTACTGGTTTTTGGTTCCTCCTTCCCAAGCTGAGGGGTTGATGGCTGCTGTGTCTTTGATGATGGTTCCTCTGTGACACTAAAAAGACCTGATAGTAGACTTTTTTGAGAGGACCCTTTTGAATCCTTCTCAGTGGCAACATCTTGGGAGGACTGCACCACTACTGGTTTGGTTCTCTGAATCTGTGGTCGACCCTGTCCTGCACGCGGCTGATGTTGTTGCTGTGTTGTTTGAGAGTTCACCTGATCTGAAGGTGATGACGTCTGTTCTGCGGTACCTGAAATTTTGTTCATCAGGCCAGAGAATAATCCCCCTGATTCAGACTGGGCTGGATTTTGACCTGACTTAACAGGTGGCTGAACTGCCTGAGCAGGTGACTGTTGTTCCTGTGGTATATTTTCACCTGATGCAAGCTTCAGAATTCCTGAAAGCAAGCCTCCACCTTGGCTTGGCTGTTGGGTTGTTGTATGTTGAGGACTTCCCACTTTTCCAGGCTGTTGTGGCTGTAGAGGTGATGTCTGACCAAACAGACCAGACAAGAATCCTCCTTGTTGACTGGGCTGAGGTGATTGTTGTTGTTGTTGTTGTTGTTGACCAGGTCCAACATTGTTTGATTTATTGACCTGTTGAGACCCGGTCTGTGAGGTGGTCTGTTGTGGTACATTATCTGTAGGTGCTAACTTATTAAAAAGTCCTGTCAATAGTCCACCCTGTTGTGACTCTGGTGCAGAGGCAGCAGGTTGTGGAGGTATCTGGTTTTGCCTCCGCAAAGGCTGTCTGTTACTTTGGTGAGGTTGCTGTCGGTTTGGATGACTAACTGGTGACTGCTGTTGCACTTGAGGAGAAGGACCTGCAGAAAACAACCCAGAGAAAAAGCCTCCTTGTTGATTATTTGGTTGCTGATTTGGCTTGGGGCCTGTTTTTTGTGCCTGTTGCTGCTCTAATTGACCCCCCACTGTAGGCTGTGGGGGGCCTGCATCTGTAATTTTGTTTAATAATCCAGTGAGCATCCCCCCAGGACTACTAGGGGGCTGCTGTTGAGGAACTTGGTTTTGCTGTTGTAGGTTTTGTCTATTGTTAAGTTGCTGATTAAGTTGCTGTCTGGATGGGCCAGTCTGCTGCTGATTTTGGGAGGGCTGGGCTGGGTTTGCAGACACAGAGTCTTGGCTTCCAATTCCAAAGAGACCAGAGAGGAAACCTCCTTGTTGAGGAGGTGCTTGCTGTGCCTGTTTTTGGTTAGTCTCTTGAGTACCAGACTCCGAC
The DNA here is from genome assembly GCA_029783665.1 of Naso thynnoides. Taxonomy (NCBI): domain Eukaryota; kingdom Metazoa; phylum Chordata; class Actinopteri; order Acanthuriformes; family Acanthuridae; genus Naso; species Naso thynnoides. The sequence goes on along the minus strand of JAQLOL010000021.1, from coordinate 7,694,299 downwards.
TGCCGCTGAGTTGGAGTAGGGGAAGGTTCCACTATTTTGTTAAAGAGTCCTGACAACATGCTACCTGACTGCTGACTTGGTTGTGCAGATTGTGTCGCAAGTGGCCCCTTTGATGGCTGTGAAGTGGTTTCTGTAAGTTTCAACAAACCCCCAAGCAATCCACTAGGTTGAGGCATTGTTGTTGTTGCTTTTGGATGTAGTTTTTCTGTTGCTGGGTCAGGCTGTTGCTGTTGGTTGTCTGAAGCTACAAGTTGTCCTAATTGGTGGTCAGGTTGTTTTTTGTCAGGGGGAGCTGTTTCTGTCGAAACTAATTCATTCCCTGCTGACTGAGGAGAAGTGGTCCCTTGACTCAACTTTTGTTCAGGTTCTTCTTTTTTTTCAGTATATTGTGAGTCTTGACTGGACTGAGTTGGCTGAGACCCAGTCACTGTGTCTGTAGCTTTCTTCAAGAGCCCAGATAAGACTCCTCCAATGGGTGGCTGTGTAGCACCAGTTTGTCCTTGACTTTGAGTTGGATTTTCTCGAGACTGACCTCCTGGCAAAGTTGACAGTGATTGAGATGTAGAAGCAGAAACATTATCAGATGCAAATTTTAAAAATCCAGATAAAAGCCCCCCTGACTGTTGTGTGGCAGAATTCTGTTGTGTTTGGGGAGAGGATTGGGAAGGTGATGAAAAAAAGCCTGAAAACAGCCCACCTTGTTGAGGCTGACTATCTCCTCCCTGGGCTTTCTTGTCAGATGATGCATCATCTGTTGGTCCTAATTTCAACAACCCAGAAAGAATTCCTTGAGCTTGAGGGGCTTGTGGTTTTGGTCTGGTTTGTTCCTCACGGTTCAAAGACCCTTGGTCTTTAGATGTGATGTCTGCTTCATGCTGGACATCTGTTTTGACCTGGGGATCTTTTTCAGACAACATTTGCTCTTGAGATGGATCTATTTTGTAGAGTGTGCTCTCTGTGGCTTCAGGGACCATTTGTTCAATATGTGGCTCAGTTTGACCACTGGGTTTGGTTAGTGTCACAGTAGGAGTCATTTGTGGTTTGTTAGGTTCTTTAGCAGGTTCACTTGGAGCTACCTTAAAAAGGTTTGAAAACCAGCCAGTTTCTGTGTTTCCTTTTGGTGCACTTTCAAGAAGTGCAGCACGACTTGGAGAGGGAGTTCTTGCAGGGCTAGGGGAAGAACTTTTTGTTTGGGTAGTTGTATCTTCACCAGATGCAAACTTAAGAATCCCTGAGAGCACACCTCCTTCTGTTTTTGGTGTGGCTGTTGTGGAAACATTTTCAGAGGAGAAAAATGGAATTTTGAGTTTGCTACCTAAAAATGACTCTTCTGCAGGCTTTGTGTCAGATTGTGAGGAATTTTCAGGAGGAACTGTTGATATGAGGGAAGAGATTGATTTCTTAAAAGGATTAAAGAATCCTGTGTCCTCCGAACTGCTTTCAGGTTTTTGTTCAGGAATTGCAGAAGTTTTTCTTTGCTGAATATCAGGTAGCTCACCAGATGACTCTGTTTCTGGAAGAAGCTCTACTGACCCACTTCCTGTTTCCTGCAAAAGCTCAATTGAACCACTTCCTGTATCAGGGAAAAGATCAACTGATCCACTTCCTGAATCTGGTCTCATATCACCTGATAACTGTTGCTCTATTTGTGAGCCCTCTATATTAGGACTTGTGGCTCTGCTGACAGATGTTTGCTGGGATTCATTGCTTGCAGCAGATGCACTTCTTTGCTCCGATGGCTGTGGTGATGACTGTGGTGATGGCTGTGGTGATGGCTGTGGTGTTGGCTGTGGTGATGGCTCCCTAGATGGCGGTGCACTAGAAAAAAGCCTTAAAGGACTTAGCCTTCCTAACATGGATTCAAACCCAGATGCTGACTGATTAGCATTGTTTGCACTGCCTTGTGCCCCTGTGTTAACATGTGTCGGTGCCTGATCAGTGTGAGCTTGCCTACTTGATTCAGTAGATTGGAATGGCAAAAGAGACTGAAGGGAAAACTTTTTTTCTGTTGTTGGTTCCTGTGAGGCAGGGGGAACTATGGCTACCGGTGGGGAAGTACCAGTGCTTTTGGGAATAAATGAAAGCAACTTTGAAATTCCAGACTCAGGTTGAGGTGATGTTTGGGAGGTAGGTGGATCTGTTGCAGTAGAACCAGAGCTTTCATGGACTTCAGTGGTAGTTTTAGGGATCAAAGAGAGCAGTTTTGAAATACCAGAGTCTGCCTGTGGTGGTTGGGGCGATGGAGTAGTGCTAGGGGCTTCTACCTCAGTGGTAGACTTTGATCCTGTGATTGTACTGAAAAATGAGCTCATGGCATTCTTTACTCCAGTGATACCCTGTTCAACAGCACTGTCTTCCTTAACTTCAGGTTTGACTTGATCAATATTACTGTCCCCTGGTTGCACAACTTTAGCATCTGTGGGCAGTGATGGGAGTTTTCTTTTAACTGGTTTAGGCATTGATTCATATTTGTTTATCTCCTCCTCTTTTACAGCCAAGTATTCAGAGACTGAATGAACTAAGCTCTGCAGTTCATCCATTGCATCCACATACTCATCACTTGGCTCCTCTACAGGAGACAACATAGGATCTTGTCCATGAGCTGTTCTTCCTTTGCATGCATAGTCTTGTCCTCCAAAAGGTGACATGTACTTGCCAGGGTAGTAATAAGTTTCATACTCATAAATAGCATCACCTTCAGTGAATGTCAGGTCATCTAGTTCCTCTTCAGATCCAAATGAATACTGCATCTCATCTGAACCAACTGAGCCAGATTCAATCCTTCCCCTGATCCTTGCAGCCTCCTCCCGAGCAGCCTCCTCTTCACGGAAAGCTGCGTAGCTCTCAAGTGTGTCCTCTAAGGCAGTTTTGGCCCACAGTCTGGTCTTGTAAAGTAGACCTTCCCTGTCTCTTTGCTGCCGTTGCTGTTTAACAGAAGGAATTATATCAATTTCAGGAGGGGATGATTCATCCTCAAAGCTGCCAGCCTCCTTGTAAACTAAACGTACTTCTCCACTACCAAAGCCATGCCTTTGTCTGTTTGGTCTGCCACTCGGCTCCAACATATCTTCAGGGGATAGTACATCACACTCTACTGTTTGAAAGAACCTGCTGCCTCTGGACTCACATGGGTTGTCACTGATTCGGTAGATGATGTTTTTATCTTCATCCTCCCACATTTTCTGCTCAGCATCCAAGTAATCATCCAAAACACCTGAGTTAGGCACTTTATATTTACTCTCCCAATCCTCCACACCCATACCTGAGTCAACAGGGATTATTCTAACTCTACCCTTACTGTTTGATCGCCTGGATTCAAGAAAAAAGTGCCATGAAGGAAGCAGTGGAAAAGGGTGCAAAGAAACAGAAAGAAAGAGCAATTAGATTTAAGTCAAAAACAGCATATCATGCAAAAAAAAGTTTTCATGCAAGGAAAGAAATAAAATAACAAATGAAAAAGCCAAGCACACATGTGAAAGGGAAGCATTTTTTGATTGCTGGTTTGCAAAATAACAAATCCTATTTTCTCACAACAAAGTTGTGCTGTTACTTGAAAAATCCAATGCAGTACTTCAGTGAAAATACGAAGCTGTTCCCTGTTTGAACGTCAATGTTTTGGTTGGCTAGGAAGTTGGTTGTAACAGCTTTTTTCTGTTTTTTCCCAAAGCAACACTAATCAACATGATGAAAACATCTGTATACAACAATCTGAATGGGATCAAGCAGCAAATTAACAGTTTTAAATTATACATTCGGTATGATGTCAACAACAGAAATTTTTACTGCCTAACGTGATGCAACATGCATTGTATGTTCTGAAGCACAATTATCTCAGTCTGTGCCACTTCTGCTTTGGATTTTGCATTTTGTGTGAGTGAGCGAGTAGCTTTGTGTTTACCTGGGCCCCCTCATTTCTTTATAGTCTAGCTCATAGCTTTGTATAGAGTCAGACTCTCTGGACAGGGTCTGATGCTGCACCCTGCGCCCTATAGGGTATTGATGAACCGATGAATTTGTCTGGGAGGTGTTGTGGAAACGTGGAGGTCTGTTGCCAGTTTCACTGCGATAGTCACTATCGCGGTCATCCACTGCGCTATCATGGTCATCAAAAGCTGGGCAAAGACAAACACACATGGCTCAGTATAACACAGACAAGATCATTTCTAGGATAAGTTCATTGTTATTTTTTTCAAACTATCAAGGAAAACATAACTCTGAGAGCTCCAATACATTTTCAGATAATACTCTACTCCTGTTAAATTGATTTGTTTAAAGAGATAGAATAGCTCTGCCTCCTTACAATTCCCATCATTACTATGAAACTTCAGCCTGCTTCCACCCTCCTTTAGCAGTGCAGGCATTACAAACTTGTTAACAGTAACTATGAAGAAAACTGGCCAGAAATAACAAGCATAAAGAAGAAGAATATTAAGAGATAAGTTACATTTATACATCATACAGTCATACAGTATGTCACTGCTAATCATGTCACTGCTAATCAGGTGGTACAGTCTTAGCGGCAGGCTGCTAGGGCACTAATATAATGTTAAAGAGTCTTCCAAACAATAAAAATTTCTTTGAACAAAAAGCTCCCTCTAGTGGTTGCAGGCATGTGATACAAAAAGCATGAACACAAAATGAAAAATGACATGAACTGTGAGAAATTGTTTTCATGTAACAAACTAGTCATATATTTCAAAATGCAACATTAAATATATAAACAAAATTGCTAAGCTTTTCTTTTATTTATATCTTGTTTTATAACGGAGTAATTTGAAATACAGTGAAGACAAACAAAGGATAGAGGTCAAACATGCACCGGTCCATATTAAAAAAGAACAAAAAACCATCACGTACCATGCAAGAGTGGAGTGAATGACAAGTCACAGAGAAAAACAAACAACTATACGTACTCTGCTGGTCACTCCATCCGAAATAACTCCAACTGCCTGGTGGCAGGGAGGAAAGTATCCAAAAAATCAGGGGAAAAAAGTGAATTTTATTACAAAAAAATCAAGCCAGTAACTGTAACTGATGATGGCTGAATGAATATGTAACACATAACGAGATCGAGTATACCAAATCTGTGACGCTTGATGGAATTAATGATCATGACAATATGAGATAAAATAAGAACCGAGCAATGTTAAGAAAAGTCTCTTGAAGCAGTGACGATTGAGTAAATTTTACATAGTTTGGTCAGGGTGATCAACATTATCATTATATTACAACTTTATCATTATTAATCATATTATTAACAGCTAAGTTTTCACAGCTTTAACATCGGTGTTAAACAAGTGGGAAACACTACTCTTCTTAAGCAGCATTAATAATGGCTGATGCATCCAAAAATCCTTTTCAGTTCGAAAATTGCAAGCTTGATTTTCTTCAAGTGATTGATGGGAACTTAAATCGGTTACTGTGAGCGGGCACTGAGATATGTTTGAATGCACAAGAGCCAAAAAGCATACACACTTAATTGGTGAAACACAAGAACTAATGTGGAGAAATTTTTTTTTGTTTTCCAAATAAAATTCATCAATGTAGAATCACTCATTAGTGAGCAAACAACGTGCAAAACACATAAATCTACTGTATGCATGAAAGTGCAATGGCATGAATGCGACATACCAGCTTTTTACTTTTGCAATATACTCACAGCACTGAGACGGCACAGATGACAACTGTCTTCTCTGAACTTCTTCCTGCAGTGGATACTGCACATGAGAAATATGGAAACAAATAGGTGTCAGGGGTTTGTACCAGTGGAGGACAACCGAAAGAAATGATTAAATAGTGGATAGACACTTGTCAGTAGATCATGTGTGATGTAGTAACTATATTTTTTTATTAGATGGCAGCAGAGAGCCATCACAAACGGCATTATCACTGGGAGAAGGAACACTGTGGCACAGTATTTGGTGACCAAATTAAAAAAAAGTATGCATAAATAGCAATTTTCTAAAAAACAAAAAAACAACTTGTTTGAGTTAATTTCTTTAAAATTGACCTTAATGACAACAAATCTTTTAAGATTTCAGATGCATTATTTCTGGCTTCCATGAAGCCTACAAACATTTCCTGTGTTAATTAGTTTTACACTATAGAAGATTAATTTTTCTAATGCATGCACACTGAACTGCTGGACTTCAGCTCCAGAGGTGTAAGATCTGAAAGTCTTTAAAAATTAAATTTACTTGTAGCTCTGCTTCTACTCTTACATGACTTTCTGCATTATGGTCAGATGCAGAATAGAATAAATGCATTTAAAAGCACCGCGTAAGTTTTAGCTTATGAAAAATAAACATGCCCTTGTTCAGATTCTCCACTGTTTTTTCAACAATGAGATCCCCTTTGAGATTTTTGATTAAACTGTAATTTTACATCTCTTACAGCATACTAAATGTTTAAATTAACAATATGTAGACTTTTGAAGATTTACCTCGTCATGAATCCGCATTGTGTTTATCCGCTCCAGCTTACTGGTCCAGTACTGAGCCTCGTCCTCTGGGATATCTGGACAGATGGATTGGACAGAAGAAATAGATGGACCAAAAGTGAGAAAGTTAAGCGTGACAGGAAAATGTGTGGAGGAGAGCACAAAAGAGAGTGGTGAAAATGGGTAAACGGAGTAAATACGAACACATAAAATTCAGGAATAGGAATAGGGATGGATGTAGGGGTTATGAGGAGAGAAAGTGATATGTGGGAGAAAAAGGAAAATGCAAAGCACAAGCACAAGCACAAGCACAAAACAAAGTGCAAGAAGAGATGACAGACCACAAGCACTGCAGCTCCACCCTGCTCTCAGCCTTTCCTCCATGCTCCCTATCCCATCCTCCCTTGCTTGTTGTTTGATGCCCTCCTATCTTATATTCATGTGCGTTTTAATAGCGATGAAGAGGTTTCCTTTAGAGGGGCCAGAAATAGAGTTACCAACTACCTCAGAGGGTTTACAAGTCCTCCCCAAAGCCAGAAAAAAGATGTTACAATAAAAGACAAGAAACCAATGAGAGCAGGAAAAATGTAAATGCCTGGTTACAGTTTCTACCAAGTAAAACATGAATGAAACAGCATTAGTTAGTCATGCATGTATGCTGCAATGTAAATAACTATGTACATTTATGAAAATCTCCCAATATATATCAAAATCCAAGTCAGAAGATTAAAATCTAAATTGTGTAATGTAAATTTTTGTTCAGTGTACTTTAAATGTCCTACAGTGAAGAGTTTGCTATGTTGGAGCCACACTGCATTAGGCAGCTGCTAATAGACACAATCGACATACTATTTTTTAAATATTTTAGCCATGTATGCAAAATGGCATGGATGTATAGACAACTTTTACTACATAATTTCAATATTTAAGATAAGCTAAAAATGTGATTACTTTCCGTTAAGGTGTCATAACTAGTGACTTTTCATGATTTTTAAACAAAATTAATGAACTTCTATTTCAATGGATAAGAATAAAAAAATAAAGAGTGGTGAAAAATATTTAGAGCAACCAAAACCCTACTGTGAAGAAACTTCATTAAAATTTCATGAGGCCAAGTGGTACACACAACCACTATTATATGGGGGTTCTAAAAGGAAGCCCAAATCATGGTAGCAAACACAAGTCAGTAGATAGGAGAAGTAAACTGTGCCTGGTAAAATGAGTGCAACAACCAAAAAGCCAAAAAGAAAAAATATATACAAAACACATAAACATTTCTGCTTTCTTGGTTAAAATCTGATGTTGTCCATGAACTGATTTGCAGATAGTCGAAGCAGGTTTGGAATAAATGATAATACATGATTGTATGTATGTATTATCATTTATTCCAAACCTGCTTCGACCATCTGCAAATCAGTCCATAATGTGTTTGATATAAAGTGACATAAGAAGACCTGTTCACATTTTCACAATATTTGAATGTGAGTTAGTGTAAGTTAGTAAGTCTAAGTGTATTAGTTTAAAGCACCTAAATGTTGCTGTTCAGTTATCAATTCATATTGCCATGGTTGAGGTCCAGCGTGTAGGATTTTGTGCCTCATTAGTGCCTCAAGGCCTAAAAATGAACCTGCCCTCCAGTTTTACAGAAATGCACCCTGTGTCATGTTTTACTTTGAGCCATTAAATCTAAAACCACTGAATAATATTGTCAAAACAGCTTAGGTCCTCCACCTGCTGCTTGGATCCTATCCCTACCTCTTTTTTTATTATTATTTTTAACTGCTTAGCAGCCGAGGTACTAGGAATTATTAAGTGCTCTCTTCAGTGAGGTTTTACCCACTCCACTTAAAGCGGCTGTCGTTAAACCACTCCTGAAGAGGAGCAATCTTAATCCAATAGTTATTGCTAACTATTGGCCCATCGCCAATTTACCATTTCTCAATAAAATATTAGAAAACACATTCACTTCAGTAGTTATCCGAAATCAAACAACCGTTTTGATATTTATCAGTCTGGTTTTTGATTTCAACATAGCACACCAACAGCACTTATTCAAGTTGTGTATAATGTGCATATAAACACTGAATGTAAAAAATTATCTGTCCTTGTACTCCTGGATCTCAGTGCCAATCTTTGACACTGTTGACCATATAATTTTACTGGACAAGTTAGAAAAATGGGTTGGCTTATCCAGTGCTGTTCTCAGCTGGTTTAGAACATACAAGACAGGCAGTTCTTTGTGTCCATTGGAGACTTTACTTCTAACAGAGTGAGTATTACATGTGGAGTACTTCAAGGTTCAATTCTTGGTCAAGTACCATTTAATTTTTATATGTTCCCACTCACATGTCATACAGAAACATAACTAGGGCTGACCTAAATGCTTCGAAGCTTTGAAGCTCTAATCGTTGCCTTGGCAATTGATGGCAAAATTAATATTCGATTGAATGTTTTTTCCCTCTCAGTTAAAAGAGATATGCTGTGACTAACTAGACCACAAGGTGGTGGTAAGGTATAGTCCAAAGTTACAGTAGACAAAATGTAAGTTGTAATTGGTAGAAGAAGAAAAAAGTTTCTAGTGAAAGAGGAGAGGTAAACATCACAATGCCATGTGTGTGTTCATGCAGGTGTTCAGATTGTTTTATCCAGACAATGGATAAAATGACAAAATGTTTACAAAGACTGAAACAAAGACGCAGTGTTAGCATTATAGGAGTGTCACACAAAGTTGCTGTGGGCTGTTAAAGAGGAACTATATAAGTGCACCATGAGTTATGAACACTTCATAGAGCCGCTGTCCATGGTACAAAGGCTCAGAGACAGATAATTGCAGCTCATTTCAGTTCTCTGTCTTTTGAGTGCAAAAATGAAGCAAGAAATCTGGGTGTAATCATAGAGAGTGATCTAAATTTTAAAAGCCATATTAATCAAATCACAAGATAAGACTTCTATCACTTAAAAACCATCTCAAAAGTAAGAGGCTTTCTATCAAAATCTTACTCTGAGAAATTAATTCATGTCTTTTACAGGCAGGTTATACTATTACAATGGTCTTTTCACAGTCCTCCAAAAATCTGCTATACACACACTACAATCAATTCAAAATGTGGCTGCATGCAATCTCACCAGAACTAAAAACTCTGAAGATATTACACCTGTTCTTAGGTCTTTGCACTGGGTACCTACTAAAAAAAAGAATTAATTTTAAAATCCAACTATGTGTATACAAAGCATTAAATGGCCTTGTACTTCAGTATATATTTAGGCTATGATTTAGCTGAGGATGCACACTGTTACTACTCCTAATTGTAGGTCTATGCATCTGTATTGATCTTGTTTTCGTCGGACAGAAAGTGTTTTTCATGAACATAGGCATACCAAAGGGCAGCTCAAAGCGCGTATCCAGCAGCACTTGGTGTGGAGTTGGGTTGGAGGTACCACAGATCTCATCCTCCCTCATTAACACTTCTGAGTCAAGACTCGTCCAATATCCTGGTCCCTCCTAAACAAGAACAATGAAAAAGAAGAAGCAGGAAAAATAAAAAAGATCATCAGGGAGGGAAGTAGGGCAAAAAAGGTTAAAAGGAAACATTTACCCATTAAGAATTAAAGTGTCAGCATCATATGACGGTAATGACACGGTTGGGTTGAGGAGAAATGGTTTTTAATAAACCTGAGCAAAGACTGTAGATGTGGAAACAAGAAACAATAGGCAAGGGGGATAGTTTACTGTCCTTCCAACTGAGAGAAGTCAAACACTGGGGGCTGCATTATTAATGACATAACTTGTGCTCACTGACTCACTCTAAAACTTAAGAGCAAGTGATGAGGTCGAGAGGTGAGACAAGCCTGCCTGCAGAGCGTAAAGATGAGTTGGCGCTTGCGTCTAACTGGCCACCTGTAAGCGACTTTTAAGACTCAGCTGACAGGAAAGGTATTTTTAAAAATAAGCATTGACAGGTGGATGGAACAGTGTCTGTGTTTATTTAGGTTATTGTGAGCTTAGGCAGCCTTAGAGGCACATACTGCATATATAGAATTATTAATTTTATATGACTTATTTCAATGTTTGTCCATAAGTGCAAACAAATTAGCCTGTAGCAAAGGCCGGCAATGGTATTTTCTCTGCCTCCTAAAAAACAGCTGAAAGAATGTGGATCTTAATGAATCATCGATGTTATATCATGTGGTAGTCAAGCAGGAAAGAAACACATTCACATTAGCTACAGGTAAGAAATATGGAGAATTTCTGACATGTATGGGTATCTCCTATTTGATAAAAAGAACAAAAAAGTGTCAGCACTTGTTTGTGACATTTTGATGGCAATAACCAGCACAACCACCAGTTTAATAAATATACAATCTAATAACAACATTAGCATAATCATTTTTTTCATTAAAAGGTAGCTTTGCAGCCTACAGTGTGTTTATGTGCTGTTTACCTTGTTAATGACCAGCTATAATTATACATGATAAAACTAGCTTATTTACAGCACATTCTTATTCAATACTCCAGAGACATTTCTGCAGTGTCTCTTCCAGTTAGCATAAATGAAACATTAAACAACAAGGCTGGTTGTTGATTATTCATGTGTGATTTAAGGATAGGTTCACAATTTTTTAAGTGTGGCCTACGAGGGGTGTTTATAAAATCATGGCCTTAGATGGTAGGGAATCGTGGACTGTGTAAAGAGTGATATCCATTTTCTCAGGCAGTAATGACTTGAAATTTTCAATTATTGGAACCATAATACCACAAGTTATTAACTTTCTTTATGATCACTTAAAGAGTCACACTGTTCTTGCATGTAACATCAGCTATACCTCTCATCTCATTAGATAGACCTCAAGACATGTGTGCTTATCTTTTAAGACGGTTTGCTGATTAAGACCATGAGATGTGACTGAATGCCCCAAGAAAGCTTCGAAGTAGAGCTGAAGTTGATATTATTTTGTCACACATACTGATTCTTGAGTCAGGAATGAATTTATGTGCTCGAGAAAAACAAGACTGTACAAAAATCTTGTGTCTAACCTCATAATAATTTGACAGTAAATTCAAAACCATTTGACTCTTGCACTTTTTTGTATAAGGATGAATGGAGAGGGGGTGTTCACGCTGTGAGATGTTACCTCATCAGACTGTCGAACGGTATCCAGGGGTATCAGTGCTGTGCCGATCATAGTGTCCCAGATCAAACCTTTATTCCACAGCTCCACCACCAGACCGGACTCCAGATGATTGATCTCACTGTAGAAACAGAAAAACACACATTAACTACATTAACATACAGGGTCAATGCTCTAACCCTGCATCAGAAATGCAAAAACTTTTCAATGGCACTCACTTCTTCCTCTGTAGGCTATATAAACAAATATGATCTGTAAAGCACATTTCTTTTAGTCAGATTGACTTCACACTGAATTAGACGGGGGAATTAAAAAAATAATTTCGTGAAATATGAATGTTGTGGATTATTAACCAATTTTTCAAATAAAATGTTTCACTAAAACATAAGAAGAAACAGAAAAGTTCTTTCTTAAATGGCAAAATTCGTGCTGTACAGTGCTGTACAGCAGGTACAAAACAGCTGCAAGAGCAAAGATGTAATGACAGAGAAGTCATCAGATTGGGCATTAAGACAATCGTGGAGGTGGCACGTAACGTTATGCACAGCCATGCACAAACACTATAAAGCCTATGGAAACACAAAAGAGCAACAGCTTAATAGCCATATTTTTTTAAAAATAATTTATGACAGAATATAGCAGAAAATATAACCAGAATTTCTACAATGAAGGGTTAAATAGGCAATTTGAAATTATTTTAAAAAATTTATTTGTTCTTAGGAAGGCATCTCGCGACTACAACCCCCCCCCCCCCCTCCCCCACCCCACCCCCCCACCCTAATTACCAAGCATGAGATAAATAAGATGATTTATGAACATAAGATGTCAACAAAGGCTGCTTCCTTGCAACTTTAAATGTGGATTAATGATCATAAAAATTATTATTTTAGCTAATTTTCACTGCGCTTGATAAACGTTCAATTAGACTTTGGTCTATACTTCATCTGTTTTTAAAACACATACTAGTGCTTCAGTGTTTCACTCTGGCTTTGGCCATAGTCTGACACAATACAGCAGCTTTTTCCCATCAGGTCAGTAAGGGGTCCAGTCTTATCCTGAAGTAGTAAGGGTGAAGGATGATAGCCGTCATTTTCTGACAGATCCGTCTTAAAGAGACGACTGCAAGCAACCGTCTCTTCTCCTCATCTGCATATTCATATTTACAGCTCCATTCATATTCATACATGCCTCGATTGAGCTGTCAGTCATCTCTGATGACACTTTACAGCTGGGATGATGGAGTGATGAGGGTGAGTGGGAGAAGCTGGGTGAAATGTGTGTTTTGTTTTTTTTTTGTCAATTAATTTCTTTTATGCAAAGTATTTTGATATCACATCATTGTGAATCCTACTTCCTTTAATTGTTTTCTTCTACTCTCTTGACTTTACAGCCTCCCTTTTTTACAACCAAAATGCAAAAGCACAATTTGAATGACTTGTCTTCTTTGCTGATGCACCTTGTTCTTGTCACATTGAGGTATTTTTGGGAGCTTGAGTTCTAAAGGACCGAAGTGAACTCTAACAGTCAGATTACATGTATTACATAACATGACACATTAGACCTGGATCAGCTGGCCTAAAAGAAAAAACAAAAACAAAAAAAGTGTTTTATGATCTATAGCCTGATTTTTAGTGATTAAAACCATCCCGCATAAACCTTAAATAGGATTACAACTAGGTCTGACTTTGCACATCTGTGCCATTTTTCTCCAACCTTTCTTTGACTCACAGACCGGATGTGTGTAACTGTGTGTGTGTGTGTGTATGTGTGCGTGCATGTGTGAAATCTTGAAGTTTTATGTCTGACTCTGGCATATGCCCTCCATCAAAGCCCATCCATTATTAAGGGAATGGTTTGTATTGTAACAGGGAATGAAATGAGGTATTTTTATCACTCAGAGACGACACGCACACAAAGACATGCTTGCACACCTACACACAGCCATCTTGTGTGAGAAAGATATTGAAAAAAAAGAGATGGCCGATAAGATGTAGGGAGAGTGAAGCATGTGTGGTTATGCTGAACACAAGGCTTGATGGAAATTATGGATTTAGAGGAGGGATTGGAGGCACTTTGGGGAACAACAGGTGAGAGCCACTGGTGAAACACAGCTTTTTACACGTTCCTGACAAGAGCTTTACATAGGCTAGAAATACAGCTGTTCCACGCTTCCCTGAATTTGGTCATTACAACTTGTTTAAGTAATATTTCTCCCTTTTTGAATGTGGTAAAACATACACACAGAGTATTGTCACATAATGTATTTTTGTCATGCCACATTAATTATTGATAATGCTCTTAAAATAACTGCTCTCAGTCTTGTTACACTGGTTTTGTGACCACTGTCATGAATAACTATCTGGTTCTTCATTATATGCTTTTTCTATTTTCACAGTTTACCCAGACGTATTAAACAAACTACATTAAATTAAGCAACTAAATAATCAGCTAACCTCTATGTCCCTTTTAAATCAAATGCTGCTAATTTTTACGGGAGAAGACACCACAGCTTACAATAAACCAGGATGGAATATTTTTCCAGTGATAGAAATGAAAAGAAAAATGAGATACGACAAATAAGATCCTCCAAGTGAGTAAGGAATTTTTTAAAAAAATCTTTAATTCAACCATTTCTATGCAAATGGTTTTGTCAAAGATTTTTCCTGCAGTTCTGAGTTTTTCTTGCTGCCCTCTTGTCATACCAAACTTCTCATCATTGCAAATTTAAATTTGCAATTACATCTAGGAAATTCTAACTTTCCTGAAAGCTTCAAAACCCTAGCTAACAAAAAAAGCCTTACATTAGCCAAAGTATATTTTTTCAATGTCATTCAACCCATGCTTAGTATTATTACCAATATTCGATATGATATTATGTTGTATATTCACAGTATTTTAATCCTCATGTTGCCAACCCTGTAACCATACAACCCTCTTGATGACATGAATGTTGTTAACATGTGAATCTTCACCATCCACATGATGTGAATGCTGCATTAGCTACCCTCCAGGGGGTAAATGAAACCGTTTTTGCTATCTTAATAACAAGCATTTAGAAATTGATGTAAATACCCAAATTATGCCTTCTTTAAAGCCAGATGTCAGGAGAAATGTTCTTTCTGATAAACAGCTCTGGGAGTGGGGTTGACAGTGTAAATAAGAGCCAGAGAAAAGGTTGTGATCAGACAGCAGTGAATCATTCCTGTCATTCTAACTAGATAAAGTCTTTGGCCAAAGACTAACAGAGGTTGATGTGTAGGGAAGAGACAAAGGTCACCATTTTTTGAAACTTAAACAAATCTTAATTGACAGAGAACTGGAGGGAAAGAGCAGACTTTGACCTGAATCACCAGAAAGAAAGTCGGAGGGAAAGACAACACCCAAACAGTGATGGAAGAAAAGTCTCGAGAGAGAGGCCTCTGCCTATTCTTAAACTGAAGAAACAACAGAAACTTAAATAACTTAAGAAAGAAAAGTTACAAAGGTGAAATATGTTCTTGCAAGCCATCACACTCAGATCATGTCTTTCGTGATGTGATAAGTCCTAAATTCTCTCAAAATAAAAGGAATGCACTGAAATCCATGAATCTGATTATACTATAGGCTATTAAAATAACAGTTACCCAAACAGTTATCTCCACAGACAGTCACACCACATTACAGTCATCTGTGCAAGCAGGATTTTAACGACCCATATGGTTAATATTCAGTAGTCAACTCTAGTTGTGTGGTAATTACAGGAGCAAAAGAAGAAGTATATTGATGTAGTACAGAGAGCATAAAGTCCACATATGGAGGAGGGTAGTGCTGATGTTTTAGTCAGACAGACACACCCAGGACTTTCACCCAGGATTCCAGTGCCCATGTCCTGTGTGAAACTGAAAAGTCAACATTTAAAAGACTTACTATAACCTAACCTATAACAGAGCTAAACTGGGATCGCAAACTGGGATCGCTTCACACAGTCATTGACAATCAGCCAATTTAATTGTTCTGGAATGAGAATGTGTTGCCTATAGAGGACATCTTTGAGCTGTATCAGTAAAGACATCAAAAGATTAAAAGTGGCTAGTGACAGAAAGCTGGTGACACGATACTGTAAATCAGGTCAAACGATTAAGACCTTCAGTCGCATGTGAGGAGAGACGGACACACAAACAGAGACCGAATGAGAAAGAGTGAGGAGACTGCAAGCAAGGCAAGACTGAGGATTTCTCTCTAGCCCTGAAAGTCAAGCTTGTGGTGAACGAAAAGGAAGTGACAGCTAAAGAGAGAGAAACAAAACATCTGAGACAGACAGAGATTGAATCCAAGGACACATGAGCAGAGATGGGCACGTGAGGCCTGGTGACCCTGAGTGCAGAGGGATCAACTTTCAACTGCTTATCCCCTTATCCCACTCACCATCCAACCCACCAATCAGCTAGTACTCACACACACACACACACACATGCATGCAGGCAGCTGTCCAGGGACCACAGATTTATCAACCCACCAGATTTGATATACATCAAACATGAAAATGAGACAGCAGAAGGTGACTGAATACACACGTCAAAGTGACATGAATGTGGCATGACTTAATTAACGAGAAGGAGACTGTCTCCATGATGAGGGAAAGTTAAATGATAAGATTAGAAAATTAACTATTTCAAGACTGGCGATGGATAAAAATAAGTACTACTTAGTTGTATTTATCTTTTGGAAAAAAAGAGGAAATTGAGCCAGTACGTAGATGAGTGATACTACAGTAAAAGAAAACAAATTACACCAAGGAAAAGACTGATGCAGTAGACAGTTTGAGCCTGTTGGTTGTTATGTATTGTGACAGTAATGTTGCGTTCAAGTTCAAAAACGGATTTCAGCAAGATAATGGGCAGATGTGTTATGATTGCTCTGACAAAGTTAAGGTTTTGTAACCAGGTTTGCCACACAAACCAGCTACATCTTCACTGCATCATTGAAAACAAATCAACTGACACGCCCACATGTAACACGGGCACATCAAAATGTTTGTGTTTCAGCTGGAAAAAAAGGGACAAAGATGCCAAAACTGGTGCCCGTACGTAAATATGAGTTGATACAGTTTCTTTAGTGGGTGTTTTGACACACACCCGCCATATGACAGTGTGTTGCCCTTAGAAGTTTGAAGCCTCTGTGATCTGTTGGCCTGGAGGTTCAAGTCTCAACTTCTCCTCTCTCTTTGTCTCTTTGGAGGTCTTTGTTGATTACAGGTGTTTCAGACTCCAATTCGTCCTTTCATTGTCACAGAAAATGTGGTAAATGGTTCTATTTTGTTGTTGTCTAAGCTATGTTTTCATCATGAAGAGAAAAATGCATTCACCTGGGGGGACTTCAATCAAAAATGTTACAGACATATTTGAAAACTTTGGTAACATTTTCTGTGAAGCCTGTCTCTGTAATGCATTACAACACATTATGAGCAATAACACATTACAGGGCATTATGACCACACTTACAATGCATTCTACTTGGTTATGGTTAGGGTTATAGATGCATTATAGACAACCAGCAAGGAACAGCAGTAATCCAACATTATGTTTGTTAGCAGGGACAGCAAATCAAAAAAGGTGTGTGTGTGTGTGTGTGTGTTCACATCATCCTAGAGAAATTAAGGCTACATCCACATAACTGTGTCTTAAATTTAAGACACAGCAATACTGCTATATTTCAAACCTTGTATCCTCACTAACCCAGCATCTTAGAGGCTCAAAAATGGAGCAGTTCAGAGACGATCAAGTCCCTGTTTTATTTTGAAGAGTCCAGTGTGGTGTCTCACTATAAAAGGGCAAAGATGTAGAGGTTCGGAGATGTGGACATGGACACTCTTTGTGACTGGTTGTGCCCAAGCCAAATGACTATTTTCCAAAAGAAAACAAACCTCTGCACATCATGGATGTTTGTATCTGTGAGCCTTAACTACCCGGCGTTATTTCAACATGTATAACAAAGTACAGGTGTTGCTGACCTTGATGTCTCTTCTAGCAGTTGCTGTGCACTTAAGTTCTGCATTTTATCATGTTACTACTGCTCACACGCTCAGGAGGTAAGCTATCATTTAAGTGAATTGCAACAGTTCCCATGTTCAGCAGCACTAGCAGACCTACATTGATTCAGACAACTTTATTAATAGAGTTGATTGGACTGAAATCAATGAAAAAATGCATCCACATGTGGAGGGAACAATGCAGGCGCCTGTGGATGTTTTCACAGAAGAAGAGACATGCGCATTGTATTAATGTTTCTTAAGTGACGAGGAAAGACTAAGAAAAACCACCAAGGCGTTCTTACTATCCCCACAAATTGTTTCCGTCATCATTCAGCAACTTTGTAAGGCTGTTATCATCAACATCTTCCTGGAGCCAGATTAATGTCACAACAGAACAAAGCATTTACAGCCCGAAGCAAAGGAGTTTGTCATCAGTAAGTTATTGGGCCGCAAAACTCTGAAAAAATATCAAACTGCGATTATTTGGACTGATATTATGATTGTGATATGAACTGCAATATAAGAGGAAATTATTTTTAAATCCTTATTCTCATTTTCATTAAAAAAGATGTTAATATGATTATAGTATGATTGCTGTGGGGATCTCTCCCAAAGATGCTTTCTTAAACCTGTACAATGTGATGTGTGGGCCAGGACAACTCTACTGCACACAATGTTTGAATTAAATGACATTTTTGACACACATTTCTTCTTTGACATAATTGTGCTTAAATGTGATCTGAAAATGGCAGTGGGCCGTACTGTGATATCAATTAAATTTCCATTAATTGCACAGCCTGAGTAAGTCACGCCAAAATGCCTGCGAACTACTGACTGCACACACATCGAAGTAGCTTGCTAATTCCACAGGCTAGTCAACAGGAAGGGGAAACATTCTTTGAATGAACAGGTGCTGTGTGACGTTGAGTGGTCATGTGATATGCATGTAGTCTGAGAGTAGAGCTGCTACAGAGCTCACACTGCCAATATGGACGAGCATCTTCTTTGATTTAAGACTCTTAAAATTAAGATGCAGTAATGTGAATACAGCCCAAGAGAATATTTATTTTGCAAGAGAAGCAAAAATAAACAATATCAAATGTGATTTTCTAAAGACTCTTTTTGTTCAGGTAATGGCCAGAGGCAACACTTTCAGGACATCAGACTCAGTTTGTCAGGCTCAGTTATATGCTGTCAGATTTGGTTCAACCACAGTAATATTAATGTCTATTCACATCATGTGCTGTGCAACATTTTGATGGAAGAGACTTCAACAGTCACCATTGTACTACATCAGACAATTCAAGGAGGTAATTAGCAATATTATCAATGACTGTAATTTGCACACTTAATGAGTTATCTAGTGTTGAGCTGAGCTTGTAAAGTTGCAGGGAGGTAATTTGGAACGAGACAATAGTTGGCAAATTAGCATGAAATTAGTGGCTTATTATACAGCCTAAACTTTAGTTAATGCAAGCCAAACAAACCTTCTTTCACATACTTCTGTGTTATCAAACACAGATGCATTGTACATTTTAGCTTTTAAGTTTTGAAAAAAAGTGACTTGCGCTTGTTGATATGAACTTTTTTTATAAGAAAAAAAACTAGTAAGTAATTAGTGGAAATGCCATATGTGGCATAAGACTCAGCCATGATTTCAACATGCACACAAAGAACCATTGGTCCCAGCTTTCCCCCATTGCAAGTTATTTTCCATTTCTCTCTATATCATTTCATGATAAAACTGACAATAACATGCCTGCGAGAGTGCAAAGATACATCTTTATATTGGATGTTAACGTGCTAAATTTCATATTTATCATCTTGCTTCAATTTTTTCGATTCTACCAAACTAACTTGCATTCAGAATGACAGCATGCAACTATCTAGCATGCTACTCTACTGCACTACTTAGCACGTAGGCATGGTAGCATTTGCTTGTTATTATAGTAATGTACAGTAATAATGATTTTTCATCAAAGCACATAAGAAGTTCATGTTGGAATGGCCAGCTGATAATACCATCCCTCCAGCCACGATGCTACTGTGAGTGAGACTTGAAGTTTCATATCCTGAAACAGCTAGATAAATGTCAGTAGGTAAGTGGGACGCTCTCCATTGCCTTGACAAATGCTGTGTGTTTGCTTTTGGGAACGCCATTTAACTTTCTTAAGTGAGTTAGTTGGTGGCCAAGAAACTGTAAAGGTGTGAGAAGTGTGTGCAAATGTAATCCTGGCAATTTTTTTTGGGGGGGGGTGAACTTTTCCGAGCAATGAAAACCTTGTCCAGATGACTCAATCAAAAAATCCCTCATTTAGCATCAACTTTACTATAATTTGCTTAAAAGTGGACTTCATGTTGAGAAAACACACTTCAAAGCAGTGTGTGTTTAACGCTCCTGCATAAATGAGTGGCTTGCAGCTGAAATGATAATGATTTAAGAAAGGTTAACAGCCAGCTGCTGATAGGAAGACAGAAAGATTGAGAAAAGAGAGAAGCTCTGAGCGCACTCGGGGACACTTTTACTCTTTAATATGTTCTTTTTATTTTTGAGCAGGTGTGACAGGGAGTGGCAGGATGGGTGAGCACAAGCCAGGCTCAGTCCAAACTCATCTCTGACTGACGCTGAAAACCAAACTTCATTCTACGTCTGTGGGTCCCTTGCTTGCTCTCTTTAATCTGCAATATGTTTACATGGGCACAGATGGCAGCATGCCACGATACAGCCACTTGTCCTAGAACCAGGAACCCTCAAACTGAAAACACCTTACCTTTTACATGTGGCTTTTTAGTTAATTCCTAGAAGGTGTCCAAGTTAAAGAGTCAGATTGCACATCTGGTAGGGCTGGAGTCCCATTTGCGAAAAACATGTCTATATTAGTTAGAAAAAGGACACTGAAAATCTATATGATTTTTTTTATTATTTAGAAAAACAATAGACAAAGCCCTGTTCCTGTTAATTTTCAGCTTGTTTAGCTTGCCCACTCTGTCTCTAGTGAAAACCTCATTTTTCAGCATTAATGTAGTTCTGGAGTGAAAAGGATAATTAGCTCTGTATATAAGGGTTTTGAACAAAACAAATTATCATAACCTGGATGCTCAGCATAAGTTTTTAAGGTAATGCTCCATTTTTAAAATCATGGTAATGATTGAAACTCTAAACATATCCTGCCATAGAACAGCAGTGATTATTCTTTAACATTATTCTGTGACATTTTCCCTCCATTCATCCAGTTTTCTGATTTTGCTCAGGGTGGCCACAGGGATGGAGCCTATCCTAGTCTAGGGCAATTAAACGTTTCCAATTAACCTTCATGTCTTTAGAAAAAAATATTTGACACATATCCATTCAGTATGCATACTCTGTGGCCTGATGTCTGGTAGGTTTTTGCTTGAAAAAATAATCTGGTTTATAAAAGAGAGACTTGCATAAGTCACAACTGTGACTGTAACAAAAAGAGATAAGAGTGCCAGCAGGACACACTTGATTCAGTGCTACAGTACAGCCCTAGCTTCTGGAAAGGGCAAGACTTCATAACCTCAGAAAACGTCTTTTGGCACCAAAGACGTCACAAAAATTAAACATGAAATGGCACTTCAACTTAAATCCAAGGCTTCTCAATCTGCAAACTAACAAACATGCATCCTAGGTACATGACATGCTTTGAAGTCATAACTTTTTCCAACTAATGTACATCTAATGCTGGTGATAACATTCATGTTAAAAGGATATGAGCTGTAGGACACATAAAAAAAAGTTTTATCTTTTTATCTCATTTATCTCTTTATCTTTTATCTCTTCACTTACTTTGTTGTGATTTTATCACTCATACAAAACCATAAAAACACTTTAAGAGCGATTAGAGCACACACTTGAGTTGGCCGTCCAAAAAAATATGTTTGACTCACTCTCATTAAGACCTTTCGTTCTGGGAATCAAACTCAGTTCCAATTCCTACTTGAAACCTCCAGCTGCACTTCAATGCAGCACGCTGCTGCACCCACTGACTGCTGTTAATGATACTTTGGAGCTAATTAGCCATTTAGCATAGGGCACCACGGGGTTTCATTTGTATGTAATCAACATCTTTTCAGTCAGTATGGTCATATTATAAGATGGTGTTTTATTTAAATTAAACTTTGATATAATTATACAGAATCATATTTTTCACTGTAAAATATTAGAAACATGCATCATTTCAACTTTGTACATACATAAGGGAAAGAGAAGAGGAGAAGAGGTGAGGAGGGGAGGGGAGGGGAGAAAAGAGACTTATGTAATCATCTGGATCTACAGACAGTCTCTCCAGTCTGTCTAATCAAGTCTAGAGGGATCAGTCTGCAGGAAAAATCTGTGTCTGCTCTACAGTCACAATATATAACTGTGTGTGAGTGTGTGTTAGAGAGACAGAAATGCTCTTGTGTGTTTTACAGGTTATTTAAATGCAAAACCCTTTCGTAAAAAAGCTACTAACACTGTAGACAGATGTGATTTGCAGCTCTCCTATCAGTCTAAATAGTGAATTGGAATAACATCATCCCCTTTAACTGACACCCTTTAGATTAACCTTTATAATTTCCCTGCCTGAAATCACTGACAGGACAAAAATACTCCTCTGTACATACAGAAGAATGCACTTAAACTTCAAAGTTTAATGCAAAGTTCTTGATTAAGACTGTATGTAGATGCACCAACAGTTTGATATCATTTCCATGTCAGTCCTGATAAACGAGAGAGAATCTGACTCAGGCTTAAGCAGTCTGAAGTTTTCTGATAAAAAATCCTGTGATTTCTACTTTGGAGAGTCATTTACTTTTCTGTGCTATGTTGGATCTCCAAAACACAAATTTCAGATTTCTTTTAACAGTAGAGTATAGAGAAGTGTGATTCAAGTTTTAATCTTGTTTTGTTTTTGTTAATCTGCTTTAAATGCTGAATATTTGGTGCACGTTTGCTCCATCCTCAGGTAACTGGATGAGCTGGCCTCTTTTCAAGAAACTGTTTCTAAACCTTTGGGGACAGAGAAACAAGTCATAACTTCTAAATGTTTACAAGTAATAAACAAAAATAAAAGACATTTTCGTTAGAGATGACCAAATTCAAATCAGAGAAAAACTGGGTTGTATCAAACAATTTCCGAGTAAATAAGCAAGTTGAGTTTTGATACGTTTCTTTTCATCACTGTGCTTAAAGCACTGTGTCAACTCCTGTCAGCGGTGAAGCACAGAACACTTCATGCAGATAACAACTTGAGTTAGCTGGATTGGAGGTGAGGTTACAGGCTTGACAAAGCAAAGAAAAAGACAGAAAAAAAGAATGAAAGACTGATGACACGGAGAAAAACCATGCTTAAAAATCCAATATGAGAGAAAATTCATTTCTGTGCTGCTCAGCCAGATATAACCAGTCAGACCGCCGAAAGAGGAAAAGCACAAAGAAAATAAAAGTGACTACCTGTGACAGACCAATCTACAGTATACCTTTAACGGAAAGCATTTGGAGAAATCTTCCTTTGCATCTAGCAAACCAATGGGTATTAATTTGGTGATTTGCTAAGCAAAAGAAATCTAGATGTTGAAGTTTAAACTGGGCTACATTTGGCTTAAAAATGATCTTTTGTTTATGCTAGAGGGACAGTTTTAGGGAGTCAGTCAGTTGGTCCACCACTTTTATCTCCACAGAAGTAGAGATTAAGCTCTAATGGCTTTGGTGATCCAGTGAATTCTTGGTTTTGAGTGTCTCCACAGCTGTTTGGTGGATCACCATGAAGCTTTCGGAACACATTCAATCGACCCTTCAGGATGAATCCGAACTTTCATCTAGCACCATCATCTGGACAAAGTTCTCTTTGTCTAGTACTTGGTTGACAATCAAATACCAAAACTGGCCTCTTTATAACCACTGCTCATTTTAGCACACTAACATTGGCTTACTCATGTCACATGGTGTTTCAGAATACTCCAGTTGCATTACTTACCCACCACTATCACTGTTCTTTTGCTTTTTTTGGCAACATATATTCAGATGACAACACTATTACTTTAAACTGAAAGTGTCTGCTCTGCACAGCGAAGTTTCAATATTTCAGATTTACCAAGTGCTAACAGGAAACCTGGTAACCTCAGTTAGGGACAAGAAGGTTTGGCGGCTCCTTGTTGTTCCGTTACTCCACAAAATTCCTAACTGATCTGCAATCAAAATGACCATTGTTGTTCTCTAGACACGTTTTTGATAAAAAACAGTAAGTGCTCAACTTAATGACACATTACATTTCCTGACTACTTCATCGTAGTCAGCTTGTGTTTTGCCAGTAAAATGCTTTTACTGTGGAGCTGCATCAGAAGAATCTTTCCATTGGCATTAGCAGTAACTTAATTAAGTGCTTTTGCAGATATTGAGAATTATTGACCGGTATCTTTTCTTGTGAAATGCCTCGTGTAACTACGGTTACGCAATGAGTTTATTAACAT
This sequence comes from Naso thynnoides, assembly GCA_029783665.1. Lineage (NCBI taxonomy): Eukaryota > Metazoa > Chordata > Actinopteri > Acanthuriformes > Acanthuridae > Naso > Naso thynnoides. The sequence goes on along the minus strand of JAQLOL010000021.1, from coordinate 7,670,249 downwards.
TAGGAAATTTCCTCACAACAGCATTGCTACTAACATGCTTAATGAAGATGGTAAAAAAAAAAAAAGTAACTATTTCAATACTAAACATCATCGGAATGTTGGCATGTTATTGTAAGTAAGTTAGCATGCTGACATCAGCAATTACCTGGATTAATTTTTCGTTACATATAATCATAACACTGACTACATTTAAATGACTTGCTTGACATTAAAGTGAGTCAGTGCTATTGAAACAGCAGTTATATTCAGCATGGATAAGGTAAGTTTTGCCCAATTTTACACTAGATATTCTAGACCACTGACATACTTGTCTAGAAATCTAGTGTATCAGAGACAGAGAGAGAGAGAGAGAGAGAGAGATAGTGAGAGAGGAGAGAACAAAGCCTCATTTTATTAACAATTTAGCTCTGGAAGAAAAAATACAGGACATGAAGGAGCAGTTCAGAAAACATGTTCTAAATAAAGAGGAATTTCTAAAATTGTCGCATGTGAGTCAAACCACCTATCACTATTAAGCCTATCAGGCATGATGCATAGCCTGCTTAAACTGTTTTTATCCACACCATCCCTAAAAATGTGGACACAAGGAACAGCACTATTTTTGCAAGCATAGAAAGTAAAACAGGATTTCTACATCAGCTACTGGTACATCTGTACTTCTTCTCCCTGTGGAATCAGATACTGGCCTGGACAATTCATTAGATTTATCACTGACTCATCCACTTATCTGAGCTCGCCATGTAATTTCACTTTCCATCCATCCTACCTGTTCCAGCCACAAATTCCCATTTAGTAGCCTGTGTGAGCCGGCCACTCTGGAGTCCCACAGGCGGCTGACGATCCCATTCAATTTCAGTAAGGCCTATTAAAACCAGCTAGCCAGTCAGCTAGTGGTGGATACATGGCCTGTACTCATCTAAGGGCTGACACATACTCCGAGCCTTCAATTTCTCTCTGCATTTGTCTTAATACATCCCAAGAGGTTGGTGCTGAAAATGCTCCTATTGCTAATAAAAGTGACACTGAGCCGCTGAGGCAAAAAGAAAGAAGCAACTGGAAACCCATGGCCAGAGCAGGTTTTTCAGCTGAAGAAACTTTGTGCCATGAATCCATGATGAAAATACTTTTTCGCTGTTTTCTTATTAAATATATTATTGCCATGTATCGCTCACTTTTTTTTTGCAACACAAGGAATATGTGTCATAGAAATGTCATGAAATTTGATTGATTTGTGGAAATTATTTAGTCAAAAGGTACATTTATCTAGAGCATGCTGGCCATTTTAAGCTCCATGTGCTAGTTGGATGAACTACATATCTTAAGAAGACAGCTTAATGGAAACTGTCTTGTATTTTTTGCACCATGCTTTTATAATTTAAAGCTAAAAAGGTTTCCAGACATCAGACCTATTTACAGTAAGTCTATACTGAATAAAGCTGTCGTCAGAGGTCATACGGCAAAGAGCAAAAACCCAATGCCAAAACAGGGAAAGAAATTCTTAAGCTTTACCCTCTTGACTTACTAACACATAAATTATTGATGTAATGCTGAGAATAAAATAACTAGTGCTGTCAAAGAGTTAAAATATTACATTGTGATTAATCGCATGATTTCATAGTTAACTGCCAATTAATTGCATATACATTCACACTTTTTTCAGTTGTAAATGTATTCTGAGGGGATATTTTTCAAGCTTTTACTACCCTTATCAGCATGAGAGCAGGCAAATATGCTTGCTTTATGCAAATGTACGTTTATTGTTCTTGCAGCAATCCAGAACAATGACAAATAATGTGATATATTTTGATCGAGCACTCTGTGCTCTGCTACAGTATATTTAGTATCTTGTGATCAGGGCTCGATTGCTCACATCTGTCCTTCAGTCTCGTCTTTGTGTCTTATTGACTGTTAGTCATAGGTGTCATAAAAACACTCTCACTACATTCAGGAGTTAGACCACGCTATGTCCCTGTATTATTACAGACTACAACATGGTGTCAGAAAACAGAGTTACAGAGTGATTTGCCTGATGTGTGTGCTAGTGTGCTAACAGAGCTAGCCTTGAAGGTAACAGCCGACTGCAACCAACCAGCACAAACATTGAGATGTTCAAGCCGCCAACCGCTACAATAGTCACAGGTAGGCTTACAGTAGTGTGTCAGTAAAATACAGACTACAATCAATACTAACTAGAACATAGACCCCTCCACAAGCTTTCTTGTCTTAGATTGTGTATGTATTAGTGCTGTCAATCGATTGAAATATTTCATCGTGATTAATCACATGATATCCATAGTTAACTCGCGATTAAACACTAATTAATCACACCTTTTTAAATTGTCAGTTCTAAATGTACCTTCAAGAGATATTTTTCAAGTTTTCAATACTCTTATCAACATGAGAGTGGAAAAATATGCTTGCTTTATGCAAACGTATGTTTATCATTATTGCAGCAACCAAATCAACAAAAAATACTTTGATACATATTTGATTGAGCAGTCTGTGCTCAAAAATGTTTAGCAGCTTAAATGCAAATTGGCCACGTGTTTTTATGCAAATTAGCCATGCACTGCATGATGACTGCAGACAGAAAGGACGAAAAGCTGGTCAGAGATCATCATTACTGGATGGGAATACTAATGATGTTGGTGAGCAAACAAACTATTGAAATTATTTAGCTTGGTGACTGTTGTGTTGGTGAGGTTCAACCTGCAGGACAAACTGCGATGGAGAGACGATGGAGAAGGGGTAACATTAAGCAAAGTAATTAACGTTAAGCAAGTAATTAAGTGGTGACTTAGTTCATAACATGATTTGAGCTGTTGACTCTACTTTTAGCTCCCTAACTTAATTGCAAACATTGGCTGCTCATTTGTGAGCCAGTAGGATTAAGGTTGGGGTTTTATTAGGAAAAAATTTATTGCAATGCATTGATGAATTGATTTTTTTGGCCCAGCACTAGACAGAACGCACATGCGTTAATCGCAAGTTCATTAAAATGTTAACTTTGACAGCACTAGTATCTATATATGTCTGTGGTGGTGGCTAAATCGCTTCCTGATTTCCTAAACAACAGGGTGGGCCCTTTAGAACCTGTATGTGTTAATAGCGTGTCAAAAAAATTAACAGCGTAAAAATGAATTTGCATTAAAGTGTTATTCACATATTAACTTTGACAGCCCTAAAAATAACACATTGTCTGGGTCTTCATTTATATGTCTCAGTGATAGAATAACTTACACAGTGAGTGACAAAGTAAGCACCAAGATACTCACAACATGAAGTCTTGTTCCCAACATGGCTGGTCCCCACGGACTGTAATGGTGGTACTCTTCACATTTTGCACCTTTAAAGTGACATAGGCATTGAACTTGTCTAAAAAAAAAAAAGAAAATAAAGAGGAAAAAAATATTTGGGTTAATGACTCAAGGCATCATAGGGAGGTTTGTTATTTTACAGAATCATTTCTTTAATGGCAACAAAATTGTGTTGTTTTGGTCACAAAGGCAATTTATCTGGCAATTCTTTTGAACAAAAAAAGAAAACATTTTATAAAATTAACATTTTCCTTTAACTCTGTGCTGTTTGTAACATCCTAAGCACCTAGCGACCCATTTTATTTACTGATTGAACTCCAGGTAAACACATAAATTCCTTCTCTGTGTAACATTACAGTAAAAAACACATTATTCTTGGAGAAGTGAAGCATCTCTACAGCTCATGAGAAGATAAAGGGAAGATAAAGACTACAATCCCTACCACAGGGATAAATAATTGTAATTATCAACACGGGCCAAATAACCTGCAGAAAACACAGTAACCGAGGAGCACGGACACACAGTCAGTTGGACAGAAGATTTTGTACAAAAAAAATTATTATACACTAACACAAAGGACATAAAGACATTGACCCAACCCAGCTGCAGAATAAAAGCATAAAAACATAGAGCTTATGCTAATTTTAGCCCATTTTTCCTTTACGTCACCAATCAGTACGCTACAAAGAACTTCTAGACAGAACCGATTAAGTGCAAGTGGCATCTAAGGCAATTCTAACCCGAATCATTTCTCTTCAAACAGAGTCCTGAAACAATAATGATGTCTTTGCCGATACAAAATAAGATAAATAAACATGCAGATCTGTCTTTGCAAGTGCCACACTCATTTTGACAAATAAACCTGCTGATTATTGTAAGTGACACTGACTTCATTTCACAGGTAAAAGAAACATCATTGATTTAGTGCTTTTTACCTCTGCAGCGTGTCTCAAATTGCATACTTCTGTGCTAAACACTTACTATTTTGAGTGCGCTAAGTGCATTCACGTTAACAAGTATGGGAAAATTAAGGAATTAGTTTTTATTCTGTTATTAAACCAAGGCAAAATTAGGAGGGCAAAGACAAAAAAGAATAGAAATGAACAATTGGACACAAATATCTCTACCGTGTGTACCTTGTAATAATGCTCATTTGCAAACTGTCACTGTTAACTATGAAAGTGCTGAAAAAAGGAATATTTCATTCCAAGAAAAAGCCACTTCAGAGTCTCATTACATTTTCTCATCACTCTCCGATGGCTGTACAGAGGACCACAATGACCCTTTCCCTTCTTTCTAATGACCCTGGTCCCTTTTCAGCAGTGATCTTAGCTTAATGTAGTCATATTCAGTCATATGAAAAAGCTACATGTGGTTATTCTATAGAGATCTAAAGATGCAAAGATAATCAGTCTCTCTTTTTCCTAGACTTTTCTTGGAACCATAGTGATGTTACAAAACTTTTCTATGAAGTGATAAATGATCTCATTCTGCAGTACGGGTGTCAGATCAGACAGCACTTATATGCATAATTCTGAATGATTAAAAAAATATAAAAAATTGTAAAATTAAATTAATTAAAAAATTACAAATGGCCATGTTTCGTATTTTCTTTTTTTTAAGTCTCCAAAAGTGAAAAGAAATAACTAAGTTAATTGCATGTCCTCCTAAAAGAGCAAAAACAGCTTTGTGTGCGTGTGTGTGTGTAACATGACTCTGAAACAAAAATCGAGTGATGTGTCAGATCTGTCTGCAATGCAAAATAATTTCCAATACTCGTGGATAAGGGAGGTTAGAGTGTCAGAGCAATGACAATAATAACATGTGCTGTCAATATTCACAACAGCTAAGTGACCAAAAACAGGTCGCAGCAGCTCAGCGCGAGTAATATTAGTTGTTAGCTAGATTAGCTTGTGCTGTTAGCAGTGATATGATTAGCTGTTAAGTCTTCGACTGTCAAGAATGCAGCTAGGTAAATGACTTCGCTAGTGTAGAGCTGCTGCTACCAAATTGTTGTCAGCACAAACGTTCACTTTCGCCTTTTTTTCCTACTGTCAGAACTCAGTGTTCAGCATAATAAGCATAAATTGAGGAGGTTAAAGCCACCAACCACGTAATCCTTGCTTGATTACCAGCCTCAAGCAGCCATTCCTCACATGAAAAATGTGCCCAATGTACATAAGACTGAAGGAGGCTGTGTAGTGTTGGTGTGTATTTGTGTGTCACTGTGCGTCTCTGCTCTCAAATTTACAACCACTCTCTTTTGAAGGAGGGCAAGCAGAGCTGAGGGCAGTGCATTGGATTTGGGGTTAAGATGATGTGAGAGACGTGATCATTTGGCTGCATAAATGAATATATCAAGGCACCAATATGCAGTTTATAATTTGAATGCTATTTCAGGATGGGAAGGTACCTGCATTCATTGAGTGCTCTGAGTCTTAATGAAGTCTAAAGGAATTGATGACTTTATTTTGCAACTCTCCTTAACAAAATGAAGTCTGCAAAATTCAGGCAGTAGTGAAGGTAAACAATTTAGTTAAACTTAAGTATAGTTCTTTAACACTGACATTTGAGGTAATGCCCTTAAATAAAAACTGTTGATAATTAAAATAGTAAAAAACCTTACTCAAAGGGATTTGATGTGGATTTTTCTTTTTTTAATCTAACCCCAACCAAAAACACAACCTTTTGAATTACATTTCTTTGAAATTCAAGTCACATTGTGTCATAGATGCTGGGGGGGCAACATAAAACAAAAAATATATTTCCAAAAAATAGAAATACAGACTTTTGATAGGCAGACCAGCGAGGTCTACCAGAGCCTGCCTTATGGTATTCTCCCTTTGTTTTTTAATTAGAATTATTGAAGTTATTGTAAGAATTTCTTTTATTTATATGTCTATTATTTTTTAGTTTTATAAATATTAATTTATTCTACATGTCGCTTTGGATAAAAGCATCTGCCATCGATGCTTGATGTCGA
>JAQLOL010000021.1:7613515-7632238 GCA_029783665.1 Naso thynnoides | reverse complement strand
TGGTAGCTGGGAACCTGCGGCCGAGGCTTGGGCTGCTGGGGCTGGTAGCTGGGAACCTGCGGCCGAGGCTTGGGCTGCTGGGGCTGGTAGCTGGGAACCTGCGGCCGAGGCTTGGGCTGGTAGCTGGATACATGGGGCTCATAGTTCATGTTCCAACTACCAGGCTCAAGTCCATTTGAAGAAACTGTTGGCAAAGCGTGAAACTCATCAAAAGCTGTTTTGCTAACACTTTAAGTGACATGCTGCAGAGTTTTAACTTTGTAAGTCAATGCTTTTGCTATTATAATATGCCCCCTTACATTTATCACCTGCCTGAAGCTCTCCAATAAGCAGCAGCCATGGCAGCACCACACTGAAAAAGACAGACATGTTCAAACAACAGTTTCAATCACTTTAGACACTGTAAATTCACAATTGAGCAAAAACAGAGCACTTAAAAATTACCGAAAAACAAGATCCATGGCTTCAGCCAAAGATAAGACCAAAAGCAAACCAAATGCCTTTATCTGACTTCAGCTGACCCAGCACAACGAAAAGTCTTCCTTCTAAAGTGGTGCATTAGTAGGAAACCTCCAGAGCAATCATTTTAACTTGCTTTGGCAGCCAATCACAACTCTTTTTTCCCAAAAGATTGATTGGAAACAGGTGGAAGTAATGAGGCAAGGTTCATTGTGAAACACAGGTGTTCAAGAAGACCCTTCATTTAGTGTCTATTCATTGTTAGGCCTTCACTAATGCATCATGAAACCATTTAATATTGAGGAAATAGATATCCACACTTAAAAATGCTGAGAGTTTGTTCAGTTAAAGTGGTATAGATGTTCTAATAAAATTTAAGCAAACTACATTTGTTTAATTGATCATCAAAACTTCCAAAACATAAACAGATTTAAGCATAATCACCAAAATGATAAAATTGTGGTAACTTTTTATTGGGCACCACTGATCATAGAACAGGATCATAAAACACATGTAAAAAGAAGAGCTTTTACTGAAACTGTGTCAGCTTTTCTTTTCTGCAAGGTTAAAGTGCATCACTGGAAAGTGTAATTACCTTTATAACTGTTATTCAGAATTAGGATCAGGAATACTATATTGATCCCCACGGATATATTGGGTAGCAGGAGCAATTGTAATAGGTTGTATACATGTTGCTTATGTATGCACATACAGTTTGTTTGTTTGTTTGTTTGTTTGATTGATTGATGGATGGATTTTTTTAATGGCAAACCGTTTCAATGATTTTTGAGATGTAAAATATAATGAAAGTCTGTTTATTGCAAGTAAAGAGACGGCATCATGTTATGAACTTCAGCATATCTGCTTTTGTTGAAGAATAAACAATTCATTATGTTTTTGCCCAAGTTATTGAAATTACCAAGAAAACTCTTCAAAGTTAGTTCATACATGTATGGTTAGGGATTGTGTCATACTTCTTAGCATCAGTGCTTATCAGTGTTTATCACTGTACTGCTTTAAACTTTTGGCTGATTTTGATATCAGATGGTTCCCTCTAGTGGCAGAAAGAAAAACACTTTGATGACCCCACTGGATGGCCAGGCTGTGTCTCTGGGAAAGTTGTTGTCAACAATACACTATGGAACATGAACAATAGGTAAATAAGAAAAATACTGCCACTAGTCATGGTGGTTTGATGACGGGCACAAATCTGGTGTTGTAGCCTCTGTAGACTGAAAAGCAGCATTTTCTTATCGTGACTTTTTATGATGACTGAAATGGAAAAAATCAGGAAGCCAATAAAATACCACAAGTACTCATCCCATTATTCATAATGCAGAACATATGTCACAGACCAGGACCGACATTCCCATAAAAGGTAACCTTCACTAACAGTTATAGTTATATTTACCACTATTTACTGTATATATTTGACTTCAGTCTGTGTTGACAATAGATATGGTCATCAGTTTGTTCCCTTACTAATCATAATAATCAATTCATGATAGCAGGATAAAATAAAACTCCAATGACCCATTACTTTTTACTGCAATTCATCTTTACATATCTTTACATATATTCATCATTTTTGTATTGTAAAAAAAAAAGACAAAGGAATTTAAAAAAAAAACAAACAGCAAAAAAAACAGCAGCCATACTCCACTCAACTAATTTTTTTAATACACACTGATAAAAATCAAGTACATCACCACGGATATAATGTTACCAGTGGCTAAATTGACCTCAGATATTATTGTAGCAGAATGATTTTAATATTGCCTATTATATAAATTGTAAACTTAAATATGCCAGTGATCAGACCTTGCACTAAAGCCGTTTTTGAATTTTGTTGGTACTTTCTCTGGTGAATTTGTGGACCTCAAATAAAACATCCATCTTCTGCTGGTGCACGTCTACGAATCAGAGACTAAGTTTAATACCCAGTGGTCCTTTCCCAGTTTATGTTAACAGTTTTCTGATATTAAAAAGGATTTTTTTCAAACCCACTCTTTCATACTTTGCAGTTGTTGGAGATGACAGCTGCAGTCCTGTATTTGGAACAGGAAACTATTGAGACAGACTTTAAATGTAGATACATCTGATAAAGTGAAATACTGTACTGGTACATAGAGTAACAAATACAAGTAAAACTTGAACCATTGTAGCCTATTGAATCACCTATTAGATGGAATGGTTTGATAAGGATTTATTAATAGGATTATTTTTAAAAAAGATGCTCTCAATATCTCTGCAGCCAATCGAATTGCTTTTGAGGAGAGGATTTAAATCTGAAAGTCTATAAAGAAATCTTGGTTGAACAGCTTTCAATTTGAACTGATCAAAGTCGAGTCAAATGGTTAACAGAGGGAATAATACAGTACACAGGAGGTTTAACATTAATATTTCAAAACAGAAAAAAATAAGAATTATATTTATACAACTTTGTTTTGCTATTTATCAAAGCCAATGTTCAACAAATTTGTTATGAAGTTTTGATGTAACTTGATCAGCTATTGCATTCAACACATTTTAAATAGATATGCACCCTCAAAGAAATGTACCCACCAGAATGATGTCCAGGTTAGGGAGGGATTAAAAAGACACTAAATAAAATGCTGCATTGAGGAAATTAGAGTTCCACTGCATGTTTAGAAATAAATTAGAATTTCACCAAATCAAATCACTTCGTCCTTGAGTCCAAGTGGACATTTGTTCTTCATTTTAAGAATTTCTTCCAAGGCAATCTTGAGATACATTCAAAAGAACTGGATGGAAAAAACTAAAAACATAATGTGGTGCAGTGGCAGGAAACCTGCAGTGCACTTAATACAACTTGACAACCAATCACAGCTCTCCCTTTCTAAATGTTTGATTGGAAACAGATAGAGGCATTTGAACAGCAGTTATTTTGATGCACACAGGTGTATAAAAATTTATTTAAAACAGTGTCAGTGACTCTTCACTGTTTTGCCTCCTCTAATGCATCATGGAACCACCTGATATCATGAAAAAGCTTTGTCATTGTTTTGAAGTCTGAGATTCTGTTAAACAAAGTGGAATCATTTTAATCATTTTAAGCTAAATTAAAACTAAGCTCTGTTTTTTTCCAAGCAAAAACCTAGTCATGCCCTTCAGCCAAATGGTACAGAATATGCTAAAGATCAATCATGTGCATCGTCAGAAATGCCAAAAATCGCATTGCATTTGCATTAAATCATAGATTGGTGAAATAAATCTGTAGATTTGCTTTACTGGTTTTGTGTCTTTCAAAGGCTAAAATCACAATAGTGTTTTATAACATTTAAAATCTTCAAAACACTGTTTAGTATCAAGTCTTCAGAGTTTGCCAATAGAATTACCAATTAGTGAACATGGATGCATGAGATGCCAGTGATCCAGTCAGGGATAAAGTAATCAATGAAGGAGGAAACTGTTATCAACAGATACATCATGAATTTATTCAGTTGTGTTTTAGAAGACACAATAGACAGACTGACAGCAGAAACTGCGCTGTTCATTAAAGACATATTCATTAGTTTTTATGGCTGATTCCAAAGGTGTTTTGTCTTTGGAAATAGGTTAGCCCCAGAGAGTGTTGCAAAAAGCTTATTTAATCTGCAATAGAATCATTTAACAGAGCACGTACCTAATGAAGATTGTAAAAGGTTGACTATAGCACTCTAGACACTTGTGTTTCAGAAATTACCAACTATTCCTTCAAACCAAAGCTAGTTGTCAAATTAAAGGGGGTTAAATAATGGACGAGGTGTAGTTGGCACAGGCAGGGATGGGAAAAAGTGGATTAACTGTTTGCCCACAATAGTTTCCATTGCTTTGATTTAATCAATGCTTTGTTTTTCTGAATTACTAACTTTCAAGTATTATCCAATTTCAGTATTTCGGAATGGAATGTCGCAGTTACACTGTTTTGTAGGAATGTAGAAGAGCCACAAGATGGCAGTAAATACATTTCAGTACCATAATGGAGCAGTGCAAATAGCTACATTTTTAAACAAAATCCTGCAAATACTCACATTAGAAGTCTGCTTAAGAAATAAAACTAAACTATAACTTTTAACTTGTAACAGAGAGTGTTGGGTTCTCTTTAATGCAATAGTGCACAAACATGAGCACAACAAACTGGAGCAGATCCTGCTTGTACCAATGTGATAATGGGGTGTAGTAGGAAACACTTTTATGTAATAACTGCTTCAAATAAGGCCTGGTGCCCTCTGCAGCTGAGATAAATAAGGCCCCTAAGTAAGGGGCAGTAAGACCAAGGCCAAATTTTGCTGTGTTGTTGAAAGCTTGAAAAGACCGTCGTGTTCAAACAACAATTTCTGTCATTTTAGACATTGGCTGAGGAAAGAAAAAAACACTAACATTACTGTAGAACAAGTTGCTTGGCTTCAGGCAACAATAAGACCAAAAGCGAAATACAATGCCTCTGTCTAACTTCAACTGACCCAGCACACCAAATTAAGTTAAAATTGGTCTGATATCTCTTCAGCTTCAGAGCATGACATAATTTATCCCAATTTATCAACATTGCAATTTTTGCCAAAGAACGCTGTTTGATTACTGCATCGCTGCAATTGTGCATGTACAACTGAAGATGTTAGATATCATAATAGTTCATCTTGTCTTCATCTGATTTAATAGGTTAGCAAACCCAGGACCACAAAATTATGTCACATTCATGCATGTATGCACACGATAGTTTATGTAGCACACTTAAACAGATTTCTTTTCTTGATTAATTTCTTTCCTTAGCTTACAGAGTGGATGCAAGTTTGCAATAGAAGCTAGGATAACATAATTTCATGGTATTTATGTACCTTTCAGCTTACAAAGAAATATTTTCTATTTGACCACTGAGAGCAGTTTGGTGCATTGAAAAATGTAGACCTCTGCTGAGAATCTAGCATGTGTCACAGCAGTAACCTTGAACAAGTGTTGACAGTAATTCTGGCAGAGGTTAAATATGCTTTCTGCTAAATGCAGTAGCAATAGACAACCAGCAGATGGAGCTCAGCCTAAACAAGAGACAATAGGATTCCTCTTTGAAATCTTCTTTTTTATGTCGGACACTTTGCAGGTCCAAATAACTATCACTACAAGATTCAATTAGCATTCATCTCTTGTAACAAAAAAAGAAAGAAAGGAAGGAAAAGAAAGACTAAGAAAAGAAAAGATGACTACCTCTATCTGTATTTAGAAAATACAAGCATCCTCTAAGCCTTTATTCCCGAAATAGAGTCAATGCACTGTGGAGACCTGGTCAGAATAATTGGATTGAATAAGGAACCATAAAGCTACATGACATCAGATAGGGAGTAAATGTCATGCACAAGGACAGTTCATCAGGGCAGATACAATTAAACATCAATTTATATGCATATATTAGAAAATGTATACATACAAATGATCAATTTTTGCTCCAAAGGTTATTTAAAGCATGTTCAAGTTTGATTTGCTCCACATAAACTTTTTTTTTTTTTTTTCCAACCCTTGCCTTGTTTACAATTGATAACTTGCTTTCCTCTGTGACACATTTATTTTTTAAAAACTCTTTACAAAGTCAGCACAACAAAGGTCAGTGGATTAAATGATGGATCACTTTTTAATGCTTTCACACAATATCAGTGACCTTTCTGTCAGATTTTGTGAACTGTCTCATGGACACAAATTCAAACACAAAATTTGGCATAATTAAGCCTGTTTGCCCACAAATAAACACTGTCAAAATGTTACATTTTCATTCTAATCCTAATATAACTAAAATAAATAGAAAGTATGTTGACTGGTTATTAATAAACTAAGTAAATTAATGCATTCCTTAATGACTCAGTGAGGATGTGAGGTAAAATCCTGATAGTTTGTATTGTATGGGACATGAATGTGGGCCATTACAAAGCAGTTTACAGCCCATGCTACCTTACAGTCCTTTCCTCAACCCACAGGGGATTCTTTTTCTCATTGAGGTGGGAAGTGACTACCAGCCACATGAGCAGACATCTCTGCTGGCTGCAATGAATGAAGGATGTCTAACATTATCTGCAGTAGATTGCTGGTGATATTCCCATTTGTGTTACATGAGACGACAAAAGGGTGATGTGACTTGGGGCTAAATGCAAAGACAACAATGACTGGCACCACTTCTTTTTGTCTGTAGCTATCATAGAGATACATACTAAAATATACATTGTTTTTTACTTTATGAGTTTGTTTGTTTGTTTCTATAAGATCATCATACATTTGTAGCCTATTTGAGAATCATACAAACATCCTTTTTCAGCTTTGTGTGACAACATGTTTTGTCACTAATCCAAGATGGAGAGATTATTTAGCTGATTATTTAGCTGAGAGGTAAAATTTTAAATGCAAAATCTCAAAATTTGGTCCTTTAATTTTCACTGGACAGGGAGGGTATGACAAATTGTTAGGCTATTTGAAAACGTAACTGGATAAAGAAAAAAAATCTGTCAGACAAATGCAGTGGCATCTTTGCCTCAGATCTAGTCAGAGGAGTCAGTATATAAAGTTGCATAAAATAGCAACACTCAAGCAGAGCTGCAATGATTAGCCTAATCAAATAATCGATTGATGGATCTATAGAAAATTAATCACCAACCATTTGGATAATCGCTTAATCGTTTAAGTCATTTTTTAAGTAAAAAAGTAGACTAAACAGAATTCCGGGTTCACCCTCTTAAATGTAAAGATTTGCTGCTTCTCTGTGTCAATTATGATCATAAATGAGGACTCTTTGTGTTTCGGGCTGTTGTTTGGACACAAGAAGCGATCTGAAAACGTCACATTGGGCTCTGGGAAATTAAGCTCCACATTTTTAGCACTTTTTTGATATTTCACGGGATACACGATTAATCGTAAAAAAATAATCGTCAGATTAATCGATAATGAAAATAATCTAGTTGCAGCCCTGCACTCAACTAAAGTAGGTTTGCAACCTCAAGTTAATTCTATAGGCCTACTTAATTAAAGAACTTTGGTGAATGTACTTGGTTACATTCTGACATTTCTGCATTTAAGGTAGGCCTATGATAGCAGACTAGCTTACTACCCATGAAATAAAGAAGTGACCTCATGTTCTAAAAGAGTTTTGTTCTAGCCTAAAGAATTTTTAAAAACTGTTTCATTAGCATGCTAAGCAATAAAACTTTTTCTGTTAAAATAAGGTGACACACAAACAAAATCTAAACTGAGAATCTGAACTGAGTAGACTTAAGCAGAATAATCGAGATCATTACATAATTCTTCTCGGTCCCTGGCTGTGCCGTTCTGTGATCGGTGAAGGTAAACAGGATCCCTGGTTTGTGGTGACAGATCTAATGAGTGCCAGCCGACCCACCCAGAGTTAGATAATCCGGTGTGGGACCAAGCGGTGACCTCAGGCTGACGTGCCGCCCCGGCCCTGCCCATCCTGCGATGCACCGCCGCTGTCTGTCCTGCAGTCCCTGACATAGAGACACAATATTCCCACACGGCGAGGACTAGCGGCGCACAGCGCGATTATCTACCGCCTCTCATGCTTTGTGTCGAAAACAGACCGGCTGGCAACCATCTGCGGCAAGGTGAGTGTTTCACTATTATGAAACTATTGGCGTTATTCAGTTAGAGCTGGATGAGAACACAGGGAGGAGAAAAGGAGGAAAGGTTCAGCTTGGCGGCATCGAGTCGGAGGCTGAAAAAATGATGCCTCGGTCGGTCATAACGGGAAAGACGCAGCCTCGGATTTCAACCGACGTTTTCACGTCTAACTGTCATGTCGACTTTGGACAGATTGTTATTTTCCGTTAAACGTTTTAATGGTAAGATGATGCTGTCTTGGTTTGTGTCGTTGTGTTTTTTTTTAATCGCAGTGGCACAAAAGATGGTAACGGTTTAACACACCATCGGCATTTCATCGTTTGTATGCGAGTTAAAAGGCGGCTGACAGGGCGTTAAAGTATGTTATCAGTCAATAACAAACAGTCAGTGGTCGTTCATGATTAGCTGGAGTAATTAGACAATGCCACACCAGCGGCCTGCATCCCTATGTTATTACCATATTGACCCGATATTGCTAGAAACAGCAGGACACAAGCTTGTGTCAAAATAGGCTAGACAAAATAACGACATGCGACTTCCGTTGAAATGTAACAAAATAAAAGCCTGATGCCTTGGACAGAAGAGCTTATGAGTTGAGTGCTGAAAATATTCATTGTAGGCTACAAAAATATGAAAATTAATGAACGTCAAAATTAAGTTATTAATTTATTAGAATTGGCACTCAGAATCACACAAATCGAACTAGAATAATCAAGATAAGTGTCTGAGTTTCAAACATTTCAAACAATAGAATTGAAAATATTAGTGTTCAGAAGATAAACAGTAATTGATAATTACAAAGACCTAGATGCTAATAGAATAATGCACACAAAATTTAGATAAATGTCAAAGAAGACAGGCTTTCATATTAAATGAATGTAACAGCCTTCACATTTTATGAAGTACAGTATGAACTTACTTACTATTAAAACTTTTTAAAAAAATTCACAGGTTATGGTAACAACCTATTTTCCTTGGGCAGAGCTACATACTGTATTTGAGTTTATTGTCAATTTCATTTATCAGACAATTCTGATCTTTTTTTTTTAGTGAACAGAGCCATGCTTTTATTTTGAAGGCAGACTGGGTGTACTTCCTAATGTATTCTGGTGCCTGATGTGTGCTGATTGGTGTATAGGGGTGCGTTATATGCAATATGGTGGATATGCAGATTGGCCTGAACAGCAACATAACGTCATGTCATGTCTACAGAATTAACCTGTAAGTTTTGCTGCTTGGCAGAAAATTAAAATGAAATATATTCTCACTTTAGATCAGCAATGTAAGCATGTAGTGTTCCTTTAGGGCGTTTCAGTGCTCACATCTCTCAGTTGTCATATTTTGTCTGTGGTGATGTTTTTAAAGTGGCCCTGTTGTGTCCTGTAATTTCGTCTGTAGCCTATTTTAAACATAAATATCACATGAGCTGATGGTTTTTTAATATAGCCTATTATCCACACTGGTACAACATGTAGGTAAATCTAGAGGACTCGGTGGTGGTCTTATTACCCAGCTGGCCCTGTGCTGTTGCAGAAGATCTGGTAGATCATCTCAGCAGAAGGAGAGAAGAGAGGAAATACCTCACACATGTTATCCTGTTATGTAAACTCTTTTGTCTGCCTTGCTCTCTGGTCTCCAGAACTCGACTCAGATTTATTTATAGCGTCAACTTTTGGCAACCTTCTCACCTATGTTGTGTAATTATCATCCACTTCTGACTTTTAAGTAAGTCATTGCATAAATAACTGTTCTTTAGGGCAAATTGTACTGAAGATGCTTATAATTAAGCCTTTGCACTGGCAACTGTTGTGGCCAGAGGCATTATGGTTGTCTGCTGTGTGTCCACCCATGTCAGGAACTTCTTGGGGGAATCTCTTTAACTTTGGCTCAAACGTTAACTTGGACTCAAGGATGAACTGATTTGAAATTTTGTGGTCAAAAGTCACTGGCCCGGCATTAAACACTAATTTTACAAATGCACATTTGTCTGGGACCTCTCAGTTCATTTTGTTGATCCTCTGGATATTTGGATATACCTGCCGACAGTCAATCAAAGCCATGAACGTGTGACGCTATTGGATGCTAAACTGGTGATGCCAATCTTGGGTACCCACCTTGAAACATTGCATATTGTATTGAACTTCTGTGCTACAGGGTTGAAAATGTGTGTAAGTATTCGCGTTTCAGAATTTGTAAATTTGTGGCAGCAACATTGATGTTTGTAGCATCGTGGTCCATCAAAAGCAAAATGTCGTTGCGCCATGTGTCACGTGTGATAAAGATGTGATGAAGTCCCCTCGATCATCACACTTTTGGATTTTTATATTGATCCCGTGACGGCGTAAAATTGGAGTGAGCGTGTGCAGTTTTTATATTGATCTCAGCATTCCATCATCACTTGTCATATGCTGTTCCGCAATGGCGCTCTGGTCATTTTATATTGATCTGATATCGCATCTGTAACGTCTCTGTTACTACCTCCCAAGGCAGTAAAGAGGTGGGATCATCTGTCCCCCCAACCCGCGACGGGATGGTTAAATTGAATTAAAAATTAAATTGAAGGCGAGATGTTATAGAGGCAAAAATATTGCAGAGTGAAATAGCAATATAAAAAGGCCTAATGTTTCACCCTCCTCTGGTAAGACGCTCTCAGTCCAAAACACACTTCCTGTCCTGTTTTGCTCACTAGGTGCTAACAGCTAACTAGCCTATCTACCCTCTATTATAGTAAGCACTTGGTTCAGTTTGTCATTTGCTAAACGATAGTTATACACACATAAAATAATTCCTTTTGTCACGGAGGGGCCCCAGGACTATACCTAGTAACTTTTTGGACTGCGAAGTTGAGTTTAGTTGAGAATACTTCTATAAATTAATTTTTTTCTCTGATTATTCACTTGGATCAGTTCAGGTGGTAGTTGGCAAGTAGTTGGTTGAGAGATAGCACAAATATGCTAATATGGTTCTACAGCAAAACATTCCAGTGAAGATTCCCAGCAACATGTTTACCATGTTGGCGTGACCCTTTGCACAAAAGCCATCCCTCCCTTGAGTCAAGCAGGAATTAATTAAACTCACTGATTAAAGGCAGAGGAAGAGATGAAGACCTGCAGGCTTAGAGTGATGTTTAAAGTCACATTATTGCCCAAATCAACACGACGGCCCAAACTATATCATTGCCTGTAAGAGTGAAAAGCCATTCTGGTATTTAAAGATAACTTAATTTGCTACTTTTCCTCTTTTTGAACAGATTCTGAATTTAAGATCGTTGGGTTTGGGATTATTGGTCAATAAAACAAGTATATTGAAAACGTCTCAGGGAAACTATGATTGTTTTTTGACAATAAGACAAAGGATTAGCCAATGGCTACAGCTGAGTAATCTATAATAAAATAATGGTTTGTCGCAGCTCCATTGTGCGCTACCATGAGTTCATATCAGCATTTTTCATGTAACTTTTTACAACGATTTTGTTTAATCAGTTCAAATCAAGACACACATTCCCCGTTGTCATCTTCAAATTGCAAAGGACACAATGTTCTCACAAATCCTGACAATTAAGAGTTTGTAGAAAGTGAATGTTAATATATTTTCTCAAATAGTATAATTGTTGTTGTGATTATTTTTTTCTGTTTGACAGACGGTAGCTTGTCTCCTTCATAGTGGATATCATGTACAGCAGAATTATCCTCATACAGTCAGAAGCGCCTCCATGATTTGACTTTTCTCGCTCTCTGTTGAGACCAATGCTGGGTCTGTCAGCAGCGTTTGCAGTCAGTGTGAGGAGGGACCTGCCCGCATAATACTGGATCTAACCACCATCATTACACATTTAAAGCCTCAGCGTTGTGCTCATGCACATGTTCAAACCACAACTGATTCAGTGTGTCAGACGACGTTCCAGTTCTCAGTGCTCAGCTGCTCTTCCCGATCCTGGAATGTGTCTCTCCATGTTACGTAACTGAGGGCCTGCAGAGGCCGGATGTGCATAGTTTTACTCTGTGTGTGTTTGTGTGTTAAATATATGCAAGCGCGTATTGTGATTTAATCTCTAGTGTGAGTATCTCTGATTTGTAAACACACTGTATGCAGATATCATACGAGTCCTATTGTGCGTTATCCAGTTTCCCTGAATAGACCCTGGCAACACTCTTATCTTCAGCCACACTCAGAGAATAGGAAAAAAAATCGCCTAGATGTTTTTGATTGACCTGTTTAGAAGGATGTCCAATTTTGACAGATTACATTTTAACAACATTGTCATATTGATTACTTTTATAGGCCTGCCAACATACTGAAAGCTTTTTTACTTCAAACGCAACAACAGGCACGACACACACATCTTGTGCTTGTGAAACTCAGAGCTTAGGCCACCCTGAAGTCATTAATGCTGTAAATATCTGGAACGATTTCACTTTTAAAATGTGTTTCTCGAAATTTTAATTATTTGCAAGTTAAAATCTAATTTTTTTGCAAAAAAAAAAGTTGTCTCTTTGTTTACGTCAACAGCAGAGGGTACCACAGCTTTATATGCAGCAGACTTGCATTTCCCCTGTTTGACTGTATTTTATTTGATAATAGTTTAGTACAAAGCCTCCCTTTTTCCTAACCTGGTCCCCCTTCCCCTGTGTAGGTTTAGTTACTACAACTTTAATATTAATACTAAAGTATAGCCTAGTTTGGCTGGAACATTAACACTAACACGCATCAGCAGTGACTGAAATGCGACATTAGGCTAACACTTGTGTTTGTATTGTTGAATTTATCAAGTTAGAAGTGATGGAAATGTATGTTTTGCGTGCTGTATGCAGGCACAACGAGTTTTTCTACACTATTTTTTGCCCCCTGCCTTTACTTGAGGTTGACCTTTGTTTGACAGAGTTGACTATGGTCCTGGCTATTATTTGAGATGTAACCTTTATCTGTGTAAATCAGTATTTATTTAGAAGGGGAAAGGCAGGAATGGCACATTTATCTTAGTGTGACTGTACAATGATTGCAGTTATAATGTTTCTTAAATTGTGTTTCAAAGTGAGTCCATGACCTGTGGGTTGCTGGTTCATGTCTTTTGAATATAGCATTTAGCTGAAAGGCATTTATCCACCAACAGCTCTGTGTTTAAACTAAAACAGTCCTTCATTGAAGTGCAGAGAAAAGGCACAAATCCCTGTGCCAAACTTTCCTTTGCTGCAGGCGACTCTCTACAGGTCAACAGTATAAAACATTGCCCTCAAAAGCTGATCATGAGCAGACTATCAAAGAAAACTCTTTTTTTTTTAATCCACAGTGCAGTTAATTTAAACAAGCTGATTGAAGACCTGCAAGACAGACAGTGCTCTCAGAAAGTTGAACCTTAAACTCTCCCGTCACCGGTGTTTGTTATTCTACAGTGTGTCTTCACAACCAGCTGAACCCACGTGTAGCCTCTGCAAGCCTTTGGGGGTTTGGCCTCGTCATGAACCTCCTTGTGATCTTGACGCAGCATTTTTTCTCAGGTGTTTGTGAAAACAGTCTGTGAGTTCCTTAGGAGACTCACCAGGGTCCACAGATTGGGTTTCTCATCGGATTCAAGGCCGTTGATTTAATGAAAAAAAATTTCTTTTCAAGGGCAGCGGTGAAAAATTAGAAAGTACATTTATTCAAGTAAAATTTGTGGATTTTGATTTTTTTTAAAAATTACTTTAAATTCATGTTTGTATTACTTCAAATGTGAAATAAAATACATATAAACGCAATAAACTGATAAATTGGTCTAATAAATCACATTTATTAGACAACACTTAGTGTTTTTACTTTATTTGTGATGGAGAATTTCACCACTTGCTATATCTAAAGAGTACAGATGTAAACTGAGTTGCCCTTCGGAGCTGAATAAAGTTTTTCTGTATCTGTGTTTAGCGGTTGTGCTAATTCCGACATATTTACATCAATGCTTGCAGCTTATATATTGATTAATGTGCACTGTCCTAATTCAGTAAACTCATTAAATGTGAGTCAAAGAGAAATAACATCGGAAAATGTTTCCTTTTATGCAAAGAATACCACTGTATTTCTATTTTTGAAGTTTGAATACATTCTGCTGCAGGTAATGCTAATACTTAAACTTAGTTAAAACAAATATTTTTTCATTTAAAAAAAAAATCTGTTGTCTTGGCTTTCACTTGTTAAAAAAAGATCTCTACTTTCACTGCTAGCTTCATGATTCTGAGTTGAAGTGTAAGGACTCGACCATCATTTTTCTGTCTGAAGGGAAAACATAAATATGTGCATGGTTGATGTTCATCTGTACTTTATATAACTTTTGAGTCACACATACACACACATGCGTAAACACACGCACAAAAAGACACACAGCTTCTGCCCTCAAGCTAGTTATGGTCGTTCTGATCCTTTCACAGCTCTTGGCCGGCAGTGCTTCACTGATTAAAAGGCACCCAGACAACTGTGTGAGAGCTGTGTGGCGTACGCATGTGTTTGTGTGTGTGTGTGTGTGTGTGTATATGTATGTGTGTATCTGTGCTGGAGCAGATGAATGTTGCCCAGGCCTGCTCTGTATTTTGTGCTTGTTCGTCTGACTGTGAAAGAGCACTGAGAGCTGCTGGGACACTATCAGTCTACTTTGGACGTACTGTACAGTTGTGGGGAATTGAACAACAGCATAATTACAAGATGACTCGCGGTTAAGCAGCGGAATGAGAAATAGAAATAGAAATAGAGGGAAAGGCAAAAACTTTCTGCAGCAAATACTGCAAATGCGCTAAGGTTTACAGCAAATTGTGATTAATGTAGTTATATGAATGGAAGGACAGGGCAATAAAGAGATATATCATTATCACGATATGAGCATATATATCGTCTTAGATATTTGATGGCATCATAACGTTTTATGAATAAATAATGTTTTTTCCTGATCTCAAAGGCTGCATAACGGTAGAGCGATAGAATTTTCTCAACTTATCAGACAGGTCTACTTGTTTTAATACTTGCCTCTACCCACTTAGTCACTATATCTGCATTTCTAATGATTATTGATCAAAAATGGAATTGTGTTAATATTTTCTGAAAGACCGAATAGTCATCCATACAATATTGTCACATCACAGGGAATTTGGTAAAAGTATTAGTGATGTACGATTCTGTCTCCCAGTTCTTGCATTAATAAAGTGCTTATGAGGAGATTTAAAAAATATTGATATATATTGTGTGTCAAAATATAGCCTAAAAATATTTTATCATATTCAGCCCATATTCCTGAGCCCTAATGAATGGCAAAAAAACATATATATCCTTCGAAACTGAGGTTGAACTAAATGCATCACTGAACCATCATTATTTGGCTTCTCAGATCCTCTGCTGTGTCTTCAGTGGCATGTCTGTTGAAAGGAAAAGTTGTTGTCTAAATTAATTTTAAAAAATAATCATTAGCTGCAGTCCTAATAGAATCGGTGTGGGTTTGCGGTTTTCAGGGGTTTGGTACTCTCTCCCAACTCCCTGGCACAGCTAAATAGAATGAAGCCATCATTAGTGTGACTTGTTACACCTGTGCAATTCATATTTTGCCTTCTTCCCAGTGACAAGTCACCATGGCAACTGCCAGGTTTTTGCTGTTGTTATAAACACATTGTGTGTTTGGCCCATTTAATAGATACCAGCGAAAGACAATTTATCTCACTGAACATCAGTTTGATTACTTTATATGGTTTAATTATATTTTCCAATATGTAATCAAATATTGCTAATATATCATTCTGGATGAAGGTGTGTTCAGAAGGAATAACATAACAGGACCCTTAAAAAATTGAAAATAGTTGCACAATTTGTGGATCAAACCAATCCTGTGACCAGAGTGTTGCTGCGTCAACACTGTCCTCTGTTTGTTTAAACAGCATTTAGTTGCCCTTAAAAAGGCATTTAATCAATTCTTGCTCTTAAAGCACTTTTTGAATGCCTCCTGCTGTAAAAGTACAAAACTTTCTCTGTTTAGAAATAGACATAGCTGCAATAGGAGTATAATTTTACCCACAAGACCACTCAAAATGATTGGTGTTGTGAAATCTGCTGTGGCCACCTACTGAAGGACTTTGAGGTGATTTGGCTGTAGTAAACTGCAGTCCATCAAGCTTGGACGTTTGCGTGTAGCAGCAGCATGTTAGCACAGAGAGTGGATAGATAGATGGAGGGAAGAAGACGACTGTAGGCAGAAGTGGCCAAAGGCAAGATGCATTACACGGCAGTCCACACAAAGAAAGAGAAGCAGAGAAAGGAGGAAAGCATGGATTCACTGAGGCTGAGGGGGGATGAGGGAGACGAGAGGAGAGCGTTAGGGGCAAAAGGCTGGACAGGGAGTAAGAGGTGCTTGGAAATGCACCAGAGAGAGAGTGAGGGAGAGAGATGACAGCTAGAGGAAGTAAACTGCAGTTTTAGGATCAAGTTATTTCCCTCAAGATGTTTTGCATTAACGTAGTTTGTGTATTTGTGTCTTTGCAAACCTAGACATGCAGAAGTGGTAAGTTCATCTTTGTCAAGCGATTCATTTTAGATTTTTAAAAAAAATCAAAACTTGCTTTAGGGACTAAAACACTGGAGAGGAGGCACAACACATGCACTCAGTGCCTAACTGTCAATTTGATTGACATTTGATTGATACTTTATAATGATGCTTTAAGTTGTTTTTAAGATGCTTACGTGTGATGCACTGTACTGTTGTTGTTGTTGTTTTTTTACATTTTTAAGCAGTTGTGCAAAGCAATTTCCCCTGGAGTAATAAAGGTTTCATTTCATGTCAGTTAAGTTGAATTTAGCTCTGTCATCAAATACAACTCTAGGTCATTTTGTTTATCGAATACTCAAATTGCAAAAATAGTGAGAAACTAATTTGATAAATCATTTTGATTTTTAAAAAAATACATTTTCTTTGTCATTTTTTAAATTTAAATTACAAAATTGTGCTGATCTTCCTAAATATGAGGGGATGATGTATTTCTTGTCACACATGAGTTTGAAATGAATGAATGAATGACTTTTGATGTCCCTTTTTTGCTGTGGGAATGTCAGTGGGCATATTTATACTTTTTTTCTAACATTTTGCAGAAAAAACAATGAATCTGTTGATTTAGAAATCACTGATTGATGGAAAATTAAAATAACCATCAGCTGCAATTGAATAAATTCAAAGTGATCCTGATCTGGTTTTAATTTTCATTAAGTTACTTTACTACACAGTTCAGGTCCTTAATGAGCCTTTTTGACATTTTGACATGTCACGATATGAAAATGAACAGGTGTGAATTATAAAGAGAATGACGGCTGCATTCCATTCAGCTGTGCATGCTGGCTCACATTCATGTCGCCATGGTTTACAGGAATACTTAAACAGAACTGAGCTATCATTAGTGTTGTTACTCCTGTTCAGACAAGTTAAAAAGGTCTGCTGCAAAATAGACCTACATGTATAGATCAAAAAAGTTTTTTAAACATCCCTTTAACCAAAACCTAAAATATCTGTGAAATTTTCTGCAAGTGACCTTTGCAAAACAAGCTGTTGTGTTCTCATTATTTTTTGTTTTCTCTGTTGTAGTTTGAAACGATTCCTAATAATGTCTGAATACTTTTTCATTCAACTTTCTACAGGGCTGCTTCTCTTTGCTCCCCAAAAATTTTGCCTCTCAACAACTGCAGTATTAAGCTGAAATAAAAAATCATCGCATAGTCGATCAACACAAAATTATCAACAGCAACTCAGATAATCAATTAATTTTCATTTTAAATTCATTTTTTCCTGTGTGGTTTGTAAAACTCTTTTGCTTTGCAGCAGAATTTACAGAAAACACATCTTTGTCTGTGTCATACTGACTATAATAATCAGTTACTCATTAATGCAAAATTCAAAAGCTGTCATATGCACATAAATCCTAATGAGGATGAACCTAATCAGCCATATATTTCCGTATTTGTAATCAGCTGCTGCCTGCCTTATTCTTCCTGCTGTGGCTGGATGTCAGCTAATGCTAATACCCATCAGTGATGGCAGCACGCTGGTCCACTGTTATGCAAGCGACTATAAGCTCTTCACGTTCAAAGAGAGAAACGGCCGAGGAGGGAAACTGTCACTAATCCTTTGTGGAAACTGGGATCAAGGTCATGTGTTCATCTTTAGCCTGTTGAGAACACACAGGTAGTTCAAGGAATTGACTTGTGTATTAACTGTTTGTGTTCATGTGTACATGCATGCCAAGCAATAAGTGGACATAAAGTTTAGAGTGTTGCGGTGTGAAATTAATTAATATATGCAGTATGCCTTCTATAGGGGTATTTAGCTGTGATGAAGAATTTTAGAGTAAGTAGAAAGTATCTTTATCAGTCTTGTGTTACTTTCAAAACTTCATTGCATTTCAATAAAGCGTTGCTGTCTTTGGTCCTGTGAGATTTGTCTTTGGCTCTGCTGAAGAAAATAAACAGTTACATTGTTTGAATCCTGATGTGGCAAGAAACAGACTTTGTTTCAGCTCGGTTTCCTCTGAAAGATAACTGCTATCAGATTGTTTTGTGCCATAAAGTACCCTTTACCACCCAAAAAAACCTTGAGTCCCATGTGAAATGCACATATATATATATATATATATATATATATATATATATATCTGTGTGTGTTGA
>JAQLOL010000021.1:7598410-7610736 GCA_029783665.1 Naso thynnoides | reverse complement strand
TTATGAGACACCACCGTGCACACTGCACTCATAAAGTGTAGCGAAACTGTATAAACTGTATGTTTCTGCGCGGAGTCACTCACCTCTGTTTACAGCCTGGAAAGACGTTGCTAGCCGATTGCCGAGCCTCTCATCGTTGCTAGCCTATTGCCCAGTGTCAAAAATGGCCGGAGTTCTCCTTTAAGGACAGCACGGAGTCCAGGGCGATACAGCAGCTGTGATGGATGTTTTACAAATACCACATAGAAGATCTTGCATCATTAACAGGACAATATTTTCTGAATGAAATTTATGCCTCTATGCCAGCAATATCCAGGGCCGGAGATGTGATGTTTTCGGGTTGTCCCATCTTTTCGGCAATTCTTATGAAAGAGATATCTCAAGAATGGTTTGAGGAATTTCCTTCAAATTTGGCACAAATGTCAATTTCAACTTAAGGATAAACTGATTACATTTTGGAGGTCAAAGGTCAAGGTGACTGTGACCTCAAATCTTGTGACCACAATATTTCAAGAATGCATTGGGGGATATTTGTCAAATTTGGCACAAACTTACACTCGAGGGTGAACTGATGAAATTTTGAGGGTCAAAGGTAACTGTGACCATGTACCTTATTGTAGCTACTTAGGAGCTTTACCCTTTTTAAAGCATTGTGTTTTACCAAAAATGTTCAGGTTTTGTAAGCATAACGAAACCATTAAAAAAATAAGGTTTGTACCAATCACACTACCGAAAAAACCACCCCAGGCCTTCTTCTTGACCCACTACTGTACTTTCACTAGCTGACCATTGTATGCCTCATAAAGGCATATAACTGCCATTCGGTAGTTATAGTTGAAGTCATCTTTTTGTGTAGTTTTGCTGTTACTTGACTTAATGTGTACTGCCATTCATCAAAACTTCAGCAATTACAGCCCAAAAAGGTATCTCAGGAAATTAACACATGTGGGTCAATAATATGTACTGAAAATAAATCATTAAAGCTACTGAATTTTACTAGTGCATGCCAAAGGGTCACGTACAGTACTACTATATATCCATATTGAATAGGTAAATTTTGGAATTTAGTAACCTTCACTAACACATCCAGTCTGTCAGAGGTTTCAACTGCTACCTTAAAATGACTGTCCTGAGGAGGAGCAGGTCTTTTTCCTGGCCCAAAATCTAAGAGCAGTTCTGCAAAAATTGTCCTTGGCAGCCAGCTGAGGTCTCTAAACAATTAAAGTCAAAAACCCACTCAAGACATTTATTTGCTTTCCTTACTGACAACAGTGTCATTGTAGGAACTGTTTGTGCTAGCAAACACAGAGAGGACTTTATTTTGTTAAAAAGAAGGTGATCTAAATCTTTGAATGTTGTTTTTCACTCGTGAAAATTAAATTGCATCATATTAGATAGGAAAGACAAAAGTGTCTTTTGCAGTGCAGCTCAAGATTTTTTAATAGAAGTCCCACTTAGCACAGAATTAATTGAACTTAAGCAAAGGGGGGATTTACTTGAGATTGAATTTAGTTTTCCACTATAAGTGAATGCTGCTGTAAACAACCAGATAGTACTGATCTTTGTATCTTCCCTGTAACATTCACCGTGGCATTCCAGGCATATATAATTATACTCTACAGGTGGAAAATTGATGCATGAAGTGGACTTTTACCACTCCCTTTTAAAGCACTGTCCCAAAACTTAGCATGCTTACACTGATGGCGTTCATGCTGTCTCATGTTGTGTTAAAGGTGAAATTCCTTGTGGCTGTACCTGGTTGTGAATGCTACTGACATGGAAAATCTTTGGCTGGTTTAAGCTGCCTCTTCACAAAACCGTGAAAGATTAGATGGGACTGTTGGTTTTGTACTAACAGAGAATGGATGCGGTATCTTTCTCTGCTGTGTGCTCTTGCGTAGTCTGACGTGTGTTTCTCCACTCAGCTACTTTGTCTGCAGTCGTCTTTATCAAGCTCTAGTCTGTACAAAAAAATAGTGTACAGTTGATCCTCTGTGAAAAACAAACACTTAACACTGACCTCAAAATTTTTTTGACCATGACTTAAATGAAGTCATTTTATTGGCTGGGTGTGTCATTCTTGCAACAAGGATTCCCCCAAGAACGGTAAATGAGGCAGAAACTGTAGACAATTTAGCCAGTAACCTGTGTTAACACCAACTGTCTGTCTGAACACATATTACATAAGATGGCCTGCCTGACCCTGCAGCTAATCTCTTAAACCAATTTTAGTTTCCCTGATCATGTGTTAAAATTGCCAGCACTCTTCATTGGTAACCATTAAGCTAATCTTATTAAAGTCACTTTCCAAATGTGCTCATCTATAGTGAATATTGCTAACATAGTGATAAACCTTATTTGCACAGCCCCATTCAAAACTAAGGTTACACCCTTCCAAAACTATGAATTTTTACATTGTGATGAATAAACTAAGTTCGCATAAAATAAATAAAAAATTTTATAACAAAATCAAAACCAAAGAGGATGCAGTATCTGTGTTTATTCAATTAAAGCTTTAATTTAGGGCTGCTACTCATGGTTATTTTAATTCACGATTAATCTTTCATTTCTTCAATTACTCGGAAAAGTTGCAAAGTAGCCGCAAATTTCTGTCACAATTTTTCAGACACCAAGATGGAGTCTTCAAAAAGCTTGTTTAGCTGATCTACAGTCCAAAACTTAGATGTTTAAATGATGAAATTTGACAGAGGAAAAGCAGGAAACATTCACATCAGTCACTTAGCAAAAGTATTTTTTAAAATTTTTCATTAGCTTTTCATAATTGACTAATTGTTTAAGGAGTACTGTGTGTCACAGAAGGAATATATGATCAGTCTTGTCATTTGTGATTCCAATCATTATATTCTTGATACAGAGTTGTAATTCTGCAGAGTCATTCTGGTCTTACCCACAATATGCTGGCTGTAATTGCCATGGAGAATGTGA
Source organism: Naso thynnoides (assembly GCA_029783665.1). NCBI lineage: Eukaryota > Metazoa > Chordata > Actinopteri > Acanthuriformes > Acanthuridae > Naso > Naso thynnoides. The sequence continues at coordinate 7,607,790 of JAQLOL010000021.1, read as the reverse complement.
GAGTAAAGCTGTATGAGAGTAGTAGATAAGAGGGTAGAAAAATTGGCTTGTTCCTGGTTATATTGTTTCAGAGTTCAGACTGGATGGTAAACACGATTTGTAAATATGATGGATTATACACATATTTATTAGAAGGGGACAAATAAGGTGGGACAAAAAGTTTATTAGTACTTCTGACATACTTGCAGCTAGGCTTGGGTGATAAGATGAATATATCGCCATTTGGCGATTGGATGAGCCATGACGATGTCTTGTTTTTACATTTAGCGTTAATATTGTTTCATATGTATTTTTTGTATTTTTATTTTGCAGTTGTAATAGTATGCCTCTTTGAGAATTAAACTCTGCAAATAGCCTAATTAAAAATACAAAGCTTGCGCGACGTAATGATCTGCCATAGGTTAATGTTACTCCACAGAGGGGCTGGGCACGTTACTAACGACGTTATTTGCGCAAATGTTTAACATTACTCACATTACAAATAATGCAAGCTCCCCTTTGGACTGTCGTGTGCTCTCATCCTCATTGTACAATGACATTTTACTATGTACGCTGCCAGCTTCTACATGGATAGCATTAAATAATTTCCTCTTCAGTTTCCTTTAGTAACTCCAGGAGATTCTCTTGGCAGGAGCTAACATGGACAGCAGCCCTCTTAAGCGCCCACAATTCTCAGTGTCCTCGCATAGTTCCTCTTCAACTGCCCGCAGCAACTCCATGTCAGACGCTCATATAGCGTTACATCGTTATGTCATTTTGTCTAGTGTCTGTGTAATGTTAATGTTACTTCATTAGCTGGTCAGCTAGCTGCAGCTTTCAGCTGATAATGATCTTGTAGCATGTTGGGTGATTTGGATGCCGGTTTTTCCCCAGAGATCTTTGTGTGTTCATTTATGTTGAATCTAATGTGTTCGGATTTATTTAGAGTTCATAATGTGTTTAGTTTAGTTCATGTGTTCTTGCTTAGTTTAAAGTCATCTCTTTTATTTTTATGACCAAGAGTGGTAACGTGACCAGTGACGTCCCTTCTGTTCTTTGGTCTACATGTGCTGAGGCTGTAGAATAATTTTTATGGAAATTCAGTTTTTGCACAAATATATGGCCAGTATGTAGCATGACAATGCCCAGTGAGAATTTTTTGTCATATTGCCCTACCCTTGTTGCAGCAGGGAGACGAAGGCAGCCAACTCTCTTGTTTGGAGTTAAAAAGGTGTAGCTCTTGGTGAAGCTTAAGCCTCCCTAACAGTGAATACCATTTCAGCACTCCATTTTAAAAGGTCGTTTGTCAAGAGTGGCATCTCAGTTATTACCTGCTTCTTTGTGAACCTGTCTCATCATGCCGACGTTTAGCTTTAGACCTGCAGTCTGCAGCCTCAGCTGGCCTTTCTAGCCTCTTTATTCAGCAATAAAAGTGGTACAGCATTGCTCACTTTGTGCCTGCTTGTAATTGTGCCCAAAAAGTCTCATCAGCATTGCATTTGCATATTATTATCTTTGTGAATCTTTACGTGTATGTCTTTGTATGATATACTGCGTTGTTACTTTTTCTGCTGTTTTACTCATTTTTCAGTCCCTGAAACTGATTTTCTATTTTTATTAATACCTGCAAAAAAATTAATAATCAAAATTTCATTTAAAATGACCTTGTAATTTTACTTCTGTATCCGGGATTATGTTTTACTAAGCAGCTATAAAAAAAGGGCTTACTCTAAGTCTTAGTCACTTGTCTGGTCCAGGTCATGATTCAGTGAGCAGTTGACTTGGTGCAAACTTTAATTCCTAATCCAGCTCATGTTGTACTTTATAATACTGTACTGGAGGAAATTAGAGGCTTTTACAAAGGAGGAATTAACTTACACGAGCCAAATTTGATAAACCCGAGTCTGGCAGAATGGATAGTAGACACTGATGCTGCCGCGTTACCTTGGTAACAGAGATGTCCATGCATCTAGATGTGCTGACAAAAAGTGGTGAAAGAGGATTTATTTGAATTAATTATTTCCACATTAATTTGACGTAATAATAAAACAACACAACAACCAGTGAAGAAGCATATCAGTGTCTGCCAGCTGTTTAACTGCATTAAATATATTGTCTACTGCAAAACAAAGCTTTGAGAGTTTCAAGTAATTAGTATTAGTAGTAATTGAGTGAATGCCTGTTGAAAAAATGATTTGTCATAATATCCATTCAGCTAGCCACATATGAGAACTGCTGACAGAAGAAAAGACATAATACAACACAAGCACTAAATAATACCATAGAACATGAGAGAGAAGCCATCACTTTAATATTGTGTTTTGACATCTGAAACCACCACACATAACTCTTTTAACTTTGCGTAATAAAGTTTGACAATAATAACCCTGTAACTAAACAATTACAGTATTCACTACCACTGTGACTATCAGCTCAAAACTTTTAAAACCTGGTTCCAGAGTGCAATCTTTTGAAAATGCAACCTTCTTTCTGGCTGTGTAAACTGACAAAATGGAAAGCTGGTGAAAGCTGTGCCTAAGCTAATGCTAATGCTAGCGCAAGTCAGTGCATTCCACAATAGTCACTACCAAACTCTGATTAAACACTCCACAACACAGCAACCTGGAGCTGCTGTTTGCTGCTAAAACTGACAAACTCAGTGCATTAGCAGCCATTGTATGATTATCTGCAATGAGACGTACTGTCTATGAATCAGATAGCAGGGTGCTAAAACTGTTTCAGAATTTTAAAGTGGCTATTTAAAATAAGTTAATGAAGAGTTAAATATTCTCTTTGCCAAATAAAGTGAATTTTAGGTTTTTATGGATGCATTTATTTATTGAGAGCGACAGATGATGGTAAGGGAAGTGGTTTCAGTGGCTTGTGAGTATCGGTATGTGTGTGTCATTTAGGGTGTAATGTGGGGATGGGGATGAGATCATAGCCTCATTTAACAGTCAGCTGCTTAGTTTGTGTGTGTGTGTGTCTGTATGTCTGTGTGCATGGATTCACTGTTTCCGTTTCACATTGTGTTTTAGTAATGGCCGTGCACAATAAGTAAAACAAATGAAGAGGTAAAGCATAGAGGGTTCCAGATGAGCTTTATGACGTCTTATAATAAAAAAAAACCTTTAAAAAAAATAGAAAAAGAAAAAAGAACATTTGATTCAATTAAAGTTACTGTTGAGTTGCATCACCATAGATCCAGTGTTTTAAGAGCTTGACCCCAAAGTAGGAGCTAAGAGCTGGTGTCTATACATAGATTTTTAGGTTACTTTTTTTGTTCCTTTTGTTTGTTTCTTTCTTTTTTTTGTTTGATTGTTTGGTTGTTTGGTTGGGTTTTTTTGTCTTTCACAAGTCTCCAGACTGTATGAAAGTCTTACAGAGATAAATAACTTGAGTCCCACTTAAAGTTATTACTTTTATTTTTTCTACTTAATGTTATAAATTCTCTGATTTCTACTCATCTTTTGAGCTGTTTTTAAAACTGGCGTTTTTCAGGCCCTTGTACGACATTGTATGGTTGAACTTGACATACATATTTTATGTAAAAAGACAAAACACTTCAATAGATAATGAGGCACTGAAGTTAAATGAGATGGCAAGGATAAGACTTATTTCTTGTTCTCTAAAAATAAAATAAAATAGACAAAACTCTTGGTAGTGTTGATTTGTCTCAACTGAGGTTGAAACATGACCATTTTAAGTGAAGAAATGAGCCAGTGTAATCTCATCACATGCTCACTCTGTTGCCTGGACTCTGTACTTATTTTTATGAAAAGTACAACTGTGTGTGGATCATCGAGGTTAGAATTGCCTTTCTTTGCCTCCTCTGTAACCCCACTCCTCTCTTTGTTCATATTTTTCAGATGTACCATTTTGATCATTGTGTTGACTTCCCCGACCTCTCCTTCCAAATCCCTGGCAGCCCTGCAGAGTTAGGTGCAGGAAACAGAGTGTGAACACAACCCCCAACACACAGAGTATACCTTCCCCTGCAGCCACACAGGGCCTCCCTCTCCATTAGTCCCACCTTTCCTCCTCTTGGACCATGGACAGCCCACCTAAGCTGTCAGGTGAGACCCTGATCGTGCATCATATCCCCCTGGTGCACTGCCAGGTGTCAGGTGGGCGGCAGGGTGGCTGTGGAGCCTCGCTGAAGAGGAGCAATCCATTTAGCCCACCGGAAAACCTAGGTTTGAGTCGCACTACTTCCCTTCCCGAGAGGGATGTCCTTCAGCGAGAGGCACTGCTCTACAGCAGCCTTATCCAGACCTCAGACAAGTCCTGGTCTTGCAACAATGGAGGAAGAGATAGGAAGGGTGGCGGGAGAGGTGGCAGCACAGCAAGCGACGATTCATCGTTTACCTCAAGCAATTCAGAGGACCAGCCTACTACAGCTCACACATTACCCAGAGCCAAACCGAAGAACAGGAATCCACTGCGTCATAATCCATTCCTGCTGAATCCCGAAGATGACGAGGATGAAGGAGAGGAGGATGATGGTGACAATCTCAGTGGTTACTTTGAGGACTCCTCTTTTCACCTGCACAGTGACACAACTTCTGCCCTTGATGATGGGATTTCTTCTTTCCATTTACATGACATTGGCTTTGCTTCTGAGCCCTTTCTATTGCACAACTCAGTAGGTGGAGGTCGCAGGGAATCCCTCAGGGGTGTAGCCTCGAATCTTTCCAACCACTTGGAGGACCTGGACATTCTAGGACTGGGGAGCCAGCGGCGCCATGGCAGCAGCGGTTCCAACATGTCTATGGATTGTGGAGAGCATGACTGGGGCGATGAAGATGAAGAGGATGAAGATCATCCTATGAGGTGTGGTCGAAGCAGCAAGACAGGTTCATATTCCTCCAGCTCCTCGATGCAGCACTGCTCCTGCTGCGCGCTTTCCCAGAACTACCCTCAGCACTTCCCTGAAACCTTCTCTGAGCCTTTCTCAGAGTGCCAGCAAGGCTATGGCAGCGACTCCTCATGCAACAGCTCGGATGGCGTGCTTGTCAACTTTAGTGCCATTTACAACAAGATGAACAATAGCATCCCAGAGAAGCCACCAGTCTCTGGGCATACCAACCTCAACAGCTCCACTGACCACTCCTGCACCTCGTCTGTTTCTGATCCACCAGGAAACCAGCGAGATTCAACCAGAGGAGCTTTCTATTTGGACCTTCACACATCCCCAACAGAACCCCCCCTATCACAGCAACAGCCCTCCTGCCTTGGCAGCACCTTCCCCCTGATCCGTGAACCACATCTGTCCACCTCCTCCACCTGCTCCTGCGCGGCAGAGCACCAAGGTGCACTTGACCTTGATGCCAACTGCAATTCCTACCACCCTCCACATTCTGGGTCATCTGGAGACCTTGCTTCCTGTCTGCAGAGTCAGGCGCGTTTGGTCGTAGCCACACAGAACTATTACAAGCTGGTCACCTGTGACCTTTCGTCCCAGTCGTCCCCAAGTCCTGCAGGCTCCTCAGTCAACAGCTGCTCCGATGAGCACAGCAAAGGCAGCCCCACCCCAACTCAACCAAGCGAGTATTTCCTGTTCAGGCAGAGAGCTGATGAGGAGGCGGTGGAGGAAGAAGAGGAAGCTGGAGAGTCAACTAGGGTAAGTGGAGAATCCTAACTCACTAGTTTGAACATTTTGTAATACGTCTAACATGATACTCAATGAGTTTTACAGTGTGATGTTCATGAAATAACTAATACTGTATGGACACCTTTATTAAAATCAAACAAACTGGTCAAGTGATTAGGGCAGGCCAAGGTTGATCCAATATTTCCTGATTTGAATGAGCAATATCCTTGTTTGGGTGTCTATGTCTAGACAGCAATCAGTAACATTTTCAGACTTTAGATATGTTTTTTTGTTTTTTTTAAATAAAAAGAAGGTTGTTTTGTTTTGAAAATACAAGTACTGCTTTGGTATTGGTACCAGAACAAAAAATTATTTTCCACTGTTTTGCCCTATAACACAACAAACACTTCACACTTAAGGGAAAAAAAGTAATTAGTAATTTTTTTAAAGATTTTAAAAATAATTTGCTCTGAGCAAAATGTTACCATATTATCAAGATACAATTGCCAGCTAATATACAGAACATGTTCCTGGAGATGAACTGAGTTTCTCATTATCTGCAGCAATTGTTATGAGGTGGAACTGAATAATACTCATTTAAAGAATCCAAATTACATAAACAATAAAAACATGACTGGTTAAGGCCAAAAAAATGGAAAAAGTCAAAACAGCAAGCAGAGATACAAGTTATTTAGTCAAATAATATCAGACTCAACAAGGAGGGGGATAAAGCAGGAACAACTTAAGGCATAAATAGCAACTAAATGATATGGAACAAATTAACCGAAGGCCTTGTGACAATGACAGTAACCCTGGACTTTAAATAGACATGACACTGGTATTAGTCTGGCGCTGGCTCATTTTAGATTACAGCCACTGTCTATGGTTATCTGATATCATGTCTAAAGGATTATTTTAGCACTAAGAGCTGACAGCTATTACTATTAGTCTCCATCAGTGCCCCTGTGTCAAAGCAAATCTGGCTTGAAGGAAGCTTTGGTGGGCTGTTGATTTGTTGTCCTAAATATTTTTAATATAGTTATGAGTAATATGTTTCATCTGAGAAGCTACTGGTGAAAATATATCCACCCTGTTTTTCCTCTCTGTTATCTTTCTCTTTTGTGTTCCTCTTCATCCAGCGAGATGATGATGATGATAAAGAAAAGGAGGACGAGAAGGAGGAGCAGGAAAAGAAAAATATACAGGAAGCTGGAGGAGCTGAAGCTGCTCCTGCTGTGATTGAAGGCCAGGTGTATGTCAACATCTCTCCTCCCCTGGTTGGCCGTGGTGTTATCGGAGGTGGAGCCTCCTCAGGAAGCCGTCCTCGTTCTCGCAGCTACGACCGCAACCTGGACAAGTCTCCATCTCCCCGGCTCGGATCTCTGGAGCGCATGTTGAGCTGCCCCGTCCGGCTCAGCGAGGGCGCCGCTCCGGCTCCACCTCCCCCACCACGAGTCACCTCCTTTGCAGAGATCGCAAGGAGCAAGAGGAAGAATGGAGGTGCGGGGGGGTCACCTTCACTGAAAACAGCTACAGATCCCTTCTCCTCCACTTATTCCACACACTCCCACTCTTCTGTGGATTTTTCTCCGATCCCAGAGCAGCAGGCTGACAGTCAGAGCCTGTCACCTTTACCTTTTACCAGATGTTACAGCCAAGGCAGCATTGAGCGATACCAGGAGGGACCGAAAGAGACCAGGGCCAAGGCTGAAGGTACGACCCCTCTGTCTTTCTTTATTCTCTTTATTTATTGGTTTATTTAACAGCAACAGGGTACATTAATGAACAATACTGTATACAGCTGCCAATTACACATCCAGATCTAGAGCAACACTAGCATTAGTCTGGAGGAATGTGTATGTCAGATATTTACTCTCTTTTTAGCTCTTGTTTGGTCTTCACCAACTCCTGAGGAAGACATCTGGCTCTTTTGACCATAAAAGCAAAACACCAAACTGATAGATGATAAAGGATTGGATGATGGGTTACTTTTTTCTTTTTTTTACCTCTCACATTATTCATTTTTTTACCTCTCACATTATCCACCCATGCATCGCTAAGTTTCGTTTCTCGAAGCAGTGGTTGCGATCGAAGTTACATATTGTTGCTTTAAAGCTGGCAGCAGCAACTTAAAGCAACTTTAGAATATATGGCTTGTTTTAATGGCCAGTCAGCTTGTAGCAGCGGCAGCTGTCAGTTAGCGTAGAGCAACCAGTAGGAACACGTAATCTCTGAAACGACCCGTGATTGGCCAAAAAGTGGCTGTCAGGGTCTTCATTTTCTGAAGCCTGAACAAAGAGCCAAGAAGAGGTGCTTTCAGACCCCCTGAATCACAATATGCTGAAAGGTTATTATGGATTTTTTGCCTGATGACGCTTAAAATAAACCATCTGCCTCAGCCTCAAGAAACTTTAATAAAGGAAAAACAGTACAGTACAAGCTGTTGAAAACCATCCACACTGTTGATTGCTTCACTGCAGCATTTTACTGTTCTTGGTTCATCATTTTCTGCTTTAATCGCTGATAAGCAGTTTGCTATTTTAATTGACCTGCTGCCCTTATTTAAAATATAACCTGCTCTGTTGCTGTGGTGTAGACTTTTCATCCAGAATTTGTCCATGAATTTGTCCTCACATGGTTAATGAGTTTAGCTGATTCTGGTACAGGATGATTAAAAGTAGCAAAAATTTGAAAAAGGAATTTTTGAGAACTGACACTCTCTGTAAAGTGTACTCAGCCACAAGAACATAGAGTGCTTAATAAATCAAAGTGGACTTAGCAAGGCTACTTGCGTGTTTGTCCACTTTTTTGTCATGTGGTTTGTATCTGCACTTTATGTATGTGTGATATGTGTATGGTTTTGTTTAATTCTGAATGTTTAGACTTGCTCTGTGTGTGTGTGAGGAATTTCCCTTGTGCCAGCATGTAGTTGTGTTTTGGACAAAGTGACGAAGAGTGTGTATCCTCAGCTTCAGAGGGAATAAAGGGTTGAAGTGGGCCAAACGTGTTCTGAATAACAATCAGGTGAGAGAGCAGACGAAGGTGCAGAGAAACCCCCCGCTAAGCTCCACATCAGCATACTTGTGTTCGGTCTTCATTTGTGTTGGATGTGCATAGGTCATATAATGTGTGAGTGCGCGTGTGTGTGTGTGCATGCGTGTGTGTGTGCGCGTGTGTGTGTATCACACTAATTCGAAAGCCTGTAGGCCCGACTTGTCTCAAAGAACAAGGGAAAGTCAGAGAAACTTTCAGAAGTTCTTGGTGCTCCTGGAAAAACCATGTCACCTCTTGTTCTCCACAAAACATTTCCTGTCTGATGTGCCATTAAAAGTTGCTGAACTTTCAGCATATTTTTGTCTAGTGGCCAAATGTTGACGACAAGTGATTAACTTCTACAAACTCTATTAACAAACTCGTTGAAATCTTGCATGCCAAGCTCTCAGTTTAAGCTTTGTATTGTTTTCTGAAATTAATTCAGTGAAATGTGACTCAGCAACATGAAGGCCATTAGCAGCTGCCAGTGCTGTCAGAGATTTTTTGTATTGAGTCATATTATCGATTCAGATATGTTGAGGAAGTAATTACTTGGTATTAAAATGCTACATATGACACTTTATGAAATATCCAGTAGGGGCAGTTAGCATCACTTAGCTATAACAAAGAAAGAGATTATCATTCCTGCCACATCCCGTTGTGCTGTTCTGCAGCTGAGTCTGAGTTCTGACAATTCTGCAGAAGGAGACAAAAAAAACGTTTGATTTTTCTAAAGAGATTTAAAGACAAGTGAAAAAAACCACAATGATGTATT
>JAQLOL010000021.1:7564196-7588779 GCA_029783665.1 Naso thynnoides | reverse complement strand
GACCCTAGTCATGCTACTGAAGGCGCATGGTGCTATTTTGAGCAGTATTAGTTGTTAAAAGAGCTGGTTTTGTAAGCATGTGCGCACCGCCCCATTTCGATGCATGTTAGCCATTTTTGGGCTGCAACTTAGCTCCGGTCACACCCGATACAGGTTGATGAGCAAGAAAAAACTCTCTGGATGTCTTCTTAGAAGAGCGCCCGTTCAGAAAAAGACCCTGGGATCATTTTACGACGGATTATCCCTTTAAGTCATATCACAATGGTTTTACTTATAATTACCACAGAATTGCAGTCCATGAATCCACTTGGCACACCTTTTTATATATAAACCATATTAAGTCTATAAACCTGGTCAGTTAATATGGCTGCAAAGTTGCTGAAGCCATTAGGAGTACCGTCTTCATGCTAAATACACATTTAATAAGCACAAATTCACAATAGCTGCAATAAGCAGCCATGAGTTATGGAAGGAGGTGGGCCTAAAGTGTAGAGGCGGAGCAAGCCATGACCAACGAAAGTGTATGTGTGTGTTTCTACAAAGCTAGCCATGTTTTATGAATCCATTTAAAAGTTATGAGCCATTTTTGTGACAGACCACTGCCACTGCCAGGCCCCCTTTTTCCAGTTGGCCCGAACAGTTGATCAGCTGTCCTTTGGCTCATAACCAACATTTCAAATAAATATTGTGCAAGTCCATCAATTCATTTGAAAGTCATGCGCCTTTTTGCAGTAGGCCAATCCCATTGCTGCACCCACTTTTAGCCAATTGGCATGAACACACACCTTCACACACACTTGACCTCCAAATTTCAGTCTCCTAGGCCAAAAACTGTGGCTCCCAAAGAGTGGACAATTTTTTGTTGACCAACCAACAGTTACCGACAGTATAGAGCTGCTGGTCACAGTTAATAACATCACATCCTACAATAATCCATGACTGACAGATCTTATTTTCCATAACATGTTGTCTGTAAATTAGGACCACAATGTTGTAGAAATGTTCAAAAATGGTAGATGTGTCACATTGTGGCAACTGTTAAAAAATAAGTTTCTGCAAACTGGTTGTGTCACAATTATTGCATCTCAAGGAGGTCCTGGTTCAGAGATTAGTTAAATGAAGTCATGTTTGTGTGTTTGTCTCCGTCAGGCCCGTCCACTCGGGTTCTTCATAGCCTTTTCTCAAAGGTCAGCCAATACTCTGAGCTCACAAGCCACAGCATGAGACTCAATGCCTTCATCTTTGGCCTGCTCAAGTAAGTCCCTTTTCTTTATCCCTGTTTTTACCACAGTTGTATCCACAGAATCTTTGAAATGCTCCCCAGAGTCAGAATCTTTACAGCGGCTATAATAGAGATTTTTTTATAATCACAAAATATTAATTGACAATTTTTAAAACAATAAGAAAATGTGAGAGAGGTTGTGAGTGACCTAATTTACCTCTGTTAACTGAATCTGCAGCTCCCTCAGTTTTGCTGCTGTATAATAAGTTTCAGCTCATTGTTTATCTGTCAGACCAACATTTTTAACTGTTTTTTTCACTCTCACCGTTTCATAGTGTCCTTTTCATCCAAAGCAGGCAGCTTTTCTGGAGGAATGGCTCTATAAACCCACTGTATCTGCTCAGTACCAAACAGCAGAATAGACTTTATTCTACAGGATCAAATAAAGTTTTAAGCCTTGTCATTGCTAAATAATGAACTCTCCTATTGAGTGTACAAAATTCTCCCATTAGAAAGTGATTTAATGCTTGCATATATGTTGCTACGTTTTTCTAAATATTGCTCTTTCCATATTTTAGCCTAAAATCTTTGGAGTTCTGGTTCAATCACCTCTACACACATGAAGGTAGGAGTCAATTGTTAACTGATGCATTGTTAACTGGTGCATCGTTTATCCATCTTCAAATACCCAAATAATGGTTGCATGTCCATATGTGCATGAAGTGTTTCTTCTTCTGAATCCAGTTCTGATATATTTCCTGTTTGTTTACTCAGATATCATAGCAGCACACTACAACGCATGGGGTTTCCTACCCCTGTCACAGGGGGCGTGTCAGCCACTTTTTGAGGAGCTGCTCCTCCTGCTGCAGCCACTGTCGCTCCTCCCCTTTGACCTGGACCTGCTGTTTGAACCACACCTCCTCCAAAAGGGCCAGGAGCACCTCCGTCGCAAGGAGCAGCTGTGCTCTGCAGGCCAGAGTGTTGACCAGTCAGCTCGCTCCACCTTCCAGCTCATGAGAGGATGGAGCACCACAGTGAGCGAAATGGTCAGAGACTCGAGCACAGAGGTGAATAAAGAGAGGGTGTTGCTGAGACGAGAGGGAACATGGCCGAGGATGGAAGGGGCCAGGCTGAGAAGAGAGGGAGCAGGAGCGAGTTCTGTGCCTGATAACAGACAGACAATGATGGAAGTAGGATTTGCCAATCTCTGGAAAGAGAGGGGGAGGGATGGGCCGAGAGTGAAAGGGGTTGGACAAGAGAGCCAAGGAGAAGGTGAGCAAGGACAGGAGGACAAAAGGAAGGAAAAAGAGAAGGATTTGGTAGACGATGGTCGTCAGCGACAGGATAGACAAGCGGGCTGGTGGTACCAGCTCATGCAGTCTTCCCAGGTTTACATCGACCAATCCACAGCGGGGTCAAAGTTTGTTAAGCCCGAGAAGAGGAAGAAGTCATCAGAAAGACGACATGGCCAGCTACCTCCCACCAGAGAGGGTGTGGTTGAGGGGGCAGAGTCAAGCCAAGAAGGGGAAGGGTATAGAAGCAGGAAAAGCAGCAGCAGCTCCAGTGGAGAGTCAGTGGGATCCAGGGGAAGGCCTTCATGGATGGGCAGCCCACCAGAGTCTGTCGTTAACCAGGACAAAGAGGTAAAACCTCTAAAGTTGCCAGGGACTGTAGCCCAAGAGGAAAGCCCTTCTCGGGGTCAGAGTCTGCGCTGGGGAAGGCTCTTTGGATCTACTGTTGGCTCTCTTTCAAGACTGGAGGGAACTGATCAGAAGGCAAAACCTCCACCAACCAGGCAGGTTACAAAAAAAAAGTCTAATAATTCTAAAAAATTTTCTTTTTCTTACCAAATCCCATCAAACCGGCAATACATGTATCCTGCTTTCAATTATTGAGTGTTTATCATGCCTTATAATGTTACTCCTCCATCCCAAAAACTATTCAATAAATGTCTCCTAATGTGATTAGGATTGAGTGCAGAAACACAGAAGTCAAAAAATGTTAAGACATACTGACACATCGTTTGTTTGGGTCTTTTTTGTGTTTTGTTGCCAGTAAGAAACATATGAATAATATTAGCTTTATCTTAAGAGTTTAAAGAAGGTGACCTTGTTTAGCCTAATTTTACTTCAGCTGTCAGCACAATAAATCACATTTTTCCCCACTGTCTTTTTCTGCCGCAGGCCTCCATCAGGTTGGCTCTCTCTGGACATGTCTGTTCTAGACTTTGTAGCTCAGACTATTGGTGCAGGAAGTGGAAAAAAGGCAGAGACTCCTGTCACACCCACTCACACCAAAACCACACCTCCACCAGGGTCAACCCAACCCACTGAGGTCAAACAACAGTCTCTGTGGTAAGCAAGAGAATTTTAACCAAAACTGCTTTTCAAGTACAAATCCCATGTTTACTAAATAAAAGACTTTAATATTTTTGACTTGCTTTGTAATTTAAAGGACATTTACAAAAAATATGATCAGATCAGCATATTGACTTCATTGACTTCCTGTGACTTTTGACATCAAATTGATTACTTTCCAATTCGTGGTTGAATCATTTGGTCATTGAATGTCAGAGAATGGATGAAAACATCCACCACAATTTCTAAAGCACAATATGATGCCTCCAGATTGTTTTTTTTTGCTTGTTTGTTTGTTTTTTTTGTTGGATCAACAGTCAGTCAGCCAAACAGTCAACAATCTGATTACAATCACACAAGACAAAGAAAAGCAGTAAAACCTCAGAACTTAAAAGATGTAAAGCTGTAACTAGATAATGTTTGGTATTTTTCCTTAAAGTGTAACCAACCCATTCCATGCATGTGACAGTCTATTTACTTACCAACTAATTACTTAAGTCAACCCTGTTGTTCCTCAGTGAAGTACGAGCATTGTGCCATCACATTGCCACCGAGCCTGGCCAGCTGAGCTTCAACAAGGGCGATATCCTGCAGGTTCTGAGCAAGGCTGATCCAGACTGGCTGTTCTGCTCCTTGGGCTCCACGCAGGGCTTGGTTCCCATCATCTATGTTACCCTCAACAGCATGGAAGAGAGCCATGATGCCACTTAACCCAGGCAGTGCTGAAGCAAAGCTGCCCGGGGAGGAATTAATGCAATGTGAGGCCAAATCGCTTTGGAGTCAGAGGGTATCTCAGCCACATGCCTACTGAAAGCAAAAAAACTATTTGAGATAACTGCACATTGAGGATGATTCCCAGAAAAACCATTGTAAAAAAAAAATAAAGATTATGAGGACGATGTACAGACACATGCAAGGGAAGCATGTAGGCTCGAACACAAACACATCAACTTCAAGGGTACATCCAGACAAGTATGCATGCATACAACCAAAACCAAAAGACCGGACAAGAATGAAGCCCAAATAGACTCTAACACACACTCCTCTATCCGCGTGAAGCTGTGCTACTAGCTTAACTATGTGACTGTCCTGTCTGTAGAGCATCCATACTTGCAGCAAAACAAAGAGGGGCTACTCACTGGTGGGATACTTCACAACATGATATATATGCCATGCCTAGCTGCACTTTGCTGTACTGTCTTTAGATTCACCTAGCTGTGCCACACTTTGAACACAGTGCTCAGTTATTGCCCTCAGTTGATCGCTGGGTCAGTTTGATGTCCTGCTGCTTACTCAGTGGCAAGAGAGCTTTTAATTCAGGCAGAAGCAAGTGAATCTTTGCTTTTTTTGGAAAAAATACAAGGTGGTCGGTGTAGAAGCAAAAATTTGTAACTTTTGAGCTTCAGTTGCCGAGGTGTGATGCACCATAATGTTATTAGAACAGTAGAGAACAACAGATTGTCAAATGGCTGTTAAACCCAAGTGAAAAGAATGTTTCCATTTTCCATCTGTCTTATTTGATCACTGCTCTTCAAGGCCTGTTTATATGAAGATGAAGGGATGGATGGATGGATGGATTGATAAGCAAATTGCCTTTTTTCTCTCCTCTCCCTCACAAGACCCACCACAGCTGGGATGAATCAGTGGCTGACATTGTTCAAGTGCATGTAACCTTGCCAAAATCGTATCTTTTCCCCTACAATCCTGTTTTCATGTGCCCCTGTACTGTCCTGCACCTCACTCATCAAGGGACACCTGACGGCTTTTTGAAGAGGATACACTTAAGCAAAGAGCTTGGGTCATACATGTGTATTTTGACCTATTGGTACATATTGTAAATGTATATTTGGTTTCCACATGTGGTGAGTTCTATTTATTTAATGACTAGTCAGATTAGCTGAGTGAAGCATCGAAGTGGACGGCTGCAGAAAACAGGGAAGGATGTCCAATGAAAAAGCAAAAGCATAGCTGTGAACATGTGTGAAGGCCTTTTTGAATGTGTTGGGGATCAAACCCAAAAACCCTTAGCCAACAAAATTATTGATAATTAGTCATATGTGTTGTATTTACAGAGTGGTGAAGGATCTTATCTATGCCTTAAAGCACTTGAGGATAAAAGGGAGATTTGCCCTGTTGGACACTTCGAGGCAGGCGACGTAATATTTGTCTCGACATTATATTTTGTATACGCTGCGACGTGTCTAACACGACGTTTTCTCTACAAAGATAGAAACAGAGGTGATATTTTTTGATGCTCATAGGGAAACCCTGACACATCTTGTGATGGTGGCTCTGTGGGTTGGTATGAACATGCTGCCTGTCATGACTGGGTGTAAAATGTGGCCTTAGGTTCAAAATGAGTTGACGAGAGAAATGCAGCTATTTTACAGTATACCTGGATAGATATTGAGAGTATACAGACGCCCAATCCAAATATCACACGTTATAAAAATGAAAAAAATCGCACATTTACATTGTACATTTATTAATTAAATGAATGATTGTGTAGTTTTTAAGAAACTTACACAGGAAATAATTTAGCAGTTTTAATTTTCTTTTTGTTGCGTTATTGTAAAGTTTGTACAGTCGTTTAATTTCATCAAAAATAACTGAATACTTCCTTTTCATTGAACTGTAAATATATTTAAACCCTTCAGTGATTGATTTCTGCCATAGAGTTATATGTACGGATCTTATTACTGATTTATTAATAGATTTTATGTTTAATACAGGAAGCAGGAGTCCACTTTAGTTTCATTGCTAACATCCATGATGACAGTTGGCCGTGACAGTGGGTGTGGGTTGTTTTTGGTCCTCCAGGCAGTTTGCTGTTCATTGACATCCTGTTCACATAGGACAGACAGAAACAAACACATTAATAGTAGTGATAAAACCACAGCGACAAGGAGGCTCAGGGTTAGAGGCAAAGACAGATTCACTTTTGATTTGGCCTTCAGTTAGCTGAAATGTGCTTTAAAATGCTACACTGTAAGAGTGACAACACAGAGAGACAGAAAGAAGCCATGTGCCGTCCGTCTTTCTCTCTTGTCTCTTTTTAATCTGCTTTCTCTCTCCCTGGCTGCTGCCTCCTCCTGCCTGTAAATACCTTTGGCATCAGTGACACTACTCTGCTCTCTGTGTCCAGGCTATATGACGTATACGTATGACATTATCAAACTACTATGGATGTTAAATAACAAAGTGCTCATGTGATCACAAACTTAAACGGCTCCTGTGTCTTTTTTCCTTCCTTTTTCTTTCACCTTTTTAAACGTGATTATTAAACACTCTGCCTGTGTAAAAATAAAAGTTGACTGTAAAAGGTTTTGTTGGGAACTGGCCCTTTAAAACTGGTAAGTTAACCAGTCAGGGAACACACAGTCATCAGTGAGATTTAAGCTCTTTAGTAGCAAAATGAAAAAATGTTCACGGTGCAGCGTAAGAGTGCGCAAACATTCAGTTTATCATCAGTGACTTCTGCACTGGAGGTAACTGCACCGCAGAAATGAACGGAGAAAACTAGACATGCAATTAATGGAATTATGAACAAGATAATCAGAATAGAAGTCCCTTAACCAAATTGCCCCTAAACGGGAAGAACTCACAACAAATTTGTAGTTTGCTCCACAGAAAAAATGAAGCTAAACTTTTGACAAAACGTGATTAAACATAGTCGTTCTTTGGTCAGTTCCAAACAAAGTTTCCTTTGCAGTGAACATCATTTAAGTTCTGAATATACACACACGCACACACATACATAATACTTCACAGCAATGTACTATTCAAAGAGCAAAGGGTCAAGCTCAAATGTTGTCAAAACCAGTGCATGTGCCTAGATAAGTGGAGATGTTATAAAAATTTGAGTATATGTAAAACAGTAGACACATTGATGGAAAATTGAGCAGTAGGTATTGTTTCAAGAAGATTTGGCTTATTTATGGGTGTTTAGTTCCTCGAAAGATAAGGATATTAAACCTCTGCCTTGAAAGATAATATCGTAATATCGTAATATAATATCGTACCAAATTTAGGACAGTTTCAATGACCAACAGCTTTATTCATAAGTATCTGAACTTTTATGTAGGTAGATGAAAGACAAGAGACATGATGTATTGTCACTTGTTAGTTTAGTTATATTTTTTTAAATTACCTTTAGTGTGTTTACCTCAGAGAAGACTACATTTAGCCACCAGGTGGTGCCAGTATTTTAAGAGGTAAGATAAGATAATCAGCTGAACTTCAGCACAACGCCAAGTTGCAGCAGTTAGACACAAAGTGTCAATAGTAATATCATTTATTTCTTTCTTCTTCTATATATATTTTCAGTCAAGATGTAGCACTTGGCAGTCTGTATTCCATGAAAAGATCCTCTCTGTGGTTAGAGCTTTTGTCATATTGACCTTAACATTTGATTTAACAGTGTCTGTTTAGTGATAGCTCTCAAACTCTTTGGCCCAAACCCAAACCAACTACTAACAAGTTTAGTATTTTAAATACGTGATTCAGAATTACCACAAATACATGACAGTTTTGTTGAGTTACGTAAAGTGATGCAAAGACGTGCTGCTTATGGGGCTAATTTCAGGGGAAATCATGGATCAAGAGTTGAAGTTCCAGGTAATATCTTTGTCTTTCAACAGACTGTTCCAAAACAAACAGAATGTGTAATTTAACGACAAGTAAGTCAGAATATCAAGTACTTGGCTGCTGCCAGGTAAGTTTTTTTCCTGCTGGGTTGGCAGGTAAGAGCCTCCTTTTTTTTTCAACTTTCATTTCACACTGAGAGAAAGAAGGCCTATAGACACTCTAGTCCAGTATGGGGAAGAATTTTATCTGTTAGATCATCAAGGTGCTCAGTTCCACAAAGAAATGGTTTTCCTAGTTTGTTGTCAAAGAATTGAACTTGCCATGACCTTGACCTCGTCTGGCACTTTCTGGATGAACTAGACGACCGACTGTGAGCTGGACTATATCACCCGACATCAGTGTTGGACCTTCCTGATTCCTTCCTTTTATGGCTGAATGGGAGCAAATCCCTTCAAGAAACATATTATCAATGCCTGAAACCAGCAGAGGGTATTTTTGCAGCACATGCCTATGGATTTTGGAAAGACATGTCCAGGTCTCACATAAATATATTCTGTTAAATTTTTTAAGTTTGACTTGTGAAAGTAAAAACACAGTCTTAAATGCACTATAAATCTATTTAAACTACAACTCATACCTATGACTGTTTTATAGACTTTGATTGCAGTATGTTAAACTGCATTTTGCAGACACATGACTAGATCTGAATTGGCTGACCCACTATTCTTTTAATTTGATTTATGTCCCAGTTTATCACCTTTCATGTTTTCATTACAGTAAACTATTTTATCTGATTCCTCTGAACAGGGAAGACATATTTTGCTATGGAAATCCATTTGGTGGGTTGAATTTCCATCTAGCTGAGGGATTAGGCAACATGCAAACATCACTGACATGACAGACTTAGCAATGCACTCATTTGAACCCGTTCACCTTTATTATATTTATATTCTTGTTAATTTCCATTCAATAATCCTCCAGTTTCCTTACGCCAGTTTTTGTTTTTTGTTCTTTGTTCTTTGTTGTTTTTTCCCTTTCAGTGATTACATTTCATTGAAATGTAATCCTTTATTTATCCAGGAAGTTCACAAAAGACTTCAGAGGTGACTTGGTGTTTTAACTTCTCAGATTTAAGTTTAACTGGATTAATGGGCTCTTTGGGGCAGAGGTTAGCTTGAGTTTATGATAATCAGCCTGCTTATCATTAGAAAATTGCAAGTTTGAATCCTGAGCAAAATTAAGAAAAGCAAAATGTTCCCTTCACAAAAACTGTTGACTTGAGCAAGGCACTGAACCCTCACTCCTCTCTGACGACACTTTCCCCAAATATCAAGCTGAAGGTAAATTTAGCAGTCTGTAAATGTACAATCTCCAAATTCATGCCACAATGTTTTATTGTCCTTCTCTGTTTTCATGTGCAAAACACCCCAACATATATACCTGTTCAACTTGTCATAGACTTTAGCTTTTAAGTGGTGTAAATTACATAAAAGAATAGGTGTTTAAGCTCATAAAAGATGTGTCAGCCCATAAGGATTCTTATAGCCATTAAAAGTGTAGACGCACAGCTCAACTGAATGCATACTGCATGCAACAGTAGATACTTTGTGAGGGCAGCTGCAGTATGCACTACAAGTTATAACAATATTTTAATCGGATTATGATTGTTCAGGATCTATGAATCACAGACCTTCTGACCCGCCCACCACAGCTGCTTGCACTGGGTTAACAGGTTAAAGAGCAGTAAACATCAAGATGGCTAACGTTTGCATAGAACGACATTGCCCTAACTTTGACGCTGAGGGTTATGGACCTGCTGTTATTTGGTCATCGATTGACAGTGAGTATAAGAATGCTATCTTAAGTAAATACATTTTACTAATTAAATAGAGACAGAACGATTAGCTTAGATGCTCTCCTCCCTAGAACCTGGACATGAAAATGTTTTCATGCTCTCTGATGAGGAATGAGTTTGACTTCTTGGATTGAACAACTTTTGATTATCATAAAACCAAAATTCAGTGAAGAATTTTTAAAAAAATGGTTTCACTAAGGCATCCAAAATGTGGATAAGTGGATAAGATGCAAGAATGACGTTTATGTGAGGAGGGAATAAGCACAACAAATTTGACAGACATTTTCAAGCATTCTCAGCATGTGGGCCAGTCATAAAGTTTTCCCTTACAAAGACAGCCCAGTTTTGCAAAAATCTTTTGTCTACTATGCAATGTGCACCAAGACTGACAGATATCACAACAGTAAGTAAGTGTAGGTAGCATCTTAATTAATGTGTTAATTACCTTTAAGCATGTAACTGGCAGTGACAGACAGTGGTGGACAGTAACGACGTAAAGTTATTTAAGTACATTTTTTGAGTATCTGTACTTCACTTGAGTATTTGCTTTTTTTGGATACTTGTTACTTTCACTCCACTATATTTCAAAGACAAATTTTTTAGTTTCAACTCCACTACATTTCTAGGAAGGCTATGAAGTACTCCTTACTTTTAGTTCAGCTGTTTTTTGTTCGCTTGTTTTCCAAAATGCAATTGGCCACACGCTGTGCTCTTCACAGAAGGAAACCAATCAGTGGAGGGATTTCCATCACTTTCCACAGACAAGGAAAAATACAGAGCAAATGTGTGCTGTGTGTTATGTTCTTTTACTAGTAGTGGGGTAATATGTGACCAGGAGTGTCTATACTCTGACTCAAATACTGGGGTTGAGTGCTTTGTCCACCACCGGTGACAGATTCAGTGTTTGTGGTTTTGCCAAAGCAGACATTCACTCTGGACTGACACATCTGGTCTGCATTGCAGAGTTTCAAGTTTCTCTGCTCATGAGTAGCTTTGGAATATATGATGTACTAAATCCAGGATGCCTGCAGTACGTTTAAATGTCATATTATTACTGTAAATAATAATCTTATAATGTCTGCTTGCTAATATGCTCAAAATGCGTCAAAGTGGAATGTATAAGGGAATGACATGGTAATACACGTGGGTTTTCTACACTGTGAGTGAGCAGGAAAAAATTGCAACACCCTTTGCAGCTTTTTCAACAGAGTGAAGAGTTTCATTGACAAAGATATGACAAACACAGTCAACATTTATCGAAACAACATCAATATTTATTATTGAAGCAGGACTTGTTGAAAATCAAAGAAATTCATACAGCAAATAAATTGATGCTGCTTGAGTACTTCAGTTGTTCACAGTTAGCTCAGGTTTAGCTCAGTGAGCTGGTTCTCAAGAACCTTCATATTTTAACTCTGATATATCTTTCAAAATTATTGATCTTTTAAAACATAATCACCACAAAAATACTTTAAAAAAAACTTCAAAATGTCTTTTATCACAGTTTTTATCTATATATTATTGGTTTCATAAATCCCCTCTCCTTGTTGATGTGAGGTGTTTCCCTCTGTTGTTTTTGCTGAAGGGGTCACAGGTTACTCTCTGTTCACTAAGGCTTCACTCCAAAGCAGCGTTTGCCCTGTAAACACACAAATATTTTTTGTCATTGCTTAAAACTGAAGGTCCTGCTCCTAAATGATGACAGATACATGCACATAGTATGTTAATGGGTGAATTCTAACAGAATTAATTTCCTTTATGCTAAGCTAAGCTAATCACCTTCTGGCCTCAGCTTCATTAGTGCACAGACATGAAAGTGGTTAAGTTTTACTAAGAAAACAAAATGCTGGTTTCAAATTATGATTTTGGAGCAATATACTTTTGCCACTTTAAAAACCTTGTTATTATCTTTAGGTTTAATTCAACAAACTGGTTTAAAACTACACCCTTTTGATGAGCAGAAAAATGTGTAAATATACCTTGTACTTCATTTTCTTGCAGTGTCTTCTCATGGCGTCCACATGCTTCACCACGGCTTCAACCCATGCTTCATTTACAGGCACACAGAACTTAGCGTCGCGTCTGGTCACCAAACTACAAAAATACCAAATCATTCAGGTCAGGACGAGAATGTGATCACTTGAAAAGAATAAGAGTGTGTTTGCACTACATGGGTCATCTACTGATACACACTTCACACCAACTGAACTTACATCGTGGCATCAACAGAGCAGCCCTGTCCACTGATTTGTCGATGGTGGTTTGCAACGGCATATTTGTCAATGGTTGTGTTTTTGGTCTGCAGGCAGCAGTCTATGGGTATCTGCGCCAGTGTCACTGTAAGACAGAGTAGATCAGATCAGATCAGATCAGCGAGAAAAAACAGAAATTTAAACTAACTATAACATTCTGGCACTTGGGTTGCAAAAACTACAGCAAAACAACTTTTTTAATACCTGCAGAAGTTCTTTTGTTTATCAAGTTATACTGTTACGCCTTTCTGTGTGTATGTGTGTGTGTGTGTGTGAGAGGTGTGGCAGGTTGGCACTTTCTAACCCATCAAACATTAGCGTGGTGACATTTTGTAGCTGGAATACAACACAAGCACCTTGTTAAACATTTAAAAGACGTGTTAGGTGACATGAGATTTATTTAAAGCGGCTCATGTGAAGCCGCTGTCTGAGTGAAGTTGGCAAGTTTTTCCAGTTTTCCTTTTTAAAATCTTCCTGCATCTGTTGTATTTTATTTATATTAAGTTTTGTGTGCCCTTGCAATAAGGTAACATATTGAAACAATTTTTTAAAAACAGCACTAAGCATAAACTCATAAAGTTTGGAAAAATTTAGATATTGTCAAGATTTTTCATCGTGAGCCGAACCCTTTCTACTTGAGTCGTTCCTCGGGAGGAAGTTTATAGAGGATGTTAGTGGTTTGGAAACTTGCTCAAGGGCCAGTCGCACTATTTAGTGACATTCAACTAAACACTCCCTGAACATACACACACAAGTCAGATTTACTGACGCAACAAAAGTTGCATCATTAGCTCTTTTTGATGTGACTGGGATTTCCAGCGGTTAACCATTAACTTTCACCTACTGGGAATAAGGAACAGGGGAATGCCAGCAGCACACCCTGCATAACAGAGTCTCACTGTGTTTACTGTCTTGCACTCATGAGTAGCAGATATTAGTTCAGATAGAATAAAAAGGCATAATGTTGTTTTTCCTCTTTTTAAAATGCTGCGTGGATTTCAACTCTAAAGAAGTCAATGGACTTGACTTGAACCTACTCTGTTATTTTTATTAATGTTTACTTATTTTATATTTTATGCATTAAATTTAATCAGTATTTACCAACTGTTCTGCTTCTTCAGACCGTAATTCTCTGCTTTTATGGCTACATTTGCCTGCTGTTTCAGGAGCCTATTGCATGTCGGGGTTTTCTTAATCGTGTTAGTTGATATTTTTTGTGGTTATTTTTTGTGTCTGCAAGAGAGCTCTCACAGACACAATTGTGATTTTGGAATGGAAAAAAAATAAAAGGAACGCTTTAAAAAAGGGTTAAATGCAGACTCTGAAACCTGAAACTTTAGGTAAACTAAATGACCACATAAGAACTGAAACCACAAAAGTTGCCCTGGTGAAGAGTTTCCTTTTTTTCCTTCTCACACTGTAAACCACTAGTTTCTTTTGGCACCGTTCCGAGTGGATGTGTTTAGATAAGTTGCATCCCGTTACGTTTACTCAGCTCAAAAAGACTGATGAGACAATGACTTATTTTGCGAGATAGACACATTACTGTTAAAGTCTGAGGATGAGCCAAGAGTGATGCTTGGAAATAAACTCACCGGTGCAGCAGCAGGTGATGAAGAGGATGCAGAAGAAGAGCTTGGCATCGCCCCAGAAAGCCATGTCTGGTCGCTGAGCTGGTGAGGTCATCTCTTTGTTTCTTTGGAGGCTGATTGGCTGATGGAGAGTCTGTCCTTCCTTTCAGCACAAGCAGTGGCAAAGGAAGTGAGATGACTGCCGCTGTCTGCTCTGCGTCCTTATATACACCAGACGGTGTCCAGATAGTTTCATTTTTAGTTTTTCCAACTCCTCCTCCTCTTCATCCTTTTACATTCATCTCCATTTAAACAGTTCATATACAAGTCAGACACACACAGTTCCACAGTTCTTCACACTTTGAGGCCACAGCACAGTCACATGAGCACTTCTCTTATCTCTGAACAAACAATACCAGTTAGTGACTTAACCCTCAAATGAACACTGACCGGCACTTACACTTTAATACAGCAGGTTAACAAGTCAAGTCAAATTTATTTCTACAGCACATTTAAAATCAGCATGAGTTGACCAAATAGGAACAAAACTTTTATTAATTCATATTACTCTGACTGTTAATGTATGCAATCCAAATATCCAATCCGATACATTTTGTTCTGAATAAAAAGATCTTGTTTTAATGTGTCTGACTAGAGCATTGTGTGTGTGTGTGTGTGTTTGGGGGGGGCTTAAACACTTAACCCATGACTTTTGGAGGTCATGGCCTTCTTAGGTGAAACCAGGGGGCATTGCAGGGGCCTTAGCAAACTGGAGGGAAATGAGGGAAACTGCTAAAGAAATTTTAAAAAATCACATTAAATCATTATCAGCTACCATAATGTCTACTATTAAAAGATAAAGTTGACCTAGTATGGTCTGTGCCTGCCACGAAGCTGCTCTGCTCCTCAAAATTTAGCTAGCAAGTAAGCAAGCTAGCACCAGTCTAGCTAGTAACAAAAATGTTTCCTTTTTTGAAAATGAAAAGATCTGTCAGGCAAACCAGCAACTCAGCTGATTAAGTAAAACTCTTAAGCATGAGACATTGCGCACAAAATATGGATTTACTGCTGCATATTTTGTTTTAGTAATATTTGCAGTAGCATGGTAAGTTAGTCTTTAAAGATACCTTGAAAAAGAAGGTGCTGACTATAAGCTAATGTTTTTAGAGTCCTTTGGCATGAAAAGGTTCAGGAGTCACTTCATAATGTGATGAGCAAGTGTTCAGTGCTACATTTCTCAATTTTGATAGCCAAGTCCAGCTCAATTCAAGAGCTCAACAAATTATTGCTCTGAATAAACAAAATCTTCCAATAATACATCAACCACCACAAGATAGAAGTCAGAGATTAAAAACTACCGAAACATTTTTTTGATGAAGAGGAGTTTCTTTGTTCACTGTATGGGGAAATAAGCTTATACTGTACTCTTAGTCAGTTCTCTGGAAAATCTGGTTCTTCTTTCACTTGTTAGCTGTAAACAATTGAACCAGCCACAGTTTCATTGTTAATGGTATTTCATCAGCAAAATGGTCAGACAAAATAAAATGATGCTGAATGACACCAAATATAGTGACGCAAGAGTTCTCTTTAAATCCAAAAGGTGGCTCCCTTTAAAAACTATATCCTTGCACAATGCAAACATTCCTTTAAAATTTGCCTCAATAATCAATCAATAATAAACATTTATGATGGCTTGTTATCTGTACTGTAATTTTTTGCAAGTTCCTATCATAAAACTGCAAAAATGTTTGTCATCAAAACAACACAAGTTGGTTTGTCTGTTTGTTTTTGGTGTTGTTATAAGGAGAAGATAGAAATCGGACATTGCTCACATATCAAAAAAACTTGACAGTGAGTTGACAGAATGTTTTTGTCATAACAGAGATGCCGCATGGTGGGATTAGGTGTTGTTATCGTAAATCTATACCCCCTGGGTTTATCTCAAAAGTTGTTTAACAAGAAATAGATCAAAACAAAACCCAAAGTGAGAACAAACACTTGCAATATTACGCTACTTTTACTACTTCCTTTGTTATTTACCCTAATGTGGAAGATGGGTGACATCTCTCTGGGAAATGTTTCCACTGAATCTGGTACCATGTCCTAAATGTCTGTAGGCCACTTTCTCTTCCTCCTTTAAGAGAACTTAAGCACAGTTGGCCAGATCCTGCTCTACTTCTATTAAAATTAGCCAATATTTGTTTCCCTTCAGATTAACCTCTAAAGCTAATTAACATTATCAGATGCAAATATTTAACTTTTGCTTACTCACTCACTGTAAGTCCCAGAGGAGCATTTATAGAGAAAGTTTCATTTTCCTGTAAATCAGTCCGATGTTCATTATCTGTCTGCAGTATTGGAACTTCCCCTGCTAAAGCAATTACAGGAAAATAAAAGATCTTGATGGACCTGAATTATTGCCTGCTGGAAAAAATTTGGAAGGCATCCAGATGGCAGGCAGTCTGAGGGTGTTATCCAGCGAAGAATAGGAGTTGTAGGAGTGAGTACGTTCTTGCATATCTGATTTCTGAGCTGACAGGAAAGAACATGTTTTGCCTTCCCATAGGCATCTTCATAGACTATGTTTATTGGAATGTTTTTGTCTACAATTATTGCTTTGCTAACATGACAATTTTAAATTTTAGAAAAGGTCACAGTCCAAGAAATTCATTAATCATAAGAAATTCATTATTCAAGCAGCTAATTTCAATTTATTTATTTATTTATATCACATCTCTTGATAAAAATCACACTTGAACTTTGATGAGAGCATGAGCAAACCAAAACAAGGAGCTGCAGGCCATAAAACCCAAGCAATGCTGAAAGATGAAACATACTAAGAACTTATGAAAACTTTTTCTAAATCAATCTCCAGATACATAATTTGTTCCGGGAGGGACAGGTGCTTCCAACAGCTGCTGGTGATGACGGCATCGGGGGGGGGGGGGCTGTAACTGGAGCTCCTAGAGGAATTTACACCTGGAATCAATCCAGATCTAGAGTAGTTAAATCCAGATCTAGAGTAATTAACTTGACTTCAACCTTCAATTTATCTCAATACATGAAGCCAAAATATCTCAAAAAATAAAAATGGTGTCTGGCTGCATATAGGTCATAAATTCTGTCCTGTTCATATTAACAGATAAGAAACACAACAAACCAACAACTCAGCTCAGATATGGTTTCTGCACAGTTGTTTCAGGTAGTTATTATTATGCTTACGTTTGGTTGTTGTTTGTCATTTGTAACACAATAGAGACTTCAGTACCATGGCTCCATAAACTAAAAACTGCTGTGCCTGTATTAGGAATATTTTTGCTTCATTTTTGTTCAGTGAAAGGAAGTGGAGACGTGTCAGGTTTTTTTTAAAAACATCACCCCCACCCCCCCACCCCACCCCCTTTTTTTTTTTGCCAATGCATAATTACAATTAATCAGCCATGAAAAAATACTTCACACAGGCACGTAGGAGGGCAATGAGTCCATAAAAAGCTTTCAGGTAAACTACCGCATACTGTTTAAATTGCAAAAAGAAACATTCATTTGCCAAATTTTCTGTACTAGACTTTCATCTGGCAAAAAATTGGATGTTTCTTATTGCAAATTAGTGTGCAGGAATTAATCAGCCATAAAATTACATGTGTGTATATTACTGTGTATATTGCTACAGCACCCTGAAAGGTATTGCATAACCTACATAATAAATACTTTTATCTTTGGTACTTTTCAGTGGATTTTGCTGTGTCTAACTTAAAAAGTACATCTGCAGTTTAAATAAATGCTCAGGGAGTTGAGTTTTACTTTTTCATTGGTGTGTGACCTCATACAGGCATTGTGGGAAAGTCCATAGGATCCCTTTGGAGCCTTGTTCTTTGTCCTTGAGCTCAGTTTATGGCTATGAGCCCAGAGACACTGTCCTGTCATGAGAAGGTCAAGCAGTGAAATGTAGTTGGGAAGACTTCCTGTCCTCATAGTTTCTGAGATCCCAGCTTTCAGTAAAGGCCCATTCTTCTTAGTTCTTTTCAGCATGAGTTCATTTTTGTTCATGATTTATGACAGCTGACGAGAGACAGGCAAGACAGTCATCAGAGAAGGGAATGACATGCAGCAAAGGGCCTTAGCCTGGACTGTTGCAGTGAGGACTTAATCTTGATGCATGTTAAGGTGTGAATCAGACTGAGGCACCCTCAATTCTCGTAAATGTTTGGCATCAATACCGTCCATACACAACATCTACAACATTACAAAATCTTTAGACAACACTTAATACAGATTAAAGTCTCTACACCAAAACTGACTTCAGTGTAATATCTGGTATCATGTATCTTGTATCATATTTTGATTACTGACCACAAAAACATATTTTTAATACATATAACAGAGAAACTAACCTTAAATCTTAACCTACACCTGAAATTTAAAAAATGATAAGGTTGAATTAGACTCCAGTGCTTCCTGTAAAAAGAAAAGAAAAGAAAAGAAAAATTAAAAAATTAGAAGATGTTGTGTTCAAAGCTGAGGCAGGCAACATCTGAAAATCAAGGAAGCTGTAGCATGAGACTCATTGGGAGGCAACTCTGCTGCTAGAATCAAAACCGTACCGGAAGTAAACTGCGGGGTGCATGCACACTAGTTAATAGTATTAGGACGGTGAATGTATTTTATTCTAAAATTACATAAAGTGTTTATCTGACTAAAAAAACATAAGGTGGTAAATAAACAAGTCACAACAAGCACACAGGACCATGTAGAGTTGTTGGAAAGTTTTTCTGATGACTTCAGGCAAAGGCAGGCTAGCACTTCCCATTGACTACCAGTATTTGAGCTAAGCTAATTAGCAGTGTGCAAGCTCTGTCTTGTTACTGCACGCACAGTGGAAAGAATGGTATCTATCTACCTTCCTGGAACTCGAGAGAGAGGCAAAATTTAAAAAGAAATAAAAAGTTAGTGTATCCCCAAAGGACATTTTCTCAGTGAATGCCTTAATATTTGCTAAAATCTCTATGCACAACTCTACCTCTTGAATTAAATGACAAAATTCAGTTGCACTAACTTTAATTTAATTTAGAAATAGTGTTTATAATAACAATGTGAAAAGTCTAAGGAGGAGTAGCAACATGTATGGTTTTACTCTGTTTTTTTAAAGGTCCTTCGTTAGTTATATTTGACCGTACAAAACCGTACAATCTATTTTTGTCATATATTACAAATAGATCCAACTAAATCGTACACACCGGACCTTTGAAGATCCAATTTGTTTGTTTTATCTTTCTGTTTACTCTTAGGTTACAATTGCATCTCACACTAATCCTGAAAATTTGAAGGAGCTTTTAAATTAGGTAAATATAAAGGGAAACTGCAGAAATGACAATAGTCTCAACTGGCTTTGGTTGTACCAGCCCCTTGTTGTAGCCTATTTCCATCATGTGGCCTCTGTTTTCCTCCAAACAAGCGACAGAGTTTGTGACTCACAGCAGACAACTGTTGCTACGCTGGGGAATTCTCAAGTCCCAAGTGAGCAGATTAACCCAGAGAAGTGAAACCTCGGCTCTCTGCAGTTAAAGACAGTACAGGCAGATACACAGAGCACAAGCAAGTGGGGTAAACATCTTATTCACTCTGACATCATATATGTCACATTGAGGAAAAACATATGAAAAATTAGCACAAGTTTAAAGAAAAAAAGCATAATTTAATGAGATTCACTGCTTCTGAACAGTGCTGGAATTGAGCTAAAGTGATGTTGTTATGTGCAAGCATCAATTTAAAATGTCACTAATTCCAAAGCACAGTTGACCCATGTAATAATATAATAATTTTAAAAAAGAAAATGTATGAGTGTTTAATCTTTTTATACATGTTAGAAATAAACCAGTGGAAACCTGAAAACCTGTGCAGGATGCTGTCATGTGATGTATTTCAGTTTTAACAAAAGCCACCAACTACAGTATTTACAAATAATGTAGTTTCAACTTTATTTCATCATAACTCTCAACAACAGTTTTGACACACATAGATCAGTTCAACATTTGTCATGTTTCCACTAAAACAACACTGAAATTTTTGATATCATCCTGTTATAAAAAAATAAACACAGCTTATCAAACATCATTCTTTGAAATGTCCAAGTACCCCACAGTCTTATATTTACAAAAAATTCTTTTTACACAGGTATTATAAAAAAGGAAAGAGAAAAGGGATTAGGTTTTTTCATCATAGTCACCACAAATGAGGAAAAAACACACAGAGAACTATACATCTAACTTCTTTCTGATTCAGTGTCGTGAAGGCTCATACAAAACATTATCATAAATGAGATGAGGTGATGATTCCTTAGTGATCTTACAGGTCTGATCTCCTCAAACTGTGTTTGATCTTCTACAGTACAACATGGTCATACTGAGACTCAGAAACAAAGAGGATTCTGGCTTCTGTCTTCAACTCTCAGTTTAGTCTCAGCACTTCTTGATCTTCAGCCATCTTTTCCCAGAGTGCAAACCTCTTTACACCTGCAAAAGGAAAGGGCAGTGATGAGCCAGTGTAATGAATGATCTCAACAGTTTAAGAAAATAAAAAGGCACATTAAACCTTTTGTTGTGTTTAAAGCTATCCTTTAAAAAAACAAATTATATACCTTTATTTATTGTTGTTTCTTATTTTTCTTGTCCAGGTAAGCAATGTTCCTCCGCACCCATGCTTGTTCACTGGAGTGGGGGGCACACAGTGGAACTTTAGCTTTAGTAATGAACCTGATAAAGAAAACCGGAGACAAAGAAATAAAATTAGTCTGCAGAGCCTAAACAAACAAATATTTATCCGCTTTTATTGACCTTGCTGTTTTTCATATTTTGTGGTTACAACTTACACAGTTGCGCTAATTTTGCAGCCCTGTCCAGCCTCCTGAAAGATGTAGCTCTCGAGGATTTGAATTGGCAGATGCTTTCCACCTGTCTCCAGACAGCAATCCACCACAATCTGAGCTGCAGGAAGATGGAGAAACAAAGTTGTTAGGAAGATTAAGAAAATTGTCATAAATCGTAAAAGAGCCTGGTATTTAACTAACTGACAGAAAGATTTATCTATGAAACCAAAAAGCTGAAGTACACAGCGGGAGCAAAGGTCACTTCCAGTTTCTTCCAGGACTGTTATTTTTCATATATGGTTTCATAGATACCTTACAGCTGCGCTGGAAGTTTTCTAAAGTAAGACTCTCTTTTACTGTTGCGTCTGACGCAATGCAAAATTTGGGTCTTACCTGTTGCAAATTCAACGCAGATGAGACCAAGCAGGAGAAGAGCAGCAATTCGAGAGGCCATGTCTCTGGTTCTTCGCTGGTGTGAGCTCAGGTTGGCTGCTTCAGTGAGTCTCTTCAGAGGTGTGCAGTGAGAAAAGGAGCTGCAGGTGTATTTATACCCATATAAGAGAAAGCGAAAGTTGAAATTCATTGACTGGAAATCTTGAAATGCTGGCACTAAGCCTGCTCGTGCCTGTTCAGTTTTCACTCTTCCTTGATCTTTCGTCTCTTGCCAAATCCTCCTACATGTCTTTTCAGATGCCTCCCTGAGGCAGATCTTGTTTCTTGGCTTTAATAAATGTAAATCTAATAGATGCTTCACTGTGTTTAAAACATCTATGTATGCATTACAATGAGATTCAATGCACAAGCACAAATTCATGTTTTTTAGCCATGCAATATTTACCATTATATTGTGCCAACATTCACATTCTTCACATTTTTTTATTTTTTAATCTAATAAATTGCAACAACTCTGTTTCTCTCAAAAAATTCTTTGCCATCAGTGCACATACTGAATATGTGCTTGTTAGTGCAAGAAAAAAGTAAAGTAGTACCTTGTAGCACCTTGCAATGTGGAACAGCAACTATATGCTATGTAATCTGCTGAGCACAATTAAAGTGGAAAAACCATAAATATGAGTAGCCTAAAACCTAAAACTTTTCTGGTAAAATGCTGTAGGACAGTTACATTTAAAGTTAAAGCACTTAATGAGCTGAACTGATTGAACTGAACTGATTGTTGGCCCTGAGGGTTTTGAAATGTCACTTAAAGTGAAATCACTGATATAGTAAAAGAACTCTCAGTGCATATCCAAGAGCTGACAGTCGAAGCTATAATGAACGCAATTCCAATTCCAGCTAAAGTTTCTCCTTTCAACAGTAAAGTGTCACCTGTTGTTTCAGCATTGACAGTGGCGAATAGCCTCATTTAGACCAAGTCAGGCGTTGCAGTGATTATTATTGCAGGTCTCCAAGGCAGTGTATGAGTGTTGGTCCATTAGCAAATGCAAAACATGTCTTTGTACTCTGTCATGACAGTGTTGTTCTGCTCTGCTTGGTCTAATGTGGCACCTGATTTGGTCCGAATAAGGAATATATTTGACAGTAGTTGAACTGCCTCTTGGTGGCTTGAATGGTACATCTTGGGCTGTGCAGCTATGTGATAGTGTTATCTGAAGTTTGTCTAATATAAACCTAGTCAGTGGCCTGCTAGTGTTGCCTGAGGTTCAAGGAATTAAGACTATCTTTTGTAGATATGCAGATATGCATCTGAACTTCTAAGCACAAGGAAATGGAAGGTTGATATTACTGTAAACCAAAGAAAGCTAATCTTAACATTTATCTTTTTCCGTCTTGTAATACAAATCATAATCCCGCATCTCATAAGGTGATATTGTGACAGTTGGAGGTGGGGATTTCTTGGATACAGGCAGCACTTGTGTGAGGGTTTGTGCATGTGTGTGCATGCATCCATGGACTAGATAATAATCTGTGAATGTGGGAGTTGAAGCCAAACTATTCCCGCACAGGAGCAAATGTTTTGCCAGGAGTGATGCAACAGTTTGAGCTGTGAGAGACTGAGGCTAAAAAGTTTTCACCGGAAGTTCTGTCCACTAATTTGGGTCCTTCCTGTCAGTCTGACAGTTATGAACTGTTTTCAGTGTTTCCATAGACATGTGCAATAAACAAAGAGAAAGTTTTATCTCTTTGTTAAAGCGACTGTTCAACATTTTGGAAATTGGGTTACATATTATATGTTAGCTTGTTTTTATTTATAAAGGGAGATAAGAGGATTATTATCACTCTTAAGTTTGTGGATTACGGTGGTTTTAATAACTATATCAAGAATACCAATGTATCAAATGACTATGTATAATTACCTGACTCTGCTTTTTCTTACCTTCAGTTTTATAGCATCTTTCAGCTTCATGTTTTTAGGGTTAAAGCCACCAGGGAGCATTAAATAACTTTGCCCTTCAGGATGTAGAGATGAAATGTGGCCTCACTACTGAATGCTGTGTGACTAATTATAAAATATGCTCCTTTTTTTTCCCCATGCACTTAATTTTATGTTGCGCAGCTTCTGTGAACTGTTAGATGAGTTGAAAGAATGAAGTCACATCAAGGTAACTCTGTAGAAAACCTTATATTTGTTTACGATGTTTATTTGTTTATCAGATTTGCCATATTGACTCACAGCTGCAAAATGCATCAACAAACACTTCAAAAGAAATTGTTAAAGTATTTTTATTAGAGATTAAGGTATATTTCCACTGCACTTTATTCTGACCAGCACTTTGTTCACCTCTTAGTGGATTATATGGCTTTTTTTTCTCCTCAGGAGCTGGTTTAAACCAAAAACAGTGTGTATGAGGAAAAAAGTACTCTATATTAAGTTTACATTCACCAGTTGGCCAGACACACAAATAAAAATGAATGCTAAACTTGGTTGATGTTTTAAAAGCAACTGTATACAAGCAAGTTCACGACATCAGCTTAAATAGTGATATGTCAGAGTTGCGTTCACTGCTGTTATTGAGGAAAAGAAATCAAGTTTTTAAACATTTGGTTCTACCCAAAGTGAAAAATTCTGTTTTTACATTTACATTCAAATACAGCTTAAACAACCAAGACTAATTAGAGAACTTAAACGTGATCTATAGTATTATTTTTCACTTCTTACTGAGCAAGGTCAAGCCTTTGTTTCCAAGGCTAGTCAAAACACATCCTGACTTCTTGATTTCCTAATCAGGTTTAATAACTTCAGATAAGTTCATAACTCAAAATATCAAATTACTGAGTGACAAGAGTGCAGTGGGTGTTTTTACTACTAACAACGTGTTTTTTGTTATGCTTAGAAAATAAAGCTGTACTTCCATAAATTATTTTTCTCTGCTCTGAAAAGCTGGAGGTGTGTACATGGCAGGTGCTGAAACCACGCCCACTCCTGGGGGAGTGTTCAGCAGGATATGGCTTATGTAGGTTTTTAAACTGACTTTAATTCAACAGATTAAAAAAATTGACAAAAGCACTAAAACTGATACAAAAGGCTTTGATGAAATACATCAAAGTCCTCCCAAAAGTAGAGGAAATAACCCCAAGCCAATTTTGTGATAAATAGTGTGCCTATGTCATCCAAATCGAATCTTTCTCTTCATAGTCTGATAACAGAACAGATCCTTCGCTGAATATCACTCACAATGAAAGACGTTCAATATGAAGAGATATATCTGACATTTCACCCCTCAAAGCCACGTTACAGGACCAAAAAACAGTAAAGTGTTAAATGTGATGTCTTCAAAAACTGCTAAGATTTATGTAAAAGTTGTCGCCACCCGTCTGTCTGTCTTATCGGTGATAATGTGTTGTGATTTCAACTGAAAAATGTCTATTTGTCTCTTTCCATGATGCATAGGGGGTCAGACTCTCAATCACAACACAA
>JAQLOL010000021.1:7549187-7561487 GCA_029783665.1 Naso thynnoides | reverse complement strand
TGCCTTAGTTTTCTTTTTTGATACTAAATAACTAAGTTTCAGAAACAGGGCCAGGTCTTAACAAATCTCCAATCACCCATCACCTCTCCTAGTACCAGTTTAACAGATTCAGCTTTGTTTGTCTCTGTTCTCTCGACCTCACCTTCCTCTCATCAATTTACCCTCCTATCCCTCCTCCTTACCAATTCCTCTTCACATCCATTCATTTTTTATTTCCATCCTTTTCTTCTCTCCTCTTTCAGGCATCATCTGAGTCCATAGTCAGCTCAGGCTTCTAGCACCTGAGACAGAACTCCCACGCTGATTTTCATTCCCCAAGCCAACAAGTCCAATACATTACGCAGACCAGCCTAAACAGATGACTTTCACATTCCTTCTCTGTCTCACCCCCATTGTTCATGCTCCTTTATCTCCTTATTAAAGGATTTAAATTATGGTTAAAGGAGAATCGGCACTGCTCTCATACCTAATGACATATGTATAGAAACATCTGTATGAACTTTGCTAATGAAACACTTATTAGGGTCAAAGTAAGAAATTTTTAAAACAATAATGACTTTAAAATATTATACTTCATCATAATGCATGCAGGCTATGTATCAACACTATGGTGCAAAAAAATGTTTAAATCAACCAAATGTAAATAATCATTATAATTATCAATAATATGAATGCTGGGATTTGCCTGCTAAAAATGACATATTGTGAAAATATGAAAGTAGCAAGTGAATTCTTGTGGCAGCTGTGGCTGTTTGATAGAGGATGTGGTTTCTTGGTTTTGTTGCCCACTAGATGGAGGTGTGTCTGTATATTAATATGCACTACCCTAGACCTATTTTTACATTATATTCTTCATACATAGGAAGTGAGAACTCAAAACTAGAGTATACTTCGAACTAACAGTAGCAGTGAGCTTTTCATTTATGACTGTGCAACAATGAACGAACTTCATCCCCAACTGCCAATGAAAGGAGGATTTTCAGGTCTGACATGTACTGACATCTATGATTATTGATACTCCCACTTAGGAAACTTTCCAGGCCAAAATCTTGGCTCCAGCTTTTGAGTTTAGGCTTCAGACCGTGAAAGATAACAAAAAGACCAGTCATTCTTTCCGTTGGATGGGTAGAAAATTGAGCCAGAATGTATCACTTCATGCATGCTTTGAAACTACTTAGTTTTGAAAAAAAGATTCATAAAACTACTCATGGATGACACCATAGTATCACTATCTCTCACTGAGGTTGCTGTGGCTTGTGGTTATAGCGCTCATAGCAAACCCAACCACCCACACAGTCGCTTTGATTGAGTGTGGGGGTTTTTTTTATGCTAAAATGAGAACTGCTGCCACCTAGTGCTCTATACTCAACATTACAAGCTGTAATTATCTTGAGCGCTGCCTGAGGTGACATCAGGTAGTAATCCTCACTGGCCCCCTTGTTTGTGATGCAGAAAGCAAATCTGATACAAAAAAATGCATCTAAGGTTGTAATAACATTGTGAATGTGCACTAACCTCATTCACCAGAATAGTAATCTAGACTATTCAACATTTGGAAATGGACCAAAGGAAATGAATGAAAAGTGACAACCCCCCCCCAAAACTCTAGCCAATTAAAAATGAGTTCCTTGGGGTGCCTGGTGGCACAGTCAGTAGAGCAGGCAGCCCATATACAGAGGCTATGTCCTCGCCGCAGCGGACCCAGGTTTGATTCCACCTGTGGCCCTTTGCTGCATGTCATTCCTCCTCTTTCTCTCCTGTAAATAAAGGCACAAAAAGCCCAAAAAATATCTTTACAAAAATGTGTTCCTTAACAATATTATTTATACAATGTTATAAAGTTGTTTTTTTGTTTTTTTTAAAGATATTTTGGAGGGGCTTTTGGGCCCAAAACAGTGCAAATCTTTGCCAGCAATTTTGCACTGATTGTTCATTTGCTTGAGGCTGAATGAAATGCAAGGTGAACTTTTTTCAAGTGTTGCACTTAACAACTGTTAAGAAATTTCTAAAGCGATTAAAAATAATATTTGTGTGTTTCAAAGCCGAGCAAGCCATCAAGTGTTTATGTATTTGTAACGCACATTATATGCAATACCTTATAATCCAAAATTGAATGGATTTATTCAACCAAAAAGCAAACCTTTTCTACAGCCAAGGAAAGATTTCCATTAAGCTTCTCTTGTTTGGTGAATTTGTGATATACAACAGAAAAATTCAAGAAAAAACAAACTAACAAAACACCTCAGTAAATGCATATGAAATAAAAACGAATTCTTACCCTTTTTTTGTTTTATTAATGAAGACATTTGGGAATAGGTCTATTTACTGTATGTATTCACTTAGCAGATACTCTTCAAAAACTAACCTTAAAATTTGCATGTCACATGAGAAGCTGGAAACACAGTCAGCGCGTCATAAAATGAATGAATGAATGAATACACATGAAAAGTAGGTCCTGATTTAAATGGGATTTTTAGGGCCTACGCTTTTCTTTTTTACATTTCTATATAAAATTTTGAATGTGGTTATCAAAAATGTGTGACAAAAATATGTAATGGAGGCAGGATATCTAACAAAATTTATTCCAAATATCATTGCACTGAACAGTAAACACTTCACTTATTGTCAATTAAATAAGGGGCCCGCCCTCTGCTGGACAAATTACGTGATTACACCATTTTAAATCACTAGTACAAGTATTTTTTTTTTCCAACCTTAAAAACAATTTTAATATTGGCACTTATGGAGAACAAATATGCCGATACTGATATAGCTGCAATAGGCCAATATCAACCGATAATATCAGCAAACCAATAGGTCAGACCCTAGTGAAAAGTAAAACAAAAGAAAAGGTTATTCAGGGATAGTATAAGTTAGAGTTATAGCTAAATGATAACATTTTAGAAAATTACAGAGTAAAACAACATTAAAAAAACAACAACGGAAAAACATTAAAACAATAAAATAATGTGATGTCTTAACACACCATGTATGATTCATCTCATAAATTCCAATTAAAGACAAACGATGAATTCATTTAATTGGGCCCCACCATTTTAATGACATGTCTTTTTCTTTTTGTCCAACAGATGTCAGCTTTGTCTTTCGGATGTGGCCTCCGCTGGGGCTGAGAGGATGATGCTTGCTGTTTGGAGGAAAAATCAGCGCCGGGACCAAGTGGGAGCTTGGAGTAGTTCAACGGCGAGGAAAAAATAGCTACCCGAAGGAAGGACAGGAAGACGAGACAACTTTTGGAGTAAAGCATGGTTTGTGACATATGGATACACTCGGAGTGCCCCACGTAACAGACACATTGGGGGTTATCAACGTTCAAGCCGAAGAATTTTACCGCTTACTGGTAAGTGAATAACGGATACCCAGTGGTCTCTGGAATGGCTAACTTGTTAGCCGCCTAGCATGCGAGTTAGCTTGCAAAGGCAGGAATCTGCATCTCGGCTCGCGTTGACGTTAGTTTTTAACTACATTGACGTTAAAAGCTTATGTTGGTGTGCCAACAGGAATGTGTAGAAAGAGATTACATGTCCAGTATTCATACTGAAACACAAACCAGCTTGTGTATTTGCAGTGTTTGTATTAAAGGCCAACGTCACCGTTTAGCTTGACAGTTGTCGTTCAGAGACTGCGATGCTAGTGCAATCAGCTGGTCGTTAGCTAACTGACGGTAGTGATGTGAGCTAACATAGCTGGCAGCATTGCGTTTATGGATTAGCTACAGATTTGCGGGTATGTTATGTTTTCAGCCAGTGCCTTTGCACTGTAATGCTTGTGAGAATTTAACTGATTTTATTCACTGGAAAATACGTAAGGACGTAGACCGGTGCAAGTTAACGTTAACCTAAGAGGCACAGCTACGATATGTGGCGTTGGTGCGAATTCTTGGAAATAATACTAGTGGCGAATCTGGTTTTCCATAACATTGCGACTGTCCGGTAATAATCAAGGTGTGCTGGTAGTAAAGTCGCCGTGACTGTCCCATTTAGTGCGATTACATCGGCAATGGCCTCATTTCGTGCTTGTGGACTCTGCTGTGCGGCTGATGTGCAACTTGAAGTCACCTGTCTGTGGCCACCGGCCAATGCATTGTTCCCGATTACATGGCTGACTGACTGGCTGCCTGTACAGTCACCTTACAACCTAACAGCAGCTCAGCTTGGCTCGCAGGCTGAGGCTGTATGTGCGCTAGGTGCAGCTAACGCTATGACAAACTTCTGTCAAGCTCTTACGGTGTTTAGTCTATCAGCAGTGTGTTTAGTGGACGAGCACAGATCACATGATCGAAATGGTTCAACTTCTGCAGTTTTTATTTTTGCTAGCAAGACACTAGACGCCAGAGGAATGTGCTCTGTGTCAATAAAGGGTGTCTTCCAATGATATACCACCATTATGTGACAGTAAGTTATAGATCATACAAAATGCTCAGTAGTGCTCACTGGGAGCATTAAGACACAGTATAGTATGTTTCAAGCAAATTTGTTTTAGTAGGCTCAGGGATGCCCCATATTATTGGCACGTTGATGGTATCGGCTGATATTGGCTAAAAAATTAATTACCAGATATTTGCCAGCATGCCGATATCCATCGTTATAGGTAATAACTGATAAATTAATAGGCTGCTGTTGCCTTGATTCAGCAGAGTCGATGGCATGTTTCACATGTTCCCTGTGGACAGACGTTTTGTTTACTTACTTTGTCACTTGTGAAACAGGCCAAATTTGCTCTGGTTGTGGTTATTATGGTTGTCTCAGGGAGAGCATCATTCAGTTTGAGTATTTTTCTTCTTTTGCATGAGGAATGAATACTACATAATTGTAAGATATGGATTTTTGGACTACATTTGCAGGAGGGTTAACATGGTAAGAGTATGCATAATAATACCGCATATAAATTCCACTGCAGAAGACACTTAATGATCTCTGTACTCACTTGTGGAGAAAAAAATATACAAATATATCGTATTGGTATTGATTATAAGACAAATGAGTTGAAATGCATCAGGATATCAGATATCAGCAAAAAATACAATCAGCAAAAAGTGATCTGGGAAATAAGAGCTTCCTCATGTAAAGGCAAAATGAGTTTTGATGAAATATTGTAAAACACCTCCTAATGTGTCTGTAATTTGTATAATTCAGGCATTGCTATTTGCTTCCCCCACAGTGTAATAACTGCAGTGAACTCTTGGTGCCTGGAGGCAAAAGCTGTAGACATTTGCAGGCAGGCAGAGCAGAAATATATCATATTCAGTGTCAACAACATACTTCCTTTAAATGGTAGTTTTTTGGGGGGTTTACAAGGTTAAATTAATCAAAGGTATTTTGCTCAGGGGACAGTAGACAGACTTCATCAGCTGCAGCCAAAATGTACCTGCTTTTCCCACCTTGGGAGACAGGATAATGAGTAAGATGTTCTGTTTTTTTTTTTGTTTTTTTTTTTTGTATATTCAGTTTCAAGTTGTTTAATTGAGCCTGGGGTGCCCTACTGTTACAATGGTAGTGGGGAAAGTCTTATTTTTTTATTTTTAAGTTACATGCCTGTTCCCTTAATAATTCAACCTTGCATTGTTAATTTACATTCCGTTCAGCTGATGTGACTTGAAGCTCATTTTTTTGTCCTCATTGTCTTATCCTTCTTATTGCTTCACCTGACAAAAACAACATAATGCTGAGTCGTAAGCCTTTGCTACAGGTTTGCAGAATGGTGAGCCTTTGAGCCACACAGACACAATAATGATAATCTGTTTAAAAATTTCCTTCCAACAAGTTTGAAAACAAGGCCTTAAAAACACGTCACACAGCAGAAACTGAACATTATCAGCTTTATGAGTCTGACCAAGTCGGTATTTACTGCAGGGCTACTGCATTATAAGGAGGCCATGCAGCTCTGTCTGTTCAAAAGACTCAAATTCAGGGTTTCAGATGACAAATGTAAGGAATCAAAACGGCATACTGACGACAAACAGTAAGCATATGTAAGATTTTACCTTATATACGCTTTTCCTTTTGCTGTCAGTTTTCAAGGATTCAGTGTCACCCATCTCAGGAATACATTTGACTGTGGTTCCTGACTGGTGTCGCTCACTTTTGACATGTTTCTTAAGATAGTGCTGCTAAAAATCAGGTTTGACTTCTCAGGTATGTCAAAGAGTGGGGAGGATTTGTTACAAATTTGTGGCCTCTGCCTAAGGCTTTGTCTCGTAGGAAAGGCACCCTGCCCGCCAGGCTGTGTAACTTCTGTTAGCTTACGCGTGAGCAGCACATTTGCGTTTACTGCACTGAACTGCTGTGACCAGAGTTGGGGTCAGAGGTTGCGCTCTTCAGGTACTGTGAGTGGTTACTTGTAGTTAAATTCTCTCTCTTTTATTCCGTCAACATTAATAAGTAACATTTGGAAGGTGTATTTTTGATATTTGTTAGTCAATGAGGAGTCCTCCACATCTACGTTGTGCTAAGAAGCAAAAATTTAATTCATCTTCAAAATTAAAATTTTGACAGTAATGGTAACACAGTGTCATACAGAGGTGTTTTTGATATCTCAAAGGCAGCAAAGCACAGATACAGACACTCTCAAAATATGAAGTCAGTAGCAACCAAAATGAATTTGGTAGTCCAAGGTCAAGGTCAGTGTGACCTGACAAAAAAATGTTGGTTTGTAACTTGAGAAGTCATACTCTGATTACTGCAAAATTACACACCTATGTCAAAAAGCATAAAGTGGTGAATCAATGATATTTTATATCCAAAATGTCTACAGAACACGATGCTTTTGCACACCAGCAAATCGACAGCTGCGTTGGAGAGGATGAAGAGTCTGCTCTAAAGAGAGCAGTCTGAAGGTCGTTAGACCAAAACTTAACAATTAAAAATTAGTGCGAGAGTTACTTCCTTTTCCCCTAAATATCCAAAATGTCTGCCATGGATGCAAACTCAAACTTGAAGTTTTGGTTGAGGCATAAAGCCATGAAGTGGTAATTTTAGTTTATAATAATAAAATACTAGGCAATGTTGCAATGTCTGGAAATCAAGCTAGCTGTAGCATGAGACTCCCAAGGAGGCAACTCTGCTGCACCCTCCCCTCCCTGTGTTCGCCCTGGCTCACATTTTATTTCATTTGTTGTCACTCTCTCTTTTAAGGCCAGTTTGTGTCAAAGATTCACAACGAGACGAAACGGTTGCGAAGGAAGTTGCAGCAGAGTGAACTGGCACGTCTCAACTTGACTTAAGCGGGCTGATGGTGTTGCCTGCAGACACTGTTGTCGCCAGGGGCCAGTTTCAGAATGCAAGATACATCACTTGTTTCAACAGCCAGTCAGCCCACACCAACATCACCTATCGCTAAGAAGCACAGGGCAGAGCAGCAATAGGAACACTTGCTCTCTGAAATTACTGTGTTTGGCCAAAAGTCCGGTTATAGTAGAATACAGCGACAACAGAGCCACGCTGAGGTGCAGACGTCTAGTGTTCTTTCAGACAACCTGAATTGCAATATGCTGAAAGGTTTTTATGGACTTTTAGTGCAATGGCGCCAAAGATAAACTGCCTACCTCAACTTTAATATAAGTATAACATTGTTTATTTGTTTGTTAAGGTGTCAGTGTTTTATCAGGCAGCATTAGAAAACTGGCAGTACTATCAAATTATATATTGTGATGTCGGGGGATTGTGTCTTAGCTGCAGCTACGATTTTCTAAATGTTAGTTAATAAACTGAGTTAATTGAACAAACTGTGCCAGTTAGGGATGCACCAATTCCGATATCGAATATCAGCCCAATTCTGTGCACATATACTTGTAATCGTAATCATAAAATGACTCTTATACGACCACACCTGATACTACTTAAGGGCAGCGTGATGTTATTCTGTCAGTTAAGCTGCAAGGAGGTACAGTGTCAGCAGTTGGAAGATTTTTTTAAGATAAACGAAGATGATGAAAGTAAAGCAGAATGCAAACTATGTTCTGCTAAACTGCCGAGAGTAGGGGCAAAAACTAGCTCCTTCAACACAACCAATATGATAAAACATCTGAAGAACCAACATGACACAGAGTTCAAGGAGTTTGTGAATGCTAGCAGCAGCAAACAGCAACAACCAACTTTGCAGCAAACGCTGGAGAAGTGAGAGGAACTGTCCAGAGTCAACCCGCGGGAGGCAAAAATAACAGAGCACTTACCCAGTGCAACGCTCTTAATGAGCAGCCATTGTCAGTAGTTGATACGAGACTACGACGTCTTCTGTGTACTGGAGCCCAGGAATGACATTTCCAGCTGTCACCACATCAGACTCTTTGTTACCAAAGCTGCACGACTTTGCATTGCAACACTACTTGATCCAAGGTATTAAAAACAAACAAACAAACAAACAAAAATCTTTTCAAAATAATTGCAAGAACTCTAACGGCATTATGAAGTACTTGTGTCAGTACTCAATATTGGCAAGTGCCAAATTTCAAGTATTTGAACTTGGTCTGGAAAAAAAAAAAAAGGTGGTTTCCCTAGTGCCAATGCAGCACCCATGCAATCTCGAGGTTCCCAAAAGCTTGAGTTACAACTATTAACATGCTCATCTTCACAAAAGTTAGCAGCTGCAAGCATGTTTTTATTTAATGTAAGAATAATTATAATTGCAAGACCAATGTTAAATGAAGACGTAAATCATCTACTTTTGCTAATATTGTCAAATCATCTGTCAAAATCTCAAAGTATTTGAATTATACTGCTATCTCACTTTTGAGTACTCTGTCTGAGTAATTGCTGTGAAGTGCTGAGAACAAAAGTAAAAGTTTTTTGCAGGGGCTATGAAAACAATTTAAAATGGGTTACACCTGAGGCCAGTTTGTAAAAAAAAAAGACGTGTAGTTCGCCATTAAATACTGAGGCTCTAGTTATGCATCTCCCACTCTGTGTTGGAATGAGAGCAGCATTGTGCTTTGTGTGCTTTGTGAGGCGCTTATTATTGATTAGATGTAGCGAGATAGATATCTACATTAAATTATTCTGAATAATGCAGAGCAATGCCCAAGCGAATTCTTCCAGTGCACTGGGCAAGCTTTCTCAGGCTATGTAAGATGCATGGCAAAGAAACAGACAGCCTGTTTTGTGTGTGTTTGTGAGCGTATTTCTCTCAAAGTATGTCAGCCACCAGACTTCAGTTGCAGTTTACCAGTTGTTGTCTTCCTTTAGGAGAAGCAGCACGCAGTCAAAAAGCATGCAAGGATAATTCTTAATTAGTTGCTGGGGAAACAGTCTTTGCATCATGAGAGACAGCAGAGCGCTGAAGTCAGTGTCCATACAAACACACACTGTAGCGTACACATACATTGTGCATGTGTGGTCAATGTTTGTAATATGCTGTGCATAAACATTTACATTGGAAGTATATTTTGGCTCGTTTTTTACATATTGGAATACATTGAGTCTATTAATTAATTCTGTTAAAGGGGTAAAACAGGGGCAGCACTTTGGCTCAGTGGTTGGCACTGCTGCCTCACAGCAGATAGGTCCTGGGTTTGATACCTGGCTGGGGTAGCGACCCTGCAAAGGCTGCGACCCTGCAAAGGATAGGCTAAGTGGTTACAGACAATGAATGAATGAAAAAAGGTAAAGCTCGCAGGCTGTCTGTTTATGTTATCATCAACAAACTTACTCAAAAGACCGAAACAAACAATGTATTCATCTACTAAAAATATCCAATAAACTCTGATGAACAAATCAGTGAGCACCACCTTCGCACTGTATGACATGCTCCCTTATCATCATGAAGACAGACACCATTTCATTTTGGGTCAAAACCAAATACATTGCCCTGTTGCTGTGAAAAAACTAGATCACTAAACATGTAATAATCCACCCGTCAAAAATATTTCCCAAGCAAATCCACTCTCTCCTTCTCCGTAAGTAATTTTTGCCTTAAAGATCCCAGCTGTTTTAAGAAGTTACTGAGCCTTTTTGGAAAACAAAATGATATATTTACGACACATTTTTTATGGAACAATATTGTTGTAGATAACTACTGTATTTGTATGATAATTTTGCCCTCTATGCGACGTACAATCAGTGATACCAAAAAATGCAGAATGTACGATAATTTTGCCATTTCTCTGAGTGAGTTCAGTTCCCTACGGTTAAACACTGACACCGTGTGTGGATACCATGCCTTTGTATTGAAGGGCAACAATGGAAGGAGTGATCTTGTCAGAGGATGCAGTTGACTGTGTCGGGTGAAGCACTCAGTTGCTGTCTTGTTCAAAGGACAAAGCCTCCACGCCGTTACATTAATATGGTGCACGGGGCATAGTTTTGCCATTGTGTAGCTTTCGGGTCCTGCATC
The DNA here is from genome assembly GCA_029783665.1 of Naso thynnoides. Taxonomy (NCBI): domain Eukaryota; kingdom Metazoa; phylum Chordata; class Actinopteri; order Acanthuriformes; family Acanthuridae; genus Naso; species Naso thynnoides. Next base: position 7,551,143 of record JAQLOL010000021.1, on the reverse strand, counting down.
AGTTTTTTTCATATTTATGATAATTTTAAGCAAAATGCGATCATTTAAAAGCTGCAGTACGATATTGCCGTATTTTCCATCCGGTAACACTGCAGTAGACCGATGTCTAGAGTACAAGCAGGCGTTGGGCTGAGAGCCGCAGACAAAATAAGAAAATCTGTAAGTTTTCAGACATGGACACATTTGTTGTTAGTGCTGGTGTCTGCATTTGTTTATATTAAGAAATCCTTTTCATCCTTTTGAAGTGGGTGATTTAATTTGTTACGACTTTGCTACAAATCGATTACACATGCAGCAGTCCATCAACAAGCCTCATCCACTGGAGCACATTCTAGCATACGTCCTTTATCATGTGACTCAGAAATGAAATCCACAAAGGGAGCAGCATTTCTGGTTTCTCATGTCAGCCTTGGGGTCAGAAGATAGATGATAAATGAAACCGGAGTAATGGGTTATTTACAGTATGTTGTAATGGCAGTGTTGTTTTCATAGACAGCCTGAAGGAGAGATATCAGCAGGGGCCAAAGGGTTTTGTTTAATCTGGGTGGTGCGTTGACTGCTGCACAATATATATCATGGAAACACTGGAAACCTTCCGACCTCTGTTAATTTCCATAGTGCGATAGGCTGTTTTTTTAACTGACTGCACTGCTGGCACTGAATTGTAGTAACTGTTCGGACCCTTGATAGTCTTTGAAGTTTATGATTGTGTGTAATTTATAGTTATTATTGTAGATCAGCAACTATTTACTGTATTATCTCTGAACATTTCGGATAACATATCATCAGTTTCCCTCATACTGAATGGAAACAAAAATTGTGATGCATGATTAAGCAGCTGTCAAGTTTGCAGATAAGTGCAGCTTTAGGCAGAGAAGAGCCAAAATCACATCGGTGCTGTAACTGTAGAGTGATTGAAATTTCAGAGAAGCCCTCAGGCTCTTGGAAAACATCTCTCTGGTTGCAAATAAATTTCTGCAGATTAATCTACTTTCCAATGTAACTTTCCAACTTTAAGCGAACCCATAACCTAACATCCATGCAGAGATAGTACACAACTGTTTTAAAGCCTTGTTGTTCATAACCATGGCTGAATCCCCTCATGATGCATTTTTAATGGTGATCATGTCTGTGAGTTATGCATGCCTCCCCCTTTTTCTGGTCCAAATGGTATGTTCCTCTTGCTGTGACGGCCATAGCCCCCCCCCTCCTCTTCCTCCAGAGCACTGTACACCCCACCCGGTGTCAGGGGGGGATCAGCTGTGCCAGTCCCGGCAGGCCACACACACACAGGACGCTGGCTGGTGAACAAAGCCCCTGGCACTGCCAATGAAGACAAGCCATGCCTCCGCGTTTAGCCTCTCCTCTTTTCACTCCGCCGTGAAGGGAAGGCATGACACCACTGTCGTCGCTGTTCCTTGTCAGAAAGACGGCAGCTTTTGGAGGAGGAGGAGTCAGTCTTGGTATACGGTGGAATATAACATATATGTTTTTTTGTCTTTTCTGCTGCTGAAGAGTTAAGATGCTGGCGGAGCGCAGAGAGAACAGCAGGTAGGGAAAATGAAGAGCTGGGTGCTGAGCTTGTCTCCGTGGTGACCGGAGGTTTGTTTACTGTTACTGGCAATCCTAACCTTGCTGGATGCTGTAGAGCCTGTTTATTATTTTTGATGTAAAAGCATTGCTTTTCAGAACCGGTACCAGGCTTATTATACTTATCATTTAAGCATTTTGGTGGATGCTTACATCCAGAGTGTAGTCGTGTGATAAGCTTCCATGACCATCATTATACTATCGAGCAGAGAGGGATGCAACAGTCGGAGGAACTACTGTACATGTAACAAAATACCCTGATGTCTCCATGGCCATCATGTGTTGGATGTAAAAGAAGCAAGTCTTGCAGGCGCCTACTTTTAACTTTGTATAAGTGAGAAGAAGTCAAACAGTGTGAGAACAGTG
>JAQLOL010000021.1:7521150-7545179 GCA_029783665.1 Naso thynnoides | reverse complement strand
GCACTCCTAACAGGAAGGCCATTTTAGCCAATCACAAGGCTGGAAAAATTCATACCGGAAAAACAACAATGGTGAACTGAGGCCAGGCAGATTCCTTCGTGTGGACTGACAGTTAGGGACAACAGTGATGTCCTTGACATCCGGAAGTTTTTCTCGCCGTTCTTCTGCCACAACAACTTCATTTTCAAATTTGTCCCACCAACTAGAGGTCCGACCTGGCCTCATCCAGAACCTCCGTGGGCGGGCGCGTCGTTGGTGTCAGTGTGTTGTGGTAACGTTATGCAGCAGGAGCAGTCTTCTTGATAGATTACGCCAACACCTCTGTTGCTGGATGTGCATGAGCGGTTGTATGATAGACACACAAAGTGCTGATAAGTTGCTAAATAGCAGCAGTATTTTGGTAAGATGTTGGTCTTCCATAACAGCAACTCCGTCAGCTGGTCATGTCTAGATTGCTCCACAAGTCTCCATGGATACAACTTAATGTTTACCGTCGCACAGTGTGACGTCAAACAATGTCGACAAGAAATTTTTCCGTCCACACATGACTGCTGAAACCGGACTTTTCAAAAAAGTTCACCTTGGACTCCGGTTACAAAAAACTCCGGTTTCAGGAGCCCACAACTGCGGTTATGTGTGGATGAAAGGCCAAACCGTGCAGAGAAACACACGGTTTCAAAAATACCCACGTTTGTGTGGACGGCCCCTTAGCCAACTGTCTGCGCATGCGGGGATGCGGAATTTATTTATTTATTTATTTTTTTTAGAGGGACGTAGTCAAGACGGGGGGCATTTGTCGTCAAGGTGGCTGCCCTAACTATAAAGCGCTGCGGGAAACCCTGAGGTGCAAGACAGTCTGGCGACATATCCTCATGTCTTTTTTTACGTTATTTTTGTCCTAAGATGGCACTTGTCTTTCGCGTATAAAACAGCCTTAATGAAGAGATTCTATCGAGTACTTTTTCTCCTTTCTGCCATATTCTACAAATAGGTTCCCCAAATCTCACACACTTGACCTCTGAGGAGACATGCAAAGACTTGGCAACTTGGTTGTGAGGGGAAAAAAAAAAAAAAAAATTTTTTAGATTAATCACAATGTGGATGTGAAAGATTCGGCTCATAAATTTCAAATATTGATTTTCTTTCTTGTTATTTGATGTAGTGTGATTTGAAAATGTAATGTCGACGGAACAAATAAGGTGTGGCTCAGCTATGCGGGCAATGCAGAACCAGAACAGTCCACACAACATACACAGTAGACTTCTCTTACCTGGTCTTTTCTTACCTGAATGTGGAATTACACACAACTTAACTTATTAGAGCTGCTGTTGGACAAGTGTTATTTGAGGTCAAGGAACCTTTGTTTTCACACCAGACTGGATAATTATAGGTTACCAACATTTCTGAGGCCTAGATCCTGTGGTTCTGTGACGTTCACTGCTTACCAAATAGGCGGAGTGAGTTGTAATCCTGCATTTGTCTGTGGATCACTGGTTCTCCTTTTGTTGATTTTCCAGCTCAGCCTTATGCTGAGTCTTATGACATGTGTTTGCCCCAGTTTGTGGTCCCTGCCCTGCTGCGCTCCGACTCTACCATTCTTTCAGCAGTCTTGTCTGCTTCAGTGACTCTGTCTCACAGAGCCCAGTACAGCAGTGTTAAAAGTCAGCATTGTTCAAAGATAAATGCTGGCTTTCATCTGAAGTAAGGCTATATTAGAGCACAAAGATAGGTAGGCTGCTTCAGCTTGAGTACAGCTTAAAAGATAATTCTAGTGTTTTACAGTTTCCTTGAACATATTTTCATTGAAGTCCTAGGTTTGCCTAACTTATTTTGAAAGTAAAACAAAGGTCCTGACTCGCTACATTAAAAACCTATGAACCTTAATGAAATGTCACAAAATTTCAGTGAATGACATCCACTGAGACTCTTCAAACAAGTCTGTGTCTTCAAAGAAGGTTTCAACAGTTTTCCTCACATTTTCTTTTCCACTATGAAACATACAACTTTAAACAATAGGCATGTTTCCATTAATTGTGAGGTGAATTTTGAAAGAATCTTTTGAAATCACGCAAATACGAAAATGCAAATTATAAGGGTTTCGAGCAGCTGATCTGGAGTGAATAAACTAGACGTCAGGATCACAACCTTGAGTTTATCTCGATTCTCTAGTTTTCACATTGGTTAAGACTAATTACGGCAAATTCAGTGCCCACGGTTTTGTTAACAAACATATGGTAGGCTTATGTTTGGTTCCAGGTGCCTCAAAATGATTTTGCTTTTTTATGAATTATCATTATATTATTTATAAATTATTAAATTCTAAGAATCTTGTGTATAGTAATGTGTTTTGTAAACCAACTGCAGAATTTGCAAATGTAAAGTGAGATCAAATTAGAATTGAAAATATTAAACTTTTCAGGTTGACATTCTCCCATTGTCACTGAGGTTCCAACATCCTGATGATACCAGCTTCCCAAGGTCTGGACATTGAATCAGACATTGTTATCAGAACGGTGCTGTGTGTGAATACTCGGTGCTGTACACAAAACGACTTTATACACCACAAAATTAAGTTATAAACACAGACACAACGTGAAGTTTTCCAATGATTCTGGACTTACAGCTCATACAGTACAGAAATGATGATTATATGGGCTGTGGTAGTATTGACAGAAGAAATGGCAAGCCCTCTTGTCCTGACTCTACTAGCTGAAGTTAACGTTAATGTCTCAACTGTGGCTGTGTGTCTTGAAATAATATTAGAAGCTGTGCGACACAACTTTACAGACCTCTGGATGGTTTCACGAACCCAGACACTCTGCAGTTAAGTTTTCCAACCTGTACAGGACCTCAACAACCAATCCAACCTCACCAATACTTTGGTCTCCTTGTCGATCCAGACGCACCTGTTGTTGCCCTGTTGCCATGTTTTTCGCGTGTGGGGGAATATCTAGGAAGATGGAGGAAACAGCTTCTTGTACTGCTTGTTAAAGGGAGCTAAACAGCAGATTTAAATATTCGCTACATCACAATTTATCGACACAGCTGTTTCCATCTGTCGTTTAGCAAATTAACTGTTTTTGACAGGTGAAAACCAACTCAAGCTAGTGTAAAAAGGTTTTTGTGAAACTGAGAACTTTACTGTAAACCTCGCTGTGTCCATTTGCTGTTTCTAATGCTATGTTTCATAATCAACATTTGTTAATGGAAACATTGCCATTGACTGAGGAACCTGGCCCAGCCGCCTCTGTACTTTGTTGCTGCCACAGACCAGCCACTTCTGCTTTTGGATTCTCAATTTGTTTTATCCAGCAAGATTTTCTTCTTGACTGGCAGCTTTTTAACAGGCCTGTCTGTGGCTCAGCCTGAGAGTCGATGTTAGCAAACAGCTGATAAACTTTAATTTACTTTTTGACTCACCTGCCAAAGGGACTGGCAGCTGAAAAAAACACTCCCCACAGATTTTTTAAAAATAATAAAAATGGCTCTTTCTGCACCATGTATGTGCTTAAACATTAAAGTGATTTTATCACAAGATTCAATATATGATGTTAAGTCTTTTTGTCAGTGTGTTGAACAAATTGACTCATCAAGGTTACATGCCTCTGTGATGAAGAGGAGGTGTTTGAAATTTTCTCCTCATTTCCATGATCTAGTCTCACTGATTTAGTGTTAATGCTGTAATCATGATTGCAGATGTGCTGTTTGGATTTCATGTTCCTTTGTGTGTCGTGAAAGAGTTTTTAAGACATGAAGTAGAAGAATTTCCTCTGTTGTTGTTGATGTTGTTGTAGTGCTTTCCAGTAGTTAGAGAAAAATTTGTGGGTTTAAAAAATATGCAGGCGAACTTACAGCAACATACTGCTTTGCTGTGGTTATGAAGTGTATAATTAAAGGAAGTGTACAGTATATTACAGACCAGAACCCGCCCAGCTCTGAACACATGACTGTTTTGTTATAAACATTTAGTGAGGTGAGTAGACTTCCAAAAGTCATTTTGGAATTTTGGAGTTATTTTTCCAAAAGGCATGTGCGTTTGACAGGTGTCAGTTTGGATCCTGAGACCACTGCTGGTGTCTATGCTTGGTCAAATCTTCGGTTAGTCTGTGAATTTTTCACAAAGCTTTATGTATCTTGTTTTCCTAAAGCTAAAGGATCGATCCTGTTCGTCTAGTGGATTTGACTTGTTTTCAGAACATAGAGCGCTGGATGAACGTGATGCAGGCATGTGTCAATGCAAAAACAGGAAGGATGTCAGCAGTGCAGAGCGTTGATTAGGCTGCTGTCAGTGCTGACAAAAGCTCCTCTCATCAGCATAACATGTCAGAATAGTAATGAACCCTAACCCCCATAAAACTTACTAAGAAATGCTATGGATTCATAATGGTTCACATTAAAACAATAGATACTTGTCTGTCACTGATTAGATTGAACTTCTTGATAAAACAGATCAGAGGTCTTTTTCTATTCTTGAACATAGTCAACCAGAGAAGTTGTGAATGTGTATGGTGAAGTTGGTGTTTTCAGCCACATTTTATTTTTCAGTACAGCATCTAACTATAACAAATTATGTCAAACTAAGTCTCAAATTCTGATATGCAGTCAAAAATCTGGCATCATTACTTTTGAAAACAAGACCCTGAATCTGGGGAAGTCTATTTTTGGGGAAATCATTCGGCAAGTGCTGTTTGCAGTTTCTGCTGGCGTTTGTAGATTGTGAAGTCTCAACCTACATTGAAAGTAACAAAACAAGGCTGAATAATTTTTAAATTGCATGCTGACACATAAAAAGCGCGCTCTGTTGTTAACATCTGCCCTGAATGCATCTGATCAGTTACAATCAGTCTCAGTAATATTACAGCAATTTTTTTTCGACCTCAGAAATGTTAAATAAATCAGTTTAAAGTTTAAAGCATCTGTCATGACTCTAATTTATCAGACCATGCCGTGCGACTTCCTTTGGCTGAAGAGACCTCATGTTCTGCAGTCACTTCCTCTTATAAATAGAGTGAAAGTAAAGCAAAAGTTTGTTTCCATTTAGTATTTAGAGAAGTATATTTTTTTGGCCTTGAAAAACGTTAATGTGTTCTCAAGGCATCATAAAGATGTAGTGCATCTTTCACCCTCAGTTTCTGTTAGTTTAGTTTAGTTCAGTTTATATAATACGGGACAGTACATTAGTATTTAAATACAAGTATTTAAATGTAAATACACCAGATTTATTTTTAAGTGTTTTATCTTTTTTAACTTATGGATTATCTTTTTCCCTGCAATGGTGGAATTAACCCTTTCAAAAATAAATTAACTTAACCTACAAATTATGGTTGCTGTGTCTTCAGGCTTTTCATTAAAAACAGAAAATCCCCTGTCACATTTTCACCAAACGTTATCAACGTCTGCAGTAGGCAGCGGTATAATTTTGTTGTTTTGGGAGGACATATACTGTAGGGCTCGCCCTAACGCCTTATCTCAGACAGACAGAGCTGGTGGTTCGTAAATGCGGAATTGTGGAGTAAACCGCTGCCAACACAGGCTGTATTGTAAATGTCAGTTCTTAAGCACTGCAGGTCTTGTCTCATTTGATCTCCATCATGTGTCTAAAATAATTCTCACATTACCTCAAAGTCATACCTGTGCTTGGGTGATATTTTTCTGAAATTGTCTATTGAACATAGGAAAAAAACAGTCCAAAGGACTGATTTGACAAAACTAGTTATGTAATAAGTCACAAAGCAAAGCTCTTACAAACTAAAATGTAGGCACACACTCAAGGACGCTATCATACACTTTAGAAATGTTAAATAGAATTGCCATTTTGAGTGTGAGTTCACACAGAGTGCAGCCCCACTGTGTGGGCAAAATGGGTTACTAAAGCCTTCAGTCTACATTAATTTGTCTAGTGCCAAGGAGGCCACATTCCTGTAGATCAGAATAACACTTGGAAGTGTCTTTGTAACTGTCTGTCTCTGCCATTATGTTCCTTTTAATGCTCTTGCTGCCTTTTATGACAGTCCCGGAAGCGATGAGGGGGACAAAGCGTAAATATATGTGGGATGTTGGGATGCCAGTCATGGCAGAGCAGATCTTGATCAAGAAAGCACTGTTTTAAGGGCACACTTTTAATATTGTTAAGGCATGATGTGAAGTCTAGAGATCTGCAGGCTACTTAAAAAATGCCCTAACATCATGAGCAGCACTGTTTTGATATCACAACAGTACAATCAAATTTCTATACAGACAACGGGCAGAGAAGCTTGCCAGGAGTGAATTAGTCTGCTCAGAGGGGCTCTTGCCCCGAGGCTGACTGGTTTGAATCCAGGTTTGTTTTCACTTCACATAAATGGCTGAAGAGAGAGAATGAAAAATAATTTCCCTGTCCTTGAGTTGCTTTTGATGTGTCTTTGAGCAAAAAAAATTGAACGTATGGTAATACTGACGGGTGTCAGGAATGAGTGGCACTATCTACATGTGAAGCAGAGTGGTGTGTTAAATAAACTGAATGAGTGAATGAATGAGGGCAGCCTGTGTTGCAAAGATTTAAGGCTTAAACACACCGGTGCCTCAGCGCCACGGCAGTACGGGGTTATTTTCAACAAATAAGCCCGTACTGGCGGGGGATAGACGTGCAGCAACGAGCTGTCCTGCAACTCTTCTTGCCACTGTCTTGGAAAGGAGCCTTTCTCTCCTCAGAGGAAAGGCTGTTTTGCACATAGACGTTTAACTCTCGGACCATAGCAGCTCTTCTCTGCTACCGTGGAAGATAATCTTGACATTATTATTATTTTTTATTATTATTGATAGCCTATTACTGATAATGCAATTAACCTTGGCATCAACAATGGAGAGATAAGTTATTGAGCTTCAGAAATATCCTGAGCTCTCTGATGGCAAACCAACTCAGTGGCCTTGCGGTTAGAGCACCCCTTCAAGACTGGGAGGTCGGGGATCGATCACCAAGCGACTCACATAAGTAAATACTATATACATAAAACCATGATATTCCATTCCGTTTCCCTTCGGTGTGACTGGTCTTCCTGTTGCTGCAGCGTGACGCTTCCTGTTGATGCAAGGGGCGGGACTTTACATGTGTCAAATGACGTGCCACAGCCCTGCTGCACTGATGTGTCCTCAGCTTTCTCCAGTGATTTGTGCTTAATAACAAGTAGGTCAACAACTTGTTTCTCTGCACAAAGAGAAATGACCCGGTGACCTTAATGTTAGTGTATATCTGATATACAAAGAGGGCAATCTGATACTCATGAGTGGCATATGATTGTAAATGTAGGACAAAAGTACAGAAGTACAAGATTGCAGCTTCTATACCAACACCATAACGTTATGAAAGAGTCTAAGGGTCAGAGCCAGTGAAAAAAATAACTCGGTGTGATTATGTCAAATGGAGAATTGCTAGGAGGAAAAAAAGCCGATAACCGAGGATGAAAGTGTTTTGTTGTTGTTTTTTTTTTTAACATATATTATTTAGCAAAACCATACGACCCACCTCCACCACCACCACCACCCTTTTCTGTAATGCCGTGAATCCCTTGAGGCTTCTGCTCTATCTTGTGGGGAAATAAATTCCAAATGCTTTCTCTCCTGGAACCACCTCTGTCATTGTGCCCTTGAGCAAAGCACATTGTGTCAGTGTGGTTGCTTTTATTTGAGATTAATGAGGGTCCTTTTTGCAAATATTCTAGACCATTGATTCTTTTTTTAACAGTGGATGTTTTTCTGTGTTGTGTGTAGGCTTTACAGTTCTGCAAAGTCTCCTAGCAACCATCTTAAAGATGGTCTGGAGAGAAGTGGATGTGTGCAAATAATAGTTAAATATGTATCAAGCATGCAACAAAGAAAAGTGGATGTAAAATCAGTGCTGTGTAAAGTGAATTGTCTTAATACAGACTGTAACTTAAACTGAACCAGTGTCTAATTGGATTTTTTTAAGGACTGGTTCAAATGCTATGACTCAGTTTTGTATTATTGTGCCAGAACTGATATCTGCATTTATTCACCATTGATACTGTAATAATGTATTACATTTTTCAATTTTTCAATTTTTGAAAGATAACTTGAGATATATTCTTAACAAAGTCCCATCTTCATATGATAAAATATGTAAAACTTCTCAGTGTCTCAGTGTTGTATGAATTAGCTCTATTGGGCACTAAAAAGCAAAAAAAAAATGACAGCAAATCTTGCCAAGCTGTATACTGTAACATACTCCCAGAAGCACTGATTAAAATTAAATTTAAAAAGTGATTAAATAAGATGTAACTTTACAAGAAATCTGACCAAGTGTTCGGTATTGTTGGTACCAGAAAAGTGTCACGGCTCGATTCTCAGCTCGACAAGACTTAAGTGTTGAGTAGTTTTGATCTTAAACCTTTGCTCTTCCACCTGCAGGGCTGCCTTTGCTCTGACAAAGCCGCTAAAGATGAACATGGTGAAGAGGATCATGGGGCGGCCGAGGCAGGAGGAGTGCAGCCCCCAGGACAATGCGCTGGGCTTGATGCACCTGCGACGCCTCTTCTCCGAACTGTGCCACCCCCCTCGCCACATGACCCAGAAGGAGCAGGAGGAGAAGCTCTACATGATGCTTCCTGTATTTAACAGGGTAAGTCACACCAGAGATGGAGGCAGGGATGGAGGCCGTTCAAACACAGAGGATTTTTGGCAATCTTAATTTCGCCTCTGAAAAGGAGACACCAGTTTCCAATTTTTTTAGCATTCTTTGCTGACAATTTAAGGAAAAAAATCAATTTAGGTTCTGTGGTGTATGAAGCTGGCATTGAAACATGACCTTTTTTTTGGCTGCGTAGTTTTGAAAAAGATTGTTTTCAATCATACTTTGGACTCAGTCGAGTTGAGATTTTAACCTGGGACCCGTGAAAGAAGAATGATCGCTTTAACCTAAACAATGATAAACTGAACCAAGTGTTTTCGTCGCTAACCCTGACCAGATCTTACCCGCAGCATTGTCACGTCTTAAAACATTGTTAGTTTGCATGTGGAGCACGATAAAGAAACAACTCGTGCAAATCTCATGAGTTTACAAATTTACAGTAACTGTTAACATTGATCCCTGGACTCATAATATTACAGACAAGTTGGTGCTCTGTCAGCTCACACCTCTCACACTGTAGACTTAATAGATTAAAAGGATGGACTGATATCTACTAAGTTAGTGTGATGACACATGGGAACTATTTGGAATTAAAATCTTGTGGTAAGCAGCTACTTTCCATACACAACTGACTCGTTACCTCCCAGATTTAGTTCAACAGCCTGCAGGTAAATCTCATGGGACCATGTTGACTCTTTGGCTGAAGTTCAACTAAGTGTAGCACAATGAGATACATGTTCTTTGTTTAGCTTTGGCCACTGAATTTAATGTTGAGCTCTTTAATGACGCGCAGGCCTAAACCTGATCTCCAAAAATATTTATCAAGGGGACCGTTGTCTAATACACACCTTGCAGACAGGTGCATAGGGAATGAGGTCATGCAAAGCTTGTCAACTCCCATACGCTGTCAGCACTAAGTTAATTTAAAATGTTTCATCGTAGACCTTTGTCTTTGACCTTTAGCTGTAATGCCACAATTTTTAACATTTGCAAACTGGAGCTATAAGCTGCATTTAAAAGTACTGAAACAACAAGCACCTGAAGAAGCTTCTCTGCATTGTCAAATATGACAAAATATAAGCATAAAGATTCTGACGAGCAGTGCCACTGTCGTGGAATTTTACCATCTGTAGAAACAACAGAACCAAAAATTCATAGAAAATACAGGATGTGCAACATAAAGTAAGTCATTTTTGGGAAATATTTTGCCTCAAGATCTTAGAGTTTAACAGTGACGGATCCCACATTTCTTGTTTTGTTTGACTGACAACCCAAAACCTGTATGCAATAAATATTATTTGTAAAATGGAGAAAATCAGCAAATCCAAGCTTTTGAAAGTAAAATCTGGCTGCAAGTATTTATACTTGTTTTACAAAATACTTTTAAAGTAAATGAAACGCTTATCAAAACTGTCTCTAATAAAGTTTTTAATGATATACTGATTATGTTCTGATCAGTCTTAGCACTTAAAATCGGAAAGTGTGTGTATACTAATTATGGATTTCTCTGATTTGAACATTGTTGGAAACATTCAGGGTGACATAAGTACACAACTCAACAAAACATTGAACAATGCTAGTAGACATTTTTATGTGGAAATGTTTTATATTACTTTTAAATAGGAACAGAATTACGTAATAAATGTTTTCAAAAAGTCTTTTTGTGCGTTTCTTGTAGAGAATGCTCAACATGGTGAAACAGTTTCTCACTTTACATCCTTTAAATGACACTGATGGTGTGCTCTTTGTTTTGTTGCCGCTGCTGCCACAAGCAGCCCTGTTGAGTGTTCCCATCGGACTCGAGTACCTTACCAAGGGTCTCTTGACTTGTCAGCTAATTATCCAGCACTGACTGTGATTCATTCACTGGTGGCATAATTCATTTCAGAGTTTAGAAGCAGAGTACTCCCGGTGCAGCAGGGCGCCAGGCTGCAGGCTTTCCTTTATGTCAGATTTATTGGGTAAATAAATACATAATGATGCGTTGTTGAATGAACCAGAGTTTATTTTTGCCTTTCTTTCCTAAAGGCTCAGGCTGCAATGTGCTCTGTGGGTTTAAAATTAGGACATGCCAGAAAAAAACCCTGACAGATGTAAGCCAGTGTACCTCCATGTTGATGATTCCTGTGTGTCCTTGCTTGATGAGATTACAGCAGTAATTGTGAAGAACTGCAGCCTTCAACAGGATTTGATATCTAATTTATTTGACTTTCTCTTTCTTCTTTATTTAAAAAAAAAAACAGTAAAATTTGTGAGTACATCTCTGATTTACTACTTCCTATAGCTATCTTAACCCCTTGTCATAAAGGCATTAACATGCATTTAATTGTAGGATGTTATATTATATTAATAATGTGACTTTGTCAGTTGTTGGGGGTTTTTTTTCCTTCTTTTTTTTTACCAGCCTGGGATTCTTGAAGTTTTTTCCTGTATTTTATTTAATTTTTTTCTGATTTAACCAAAGCCAACATGTCTGCTTTAGGTGTTTGGAAATGCTCCACCCAACACCATGACGGAGAAGTTCTCTGACCTGCTGCAGTTCACCACCCAGGTTTCACGGCTCATGGTGACAGAGATCAGACGAAGAGCCTCTAATAAATCCACAGGTGAGCCCTCTGGCAAACACATTTACTACAATATTTCTGATGTAAGAGGAAGTGCTTGTAAACATCCATTCAGCATTTCTCGGGCATCAGTTGTGGTTATTTTCCCAGCATTCTTGAAGTGCTCAACAATAAGGACTACCTGATTGCCTGGGGCAAGTAAAATGCTTCTTTGGTTAAAGTAAATCCAGGGAATCTTGGAGCTCCCTTCTCCAGTTGCAGAAGTAGTAAAACATAATTTGACGTTGTTTTTTTTTCCCCAAAACCAATGATGATAGTGGAAGTAGATCAGGAATCTTGCTTCTGTCTCATCTCTGCTAAGAGTTTACAAAATAATGGTGGCCAGTAAAGATGTTTTTGAAATAAAGGGCAAGCAAACGTTTTATTTCTCTCAGAAACAGAAACTATTTTTTGGTAACCTCCAGTAAAGAACTATTGTCTTTAATTTAGACAATTTTATAGTGAGAATTATTTTGCCACAAATGTTATTAGTCAGAGTTTTACTGTAAAGCTGCATCATGAATAAGCAGAATATTTGTTGTTTGGTGCTCAGATGTTCATGGGCTACATGTAGAACAGTGCCAGCCTTATCCCAGAAATGACTGATAATGTCAAAAACTAAACATCAACTGTTTGTCACTTAGTAGACTTTTTTGTAAAAAGAACCAGTGCAGTGTGCATTGAATCTATCACAAAGGGCTGGTCTTTACTACAGGTGAGCTGGCAGCGTCTTCTCAAAGCTTTGATAGTAGTGGCGTCTTTGACTCTGGCGTCCCCACAGGGAAGTTTTTGTCAGGCACACACCAACACACACTTGCATGTTCACACACACAAACACAGGGTTGATGTCTGCTAGTTCCGGTCTGTCATTTCTCCTTCTTTATCATGTCTCTTTCATCTAAGTCTGTAATGTCTTTTTTCATTTTTTAAAAAAATTATTATTATTTTCCCCAAGTAGAGAACAGCTTTGATTTTGCACCACTCTATTCTAATCACGCACCTCTTCAGCTGGTCACCAAGCCTCTGGAGATTGAGTCAGGAGTTTACTCAGGCTCTGAACTAACTCTGCAGTTCTCTGTCATCATCAAAACAACTGATTTAGATAGATAGACAGATAGATAGATAGGTAGATAGCAGAATTGACACATCTGTTTTGGATAGGGATGTAATAGTATCAAAAACTCACAGTACGATAATACCTCAGTATCAGCTCCACAGTATGGCATTAATTACAGTATTTGAAAATAAAAAAAGCCAAATCAAGATTTGGAAAAAATGCCTCTTACCATTATCCATTTTCTGTCTTTTTTTTTCTTCCATTGCTTTACTTCCTGTGAGCATGTGCAAATAATTGTCATATATAATGTCGTAATCATTGAACAATCATTTCCAAATAACCCAGCTCACATCTTGTGCTCTTTTTTCTTTTCTTTTCACAGCTGCACACCGCCACCAAAGAGAAAGTGAAACTAAATCAGCTCATTCCCATCTTAGTTTAACTCGACACTGAAGTTTGAGAGAACACTTCGGACATGCGATCTCTTTCGCTGCTGCCCGCCTCTGTCCTGGTAAAACTGTTACAGTCGGTGATTCGGATTGTTTTCCATCCTCGGTGATGCGCGTGATGAGGGAAGAGCCGCACGTTGATTGTTCTCAGTTCCCTCCTCTCTGCTTCACTGCGGCTGAAACAAAACTATACTTTTTGCCCAGAGGACCTATCGTTTGATACCGTCACATGTCCATTACGGCACAGAGGCACTTTTGCCATTTCAAAACTGTGAAATTGACAATACTGTTACGTCCCTAGTTTTCGACACATCCTAAGAACATTTTAATATGTACAGGAGATGTTTCCCCAGCTGGAGACAAGATTCTTGTCACATCCACAAAGATGATTTATTTGTTGCATAACTGATCATTGTTCGGGCACCCCATCTGCCTGCCACAATGAGCTGTCACTTTCTATCTAGTTAACTGTGTGTTTACTTGTGTGTGTGTGTTTGTTTGCTTTTCCAGAGGCAGCCAGTCGAGCTATAGTCCAGTTTCTGGAGGTGAACCAGAGTGAGGAGGCAAGTCGTGGCTGGATGCTTCTGACCACCATTAACCTGTTGGCCTCCTCTGGACAGGTTGGTAGAATAACACTATAATCATTTGCATAACCATGTTCCTTTTATGCTCTGTGATTACACAATGAGCACTTTTTTGTTTTGTCCTTGATATGTTTTTATTTGTTTGTAAGGATTTCCTTAATACTGGTAGATGCGAGATCAAATCAGAGAAAACAACTTGTAAGAAAAGAGGCTTCTCTGCATCCAGTGTCTTCTCTGACCCATTTGCATCTCCCCTCTTTGATCTCCCAGCAAAAAATAGCATCAGCCTTTGTAAGAGATGAGAAAGAGGCTCTTCAGTACAAGTGAAAAACCCCACAGAAGCAATCCACCTTATTCTCATTTGTTTAGACTGCGTTACTGCACAGAATTAAGTAATTCATGCTGTCTCTGATGATTCTACCTGATATTAGTTCTCTGCTCATGGTCATTCATGTAATATGAGTAGCTTTCTCGTCATAGTCCTAAACTTCTTGTATGTACTCGCCATAATTCTGAACCTTTACATATCTGTGTTGTGGACTCCTGGTTTAAAGGTTAAAAAAATGCTTGCGTTTCTTTGTGCTGTCACGCTATGGCCAGCTGACATCTTTTGAACTTTTCGGCTTGCATTCCTCTGGAGGTCTTGAGTGGAGCAATGCTGTCAGCTGGCTGGCTGCTTTTGCTGCTCCGCTGCACATCTGAAACTCTGCATTTGTAGCCGAGTGAAACACTTCGTCTCTCCTTCTACAAATATGTTTTAAAAACACTTAAATACACTCTCCTTTTCTTTTAAGTTACAAAAAAACCTAAACAATAATGCACGTTTACTCAAGCACTTCCATGTACATGTTAAATTTGTCCTTAAGAATTGGGGAAAGGTGTTTTTGGAAGCTTGAGGGTAAAATCAGATATAGTGCAGTTTGTATTTTACTAGTTTATGTCTATTTTGTGTTTCAAGACAGTGTTCCATGTCGTACTGATGTGGAAAAGAAGGATTAATGCCTCAAGGGGCGACATTAAAGTGCCAGTGCTTACTGTGTACAAAACATTTCATAAGTACACACATTCAGGCTAGTACACGTTCACAAAGAAAATCTTTTACCCTCAGAGAATAAAACTAAGGTTTACATTTCAAGTTCTTTTTTTTTTTTTTTTTTTTTTTTTTGCTCTACTGCACATTTGCTCAGAATGGCCTGCCTGGTGCCCACAGCAAACACCAGGCACGGCAGGATTTAAACCACTTATACGTCACTGACATTAAGTTTCTTTTCTTTTTTGTGTCGGTTCAGCTTAATGGTCCTGTCAGCCTTTTCAAATGCATTCTTTGTACATTTCATTTAGTCAAAGGATCATGTCAGTTTTAAGGCACATTGACATGGCTGCATTGTATTTTACTATAGAAGAAATGCCACATTGTTGCTTTTTTGTTTTTGTTGAACCGGGAAATTGTTTTTTCACGTTATGAATGTGTAATTGTACATAGAATAAAGCTGAAGACACATTTTAGTGTATTCACAAGTGGTAGCTGTGCAATACAGCTGCAGTCCGTGTGCTACTTAAAATCTTTTTTCGACAGCTCTGCTCTTGGGCGTTAAGTGCCCCTCTGAAAGCAAACTTAACACTCATTAAAATGAGGCACATTTCACAAGTCTCAACACTGGGGTAGACTTAAAGGAGAAGTTTGGGTTTTTTTGCACAGTAAGCATAATAATAAGGATATTTACGATCACATATGATGCTCTGCAGCATTATTATGATGAACAGTGCACTCCTGAGAGTTGGGGCTCATTGCTGCTGTCACTACTGGCTAAAAACGGCTGGAAACAACGGAAGAGCGTGTGCACTCAGCCAATCCACTGAAAAACACAATGCTCATTTTAAAAGACTTGAAACACACCAAATGTTTAGTGGCGTCCTCTTATGTACGGACAACAGAACATGAAGTTTAACATCAGCATACAACCTGGAAACAGCTCTTTCGGCTGCTTCATGAAACAAACAAACAGCTCTTTCCAGGTTATGTGTATGTTTCTATGGGCGACATTTCTCTGTTCAAACATAACGCCTCCTTCTGCTTGTGCCTCTGCTCATTTACTCCCTCACTCCAAAATTAAATTCTATTGCAGCTGTTAATAGTAGATGGATCGTTCTTCTGTGACTGACAAATGCGAGCGCTTTCATAATATAGTCAACCCTTCATGGACAATATTTGCAGCTGAAATGTGCCACAAACCACAAGTCCACAGTCAGATGATGATAAATTTCATTGTCTTTGATGTTTTGCAGTATAAACAGAACAGTTCTATCCTGTCCTATCTATCCTATCCCATAATCCCAGTGGGTCATTGAGGCACCATAGACAATCTGCTGACCAGCTCTCTCCATCTCTCTCTGTCCTCTGCATCTCTCACCGTCTTGCCAAGTTTTCATTGCATCCACTCCTGGATGTTATCCTCCCATCTTTTTTTTTTTTTTTTTTTTTGCCTCCCTCATTTCCTGCCTCCTTGTACAGTGCCTTGCAGGATGGTCTTTGTAGGTGCAATTGCATACAACTTGAAAGTATTCACCTTGTTGTGTGTTTTCGTGTTGAACACAGACCGAACCAACACAGAAGTCTCATTGAATTAATGGGGAGATGCTTTTAATCCTATTGAATATAAATAGATTAATAATTAATATGTTAAAAAAATCCATACATGTTTTTCCATTTATGTGCAGGGGTTGATTTAAGAAGTTCCCCAGTGTTAAGAAAAAGCTTGCCTGTGGTCTGGTGGTACAGCAGCGGATATTTTTTTATACATCAGTACAGTCAAACTTGACAGGAAAAAGAATGACCTACCACTGAGCTGGGTTTACTCACAATTCTGTTTTGAGTGTGTGTGTGTGTGTGTGTGTATGAGTGAGTGAGTGAGTGAGTGTGAGAGCAAGTGAGGGAGAGAGGCTGACTGAGTTTAATAGATTTGTCTTCCTTTCCTCTGGTGTCTCAGGCAGTAAAACAAAGGACTCTCCTGGCAGCTGGCCTCCCATAAACCTGACGTCACCCCCTCTCTTTAATACTGTCCTCCTCTGTCTCCCTCTCGTTTGCTCTCACCTTCTGCTTTCCTCTCTCAGATAATAAAACAGCAGTGTTTGTGGTTGTGGTTGTAGCATCGTGTCTTTACCTTCACACTGTCTTCTCCTTTTCACAGGATGCTCTTCACGCTCTCCATCTCCTGTGTGTTTCTCTCTGTTTGAAACCTTAACACACACACTCACACATGCACACAGAGAGATGTGCTTCTTGACATATTTCCCTCTCTCTCTCCTTATGTCTTTTTTTTTCCATTTGTCTCCCTCCTCCCCACACATGCACACACACACACACACACACACACACACATCCCATAAAATGTCTTTGCCTCTCTGTTTTGTCTCTGATTGACTGTTCAAAATAACCTTGACCTCAAAGCTTAAACAATATATTATAGTCCAGTATATTACGGGCTGTACACACACACACACACACACACACACACACACACACACACACACACGCAGCCTCACTTTCCGGTCATCTATTACACTGACTCACTGTAAACTATAGACAAATTTGTTGACTTGCTTCCATTGTCAATGTCTTGTTCTTTCTTTTCTCTACATCCCCCACTCCTCTTCATCGATCAACCATAGGACTGAATCTGTGTATGTGTGTGTACGTGTGTGTGTGTGTGTGTGTGTTTGTGTGTGCGTATGTCCCTACTGGGCTCAGTTTTTCATCCTTGTGTGTCCACCGTCTGTGCTGCAGACAGAACTGGGGTAAATGTGAGGGTCATTTCAACCAGCCAGTGCGTGTGTGGTTATTGTCTTATATGAGGGCTCGTGTGTGAGTGAAAAGAAGAAGGGTGATAATTTGTCAGTGTGTTCTGCTTTTCTGCGTGTGTTTTGGTGTGTGTGCGTGTGTAGGAGGCAGCATTTGATTATCTGAATCATGCGCCTCAGTGAGCACAAATGCCATCTCTTTCTCCAGTCCTTTTCCTTGCCATGACGACACACACACACACACACACACGCACACAGCCCTCCAAGCTAATCCTACTATTTTTTTCTTGCAGAAACACAACCATGAATCATATCGCAACAACAAAAAAAACATTTACCAAACCTACACTTAAAACATT
This sequence comes from Naso thynnoides, assembly GCA_029783665.1. Classification (NCBI taxonomy): domain Eukaryota; kingdom Metazoa; phylum Chordata; class Actinopteri; order Acanthuriformes; family Acanthuridae; genus Naso; species Naso thynnoides. The sequence goes on along the minus strand of JAQLOL010000021.1, from coordinate 7,527,706 downwards.
TAAGATTATTTTTAATATTTGTTCATTAAATTTTATTCTCTAGACAGACAGTGAATAAATATTTGAATTTTAAAAGGAATCATTCTGCTGCTATATGTGATAAACAGCAGACTATTGGAAACCTTCCACTGAGCAGATGGTTTAAAAATACAATTCTGCATCTGAGCTCTCTGTTTTGTTCCTTCTAAGGTCCCTCCTGAAGTGGATTTTTTCTTTTTAAATCAATTATTCACAACATCTCTTATACACTCCTTCCCCTTTCTGTCCCCAACCCCCAAAACAGAAAACGGTGGATTGCATGACGACCATGTCTGTTCCCTCCACGCTGGTCAAATGCCTCTACCTGTTCTTCGACCTGCCTCACATGACTGAGGCACCAGCAGGCCCCACCCCACAGCAACCTCCACCACCACCATCCACCCAGGAGAAGAATCCAGGCCAAGGCCAGACCCAGCAGGAGCTGCCCCTGGCTGACCGCAGGGCACTACTCCAGAAAGTCTTTGTCCAGGTAAAAAGAGTAAAAGGACAACTGGACAGATTAATGTAAAAACCACTCCATTTATATCCACTGCTAGAAATGTATAGTTCAGGTACTACATGTTCCTCTGCAGCCATGAGTTAACTTTATTTCTGAAGCACTTATAAATAGAAGAGTTTTTTAAAGGAACATAATGACATGAGATTGAACATGAGAACATGAATCAACTACATATTAATTGTCTGGTGTTGTTTGAAAAGTCCCAAATTTAAAAAAAAAAAAAAAACATGATTGAAAATGTTGATATGACGTATTGAAATTATGTAGAAAAACATTTAACTTCTGTATTAAATAAATAAATCTCTGTCATTTTTTTGTTGATTCAGCATAAACAAGTTTAGTAGAGCCTGTTTGTTAAGACATTTATTGATTTATTCTGAAACTTCTAATGTGCACTGATGTGAAATGGTAGGTGAATACTTTACTGTAATCGTGTAAAATTTTGACTAATATTTGTTTAGTATTTATTCCAACTGTTATGACCTTAGCTCCTGAATCTTTTTCACTTATGAATGATGCCTCTTTTAGAGGCACAATGAACAAGTACTCTTCTACCTCCATGAAGGCAGACTTGGGCTGGACTTCACAAGCAGCTGTTTTTTTTTGTTGTTGTTGTTGTTTTTCCTGCAGTGGTTTTATCAGCTCATTTTCAGGCTGATACCTTTTGGCCAGAATCAATTCCTTGTCCTTTACTCTCTTGCAGATCCTGGTGAAGCTTTGCACCTTCGTGTCTCCGGCGGAAGAGCTGGCCCAAAAAGATGACCTCCAGTTGCTGTTCAGTGCCATCACCTCCTGGTGTCCCCCTCACAACCTGCCCTGGAGGAGGAGTGCGGGGGAGGTGCTCACCACCATTTCCCGTCACGGCCTCAGCGTCAACGTGGTCAAATACATACATGGTATGTTTCAATGCACCACATGTGTAGGAGGTCTGTGTATGCGTGTGACTTTATTATTTATGTAAAATTAGTGATTAGTTAATATTGCGTATGTTGTTGTAATACTGACAAAAATACATTAAAGGTCCAAATGTGTCTTCAATTTATCGGACATGTCTTTGGATACATAAAGGATTGAAACAATGCTGTTTAATCTACAGACAAAGAAAACAATAGTTTGTTTACTGACAAAGGCACACAAGAAATGCAGATAATTTACAATTGCAATTAGTTTTTTGTCAAACTAAACTTTGTTAGCCTCTTAAGGGCTTCAGTATTTTTGTGAGTAGTACAATACAGTGAATGAATTCTGATACATTTATATCACAGAAGTAACACAAGAAGTCAACTTTTTTTAAGGTTCTATATCGAGGCAAATATGTTATCGTGCTTCCATCATTACTAAGGCTGTCAGCATTAACGTGTTTGGATTGATGTCTTTATTTTGAACATTTAAACAACAGTAGTTAAATACAGACAGATAAAAGAGAAAAAACAAAAAAAGACAATTAGCGGCATCTGCCATGATTCAATTTTAACATGTCCAAAAAGGAGTAGGAAGAAGTTACAAGTCACACAAGTCACAAACAAGTCACAACAAGCACACAGGACCATTTAGAGTTGTTGCTTATGTTTTAACTTTAGGCGTAGGCAGGCTAGCACTTCTCACTGACCACCAGTGTTTGAGCTAAGCTAATTAGTGGTGGGCGAGCTCTGCCTGTCTCTTCCTTGTCACTGCATCAGACTTACGTAAGAGATGTGCTTTGGTTGACATTTGATTCCCAATCAAGTAACACTGTTGAGTGCTTTGCATTGCTAATTTGGACTTGAAGACTGTTGTGAGCTGCAAAAATAATAGAATTTTAAACATGCGATAAAAAATGCAATAAATTGCGATTAACAGTTGTGATAAATCATGATTAAAAAAATTAATCATTTGACATTCCTAATTATTACTGTGTATGTTAAAATATAAACATGGATCCTTTTTATTTGAGAAAAAACCTGGACCTTAAAGCCATACATAACTCAAGAGTTTATAATGGAACAAATTTACCACAGCTCAGAGGCTGCACAAACCTTTGTGCAGCATTGTAAAGTAGATCTGGAGACAAATGAGGAACAAGACAGGCTGAAACCAGACATTGGAGCCGTTAGAGTGCATGTGTAAAGGTCTGTGTCCCCTGGAAACTTACAGGAAGTGCAAGGTTTTCAAATAACAGTATAGCATTTTGTTTGCAGAATTTCGTGCATTTTTACAATTCTTCCCTCATTCCTACAATGTAAAGAATAAAGTGCTCAGGTTCCTTTTCACCCCGTTCCACACATTCTGTCAAACATCAGAGATCCCCTCCTCTTCTGTCATGTTAAAAACCCTTCTGCCCTCAATATCTGCATCTACAGAGAAGGAATGCCTGGGGACATGTGTTCAGAACATGCAGCAGTCCGATGATCTCTCCCCACTGGAGATTGTGGAGATGTTTGCTGGCCTCTCCTGCTTTCTCAAGGACTCCAGTGACGTGTCACAGACCTTGCTGGATGATTTCCGAATGTGCCAGGGTTATGCCTTCCTCTGCGATCTCATGCTCAGGTACAAGTTTTATCTTTGTTCCTACAGCTAACATGCTACGCTCCTTGAGCGTGTATTATAAACATAGGTGCAACTTCTCTGCTTCTCAGACTGGAACAGGCCAAGGAAGACGAATCAAAAGATGCACTGAAGGACCTGGTCAACCTGGTCACCTGTTTGACTACGTATGGAGTAACGGAGCTGAAACCTGCCGGCCTTACAACCGGAGCCCCCTTCCTGCTGCCTGGCTTTGTGCTCCCACAGCCTTCTGGGAAAGGTGGGTTAATCATAGCAACTGCAGCTAGTTAATCATTTAATTCATCGGCTGCTGTCATCATTTCCTGGACTAATATTAATGTGCCAGTCATTTATTTGGCCGTGCCTAGACTTGCTTGGTTACAGAAAAAGTTTGCTGGTACTAAAGAATAAAACCACAATGATTATATTCTTGAAAGATATCTGACTTTAATCAGTGTCCTTGACTTCGGCAAAGACATTTGTGTCCTAAACACTTAAAAGTAAGCTTTACGTCTTTCTGTCTGTGCAGTGAATTTCATGTAACTGTCATTCTATCTAAAATTGTCTGATCTGAGTGGAAGGTTCTTGACTGTGAAAATAAGGCCAACCTACCACGAAGAAGTTTCATTTCCTCATATCTGAGTTGCATGTGATCTTTTTCATCCTTGCATGTTGCATACAACATCTAATTATGGTCAGCTCAGCAGTACTATCATCAATGCACTTCTAGTTTTCACTTTTTCATCTTGCAGTCTTGTTTTTTGCAGTGAGGAGTGCAGCATCTGAAAGGTGCTAGCATGACTTGCTCTTGTTTGTTAAAGAGATGGAGAGGCAGGCAACTTGACACACAAACATTAGTGTCTAAATGAAGGTGCAGAATCATCCAGATATTTTTCCCATTTGTCCTGCAAAGGTAGTCATTTGGTAATTACATCAAAAATACTTGTAATACCTCAAGGGCGTGCATGCTGTAGACTGTCAGACTGCTGCACCGCCTTCGCAGGTGATTTACCTTCTTTTTATTCGGTAAACATCACTTACAATAAGAAAATCGATTGTAGGCATTTATGAATCTGTTCCAGGTCTTGGTGATAAGAATCTTGATTCTGATGCAAATCTATTTTTTTGCACCCACCCCTAATCCCACGTAAACTGTCCTGCTGCTGCAAACATTCACGGTAACACCAAATCATTTTGGTTAAAAATAGGCCTTAGCAATTGCACTGTTTGCTCCTGTTTGTGTAATGGCTGCTAAAACTACAATACTCAGCGTTCTCTTTTAAAATAGAAAAAAAAAAAATAGGAAGGCACAGTAGGCACCAATGGGTGAGGCTTAGAGTCAAGGACTTGGTAGAGACACATTGTGTTGGTTATGAAGTTTATTATTACAGAATTATAGAATAGCCTACCTTATCCTTCAGTGCTCAATGCTTCCAGTTGACATCGACATCCGCAGATATATCAGAGGAGGTAGAATGAGCCAAAGAAAGTTTCAGATCCGTCAAATGCAAGTTGTGGCATTTTTTGGTGAAATTCACTTGAACAAAGACACACAAAGCAATACACAAAACACCAGACTCATTGAAAAAGTGATAGTACGATGCCTCTCTCTGCTAAAATGATCAGTCATCATCTAAAGGAACCTTTGACTGTAAATGTCGAGGGAATGGAGATGTTCTCTCCCTCCCCCATCCAGGATGCATCCCAGTGATTTTCTGATCTCAGACCTGCCTCTTAAATCTCCACACTCCCACAAACTCTTTTTGCCCAAAGCCCTGAAACAAGAGAGAGGAATTACTTGCGGAAAAGTCTTTATGTATACCCCAGCCGCTGTATCTCCCTGTCAGATCTTAATCCCTGAAATGACTTTGATGCTTGGCTGATCCCAGCCAGCTTAACCTGTTGACAGACACCATGGCAACTCTGCCGCCTGTCACACTGCTGGAGATGAATGCCTGAAGCATCCTGCATACAAATGAGTTCTTTGGAGTCCAGAGACGCTTTAGTGCATCGGAGAATTGTCTGGGGCCACAAGTTTACTTGTGCTGCCTAAGAATATGTCCCCCATGACCTTCTGTCTTTTATCGCCCTCTTCTTTTTACAGTTTGTCTTTAAATAAACATGCTGAGCTTTATGCAGCAGCCAGATCTACTTGACAGCTAAAAAAATTATAAAGCTCTCTTGTTTCCTTAAAACATTATGTAATTGAGCAGTGAATTACTAAAGGGAGTGAATGTGAACTTGTTGACACAAAGTCAAGTGACACCTTATCATTAAAACGGTTTTATAACCATATAAAATCCCTGATGTGATGAAACCCAGTCAAGATAATGTTCATAACATAGAGCATGATGACATAAAATAAGTACACTAGAAATAAACATTATATCCAAAGATTTCCATACATCCTTTATTGTATGAAATGTAATTAAGACATAAAATATAATAAAAAAATCTTATTCTAAAGGTGTTATTGTTGCCCTCAAGTCTGAAAATATTGCTTTCTTGTTGGTAAATAAACATCTGTAATTTGGATTAATTATAAATAATATGCCTCATTCATATTATAGGAATCACTTTTAAAACGATTTGATCCTTTTTGTGGATTATGACTATTTTTCCTCTCTGTGGAGTTATATTTTGGAAATGCTTCTTGTAGAATTATAATGAACTATAATCCCTTCAGGCATAAACATTCATAAGATGCTTGATGTTGTTGTTGTTGTTTTTTTATGTCTGTCATGTTTTAGGGGTAGTCATTTTTTCTGCAGCTTGTAACAAGGTTTTACTGTTTGTGTACTAGTGCTGCAGTTATTAGTCATTTATTAATCAATTTGTCAAACAATTGAATAGAAAATATTTTTCAAAAGAGAATAATTGGTTTCGTAATTTTTCAACAAAACTTGAAAGCATTTTTCTGATTCCAGCTACTCAAGTGTTTGGATTTAATGCTTTTTAGTGTCACAGTAACCTGAATATCTTAAGGAAAATTAATTGAAAATAAAAATGCTCTTGAGTTGACCCTAAATTTGTATTTTAATAACTGGTCGGTGCCTTTTGTAATACTCTAAAGATGTGGTAACCAGAGAAACGGAAAAAAAAATTTATAGAAGGCTCAACTTTCTCTTGACTTTCACTCAGTATTTCATTTACTGGTTTATTTGTGTCACTCATTTATCTCAACGCAAATTTCAAATATGACATGATTTTCCTTTATTTATTTTTGGCTGACTGTCAAGACTTTTTCTCCAGTAAAATTTTTTTAATTTAGGAAGGCACCCATGCTGAAATGTTTTTATGTTGACAGGTTTTAAAGCCTTCAGTAGCTGTAAACTTGCCACCTCCACCCTAAAGCTTTCTAACACGGCCGAGCTCTGCCGCCTGTTTTACCACACGCATGCACACACACACACACACACACACACACACACACACAGATGTACAGTACAATGCAAAAATGAACTATTGATGTACCACTAGTATTCAATACTGTGT